>JAJSRV010000035.1:5249613-5698878 GCA_021527715.1 Neoseiulus cucumeris | reverse complement strand
GGGGGGGGGACCTCACACGAGCAGGAAGCGTGGAAGAAAAACGATCAAAATCTGTGCAGAATAATTACATGTGTGCTGAGTTACGCCGGATATTCATTGTTTATTGAAGCAAGATTTCGAAGCATCTCTGATGTCGTTTTGCCGCTCGTTTTTCAGAATTGGGGAACTTCTACAAAAAAAAATCATGCTCGTGGATGATTGGGATGAATCACGTGTTTTGGTCGATAATTTAGAATTTTCTTGAATCGAATCGATGTCGGTGATCCAAATGGATTCTCTGCATGAGGCTTTCCATCACTTCAACTCATTATGTGGGGTTGCGAATCCGAAGCGAACCGTTGTCTGGACCGATACTGCGTGAACGGTGCCTCAGCACGCTTGCCCTCGTCGCTTCGTTTCGTATTTTTGATGCAGAAGATTCGTGGGCCGGGCGTTCGGTTATTGTTAATTTGCTTGTCTGCCTTCTTCGTCGACGCAGGCAACCAACCAAACAAGCTAGCTATGGGCTGGTTGGCCGCCCGCCCGCCCGCTAGTGAGAAGCAACCTCCTTTGCGCATGCGCAAGTCTTACTCAGAGCGGCGGGAGCGGGACGGACTCTGGCCCGCGCTCGGCGCATCAGTTGAGCTTAGACCGAGCTTGAGCTCACCTTGCTGCCTAAAGGGCCAGCTGCCCTACAGCTGTAGGGCCTGGCTTGACAGTTCAGACCGACCAGAAGTCCATGTCAGTCCGTCAGTCAGTCTGTCACAGCCGGATCGGCGGGAGCGACAACGACAAGCTCCATGTGACCACGCCTGCCTCGAGCCAGAAGTGTTAAGTGTAGTTAGTGAGTTGTGCTAAGTGAGTGAGAGAGACTTTTTGACGAACTTCATTCATCAGGCCGTTTCACATCATTCACATCGTCGAGGCGGTTACCGTTACTCGGCAACCGCTAAAGTGCAAGCCGAAACTTAAAAAGTAGCAGAAGAAGCCGACGAAGTACTTCACGCTAAACTTCTTCAGAGTTTCATTTACATCACAAGCACCTAGACCGCTGAAAGCCACTGCTTAGCCAAGAGTACAACGAACTTGTACGATGCCATCGACGAAGCCGTCGGCACCGAAAGTATCAGAAGCGTCTGCCGCAGCAGCATCGACAAGAAATTCTAGAATGCAAGCATTTGGCGAAATTGGTTTGACATCACCGTGACTTTGAAGAACGACTTCCATCCAGGATCAGTTAAACTTCGGAGAGTTTTACTCCAACGAAATCTTCGACAATCTTCATCTTTCAAGCCGACAAGTTTTGCAAGTTGGAACCTGCCGACCGAGGATCTTCTCTATACGGCTCAGTGTCCGTTTACTGAACTGTCTGCTACCAACTTGCCCACCTGTCGGCAACACGAGACCCAGCAACCATCAAACATCATCTAATCGACAAAGAGACAATACGACCAGAACGAACAGCCGCGCGAAATCAGAGACAGAAGCCTCGCGAAACACGCGGTAAGTCCGATAGAATAGGAGCGACTACTTCGTGTACTCCCTTTCGATGCACTTCCGAACGAAGACGGTTCGAGCAAATCATGAGAAATATTCCTCGTACATTGAATGATCCACTGTGCTGTAGGTGCGTCACATTTCGTAGATCTGCGGGAGCGAGCGACCTGCCTAACTTTCGGAGTTTTGACTCCTTGAGCGTTCTGGAGAGTGATATGGAAGCGACCTTTGAGTTTTTCGGAAATGAACATGTCCAACACGCTGTCAGGACTCGGTTAAAAACTCATGGAGTGGTGAAGGGAACACTCCAATCCGTTGATCGCAGAGGTCGTTACAGAGTGCGGTTTCCGCTCGGTTTAAGTAAAGGTGGACTCCCTGGAGATCCCTGGAGCAACCCAATCCAAAATCTGCCGCGAAGAGTTCTCAAACGAGGACTTATCCGTGCAGGATTCCACGGGAGCCTCGCGAGGCTTCTCCGGAGAAGCCGGCTCTCCAGAATCCTCACACAAAGTCCCTCAGTTTCAAAGTTATGAGAACTCAAGGGAGCTCCCATGACATTGCCACAATGTGACTGGATCGAAAACGGCATGCAGAGACATTTTTCGTGGAATCCATTCCCCCAGTGTTCTTAAATCCCAACTGTCGCCAGAACAACAGTATAACGTGCGATGAAGAGCATCGAGCGATGTTCGAAGAGAGCACTGTCGTGGCGGAACGCTTTCTGAAGCCTTCCAACCACCAGCTGCACAGGCCTTGGATTACACTCGGGAAGTTTCCAAGCGACTCCCAAAACTGGCGTCAACGAATATGCCATATTTCACAACTCACACTTGATCTTCAAGAATTCGCATTCATCAAGTTTCTTAAGTCTGTTTCGCGTCAAGGGCGCCAGATGGGGAATTTAATGTGAACGCCATTTAGGAGGCTCTTTCATCTCGACTAGCTCTCCGGCACTGTTGTTCGAAATAATCTCGCCAGCAACCGGGACTCCTGGATTCAAGAGTTCACACGAGACGATAATTCTGATTGTTCATGTATGAAATGAGGAATTTTGGAAAGACGCGGATGCTTCCTCGTATAATTGACCTCCGCCTACTCATTCGTTCATGCATTTGACCCTCATTCGGGAGAAAAAAGTTGGAATGGTATCTGACGCTGGAATCTTCCAATGAACGTGAATGATTCATTGAGCTCATCTCAAGTGGAAGATGAACGGAAAAAAGTCGGATCAGAGGCAGTACAAGGAGCGCTGGAGTGAGTTTTTTTCTGAACCTTGAGCTCTCGGTTATGACGGGCCACGGAACCATGGATTATAATAATTGAGGCAGCCCGATTCTGTCGTAGGTGGAAGATCGAAATACTCTCGATGTTCCACAATCAACGGTGTTTAAATACCATTCATCAGACGGGTTCGTTCACATCGAATCGATGCCAACGCGGAGGAACAACGTCAAGGATAGGAAACGGTCGCTTCGTTGATTACGTGAAAAACGAAAATAGGAGCAGGAATAAGTTTCAGCGAAGGACTCGCTCATTCTTTGGCACACAAAATTTGAATAAACCAATTCTCTTATTCTCCCGTGCGAAGACTTCCAGGAGTGAAGGAGGGAGTTCGAACGACGCGAGAAGCTTGCTGAGTGGATCACGGAATGAGAAAGGAAATTATGTCGTGATTAGAAACGATGCATAAAGTAGAAAGTGAACCACTTCTCAGTGGGGATTCCTTTCTGAAGCGTCCTAGCTATGTGGAACCAGCCCGACTGCCATTAATCGAGGCCATGTTCGAAACGCCGTGTTTGAAATTCCTCTGAATCTACCTCACTTCAGGACCCCTGCAGTTTTCTCCGCGTTCTCTGGCTTCCCAAGAGTCGAACAGAGTCAGTCGCGCAAACAGCGAAAGGAAAACCTTCAAGCCGGCGAGACGTGAGGTTCTGCTGTCGAGGTTTTTTTGTTGTCTTCTGCGTTGTAGAATTGCGGAATTGGAACCATTCGCACTTGATGTTCTTGATAGCTTCGTTCAACCCCACTCGCCGAGGGGCATCCCGACGAGATCATCGTTGTGAGCGTTGGCTGTGGATACCTAAGTGAATGAGCAAGCAAGCAAGCAAACGAACGAACGAACGAACGAACGAACGGGTGAGCACATTCTCATAGCTGCCAAGAGTGAAGTAGCAGTCGCTGGCTGTTCGCCAGCAAAGTCTTCGACATCTCGCAAAAAGTCACCTAACAATGTTTATGGCAAAAGCTGTATAAATACGCGAATTCGTGCTCCGTTCACTCTTCCCAAGTCGTCATGGAAGCATATTAACACGTTGTTGCACAAAAGAATGTAGCTAAAGTTGCCGCCAAATGAACTCAGTGAGTTCCTGTGAAGAGATAAAGGTTCGCTCTCCGAATGAAGTGATTTCCTGAAAAGAGAGCGAGACGAAAGGAAAAATCGGTTCGAAAACCATCCATCTCGATGGCTAGCTGACCATGCCCATCGTCTGTCGGCATGGTCCGCTCTTCACAAACGACTTTCTAAACAACGTTTTCAAACACGGCTTTACGAGCTGCTCAACGTAAGAACATTGATTCTAACGAACATTCCGCTTTGAGTTAGCACTTCGATCATGAGCACCTTTCACCGACTGTTCCTGGACACCGAAAAAATAGCCTAAACCGTAGCCACGCCTCCTTCGGAGGCAAGGGTCAGATGTTTCCGGGGAAGTGCCTCGTTCCGCGGGAGTCGTGCTCCGACAAAGGTTTCATTCATTGGGGACATACTCTCGATTCCGATCTAATCCGTTGAGCTTCGTTATCAGCACGTAATTTTCAACATCGAAACACGTTGTATTCGTCAAAAGCGAACCGCGGTTCTCGAAAAGTCACGAACTCTGGGGTTGATGAATCTCTTATCAAAGATCCCGACCACTTTTTACTCCTTTCGGTTTTTTGTTTCATCGCTCCCACAGCCTTGGCATTCGATCTCTGAGCTCGACTCGATGTCTGCAGCTCGATCCATTTCTTTGTTGACATCGTAGCCGTCCTCGTGGAGAAGTGATCGTTTGACCCCGTTCCGGCAAATATAGTTGGTAGAAGTCATCGAGCAAGAAACGAGCCGCGATGATGAGCTGTTGGTAATAGAGAAGAAATACCAGCCATGTTTAGACGGGTCGTTAGGGTTGTGGCGAGCTGGCGACGAAAATATTTAGTCAGATCCTGATAGCCACCTTGGATGGCTTCTGCTCGCATCGACGTTGTGGGGCCACTATGCTGAGAAAACGAGACGTTTCGAGCGGTTTTGTCCTAGCCTGAGCTTGATTGCTTCAACATCGGCGCACGTCTCGAGGAAAGGAGAAGGATGAGCGGCTGCTTTCTGAAAATTTGACTCAATGATCCGGCTGCGAGAAATGTAGTTCACGATCGGTTTGTTACGATCCCGAGGTGGATATCAGAGGTGGAAAATGGATTTTCTGAACCATTATGCGAATAAGATAGGCACGGCACTCTTCCCAATATCGATTTGATTCAATTTCGAATCCTATTCTGCGCGCTTCCGACACGCACGCCTGCCATCTGGAACGTGAGTACGGCGAACGCTCTTCGGGCAGACTCGCGTTCGTTCAACGACGACGAACAGCAACAGTGGCAGTTGCATTGACTGCGATCGTGTAGTCTGATTCTTTGCTAACGAGGAGAAATGCGTCGGTGAAACACTTTGGAATTGGCATGCGTTTTACAGTCTCAAACATTCGGATCGAGACGCGGATTGAGGCGGGCGGCAGCGACTCAGACCTCATGAGCGGATTGGCGTGATATCACCTGACCGTTCGGTACCTGAATAGCCAGCCTCCGACTCGAACTCATCGCTGGTAGACCACATTGCACCTGCTCGACTGGTTGTTGAATAATTCAATTCTGTTTCTTTATTCGTCATCATCGCGAGAGCAAAGAAATACTCCGTTACAATAATCGTATATCTTATCGTTATCAAATTCCAAATATCAGGCAGAATCTATTCGGTGATTGGGGTTCGCATTGTTCAGCACCATGAGCTGGCGTTGTGGAGTTCACTCGAGTTCGGAATATTCCGCGAACCCGAGCCGGCAGATGTACACGAGCTTCGCTCGAATTCCCTCCAGAAACGATCGGAGCCTGACTGTAAGTCATCTTTTCGTATGAATGCAGTGAGTTCGCCGAAGCCGAGAGTGTTAATCGCAAATCGTGTGCTATCGTTCGTGGAAGCGCTCAGTCGGTTAACGGGAACTCGCATTCAGTTTCCGTGTGCTTCTGGGGAAAGCAGCAATTTCTGTCTGAAAAGAGCCTCGGGAGATAGAAGCCCTGAACAGTTTAGGGGGCGGAGGTGGCGGGGTTCCGAAAAAAGTTCGGGGTCCAGACAAAAGGGCTCCTCGGATAATAAATGAATATGCGTAAATAAATCAATGGAAGTATCGCGTGCGTCCGCTGGCTGGAGTTTTTGAAGTTCGAGGAAAGACCCTTAATGGACGTTCTCTGGATGAAAAGAACACAGAGCGGAAGTGAGCGACTGAGACCGATGAGCGATCTCTTGGACCAGTCTCCTCGAGTCAAATGGAGAAGATCTTGAGGCCGACCAAATTTCCTCGAAGTAGAATAACAGGACCGATCGGTGGTCGACCGAAGTAACGAAGTTTGATTCGAGCGATCAAACTCGACGCTCACGCGGAATTTCGGCCAGAAACTACGAGGTAGAGCTCGCACTTGAAGCGGAGGAACAATCTGGAAGAAGCAGGAATAGCGCTCGCGTGTTCGAGAGTAACCGTGCGACTCAGCACTTTTGACCCGATTCGCCCGATCATGATCAGCAGACATCGCGAACAAGACCAACTCTTCTGAGATTTTCCCCGTCCGAAATAAATGACGAAAATGTAAAATTTGAACATTGGCTCTAATTCCGGACATCTTCTAGATCAAGAGAAAAGACAGGTTGGACCACCAGTAGTATGAAATACGGAATTTCATGTTTCGTCAACTGGGGGGGGGGGGAGGTCAGTGGGAAAATATTCGAAATGCCCATTGCCGGTTGTTTGCGATGGAGGCTATCGCACATGGACTCCTTCTATTCCTCAGAAGAAATGAATTACCGAGCAGAATACCAGCTCGGTCACAACAACGGAGAGATCGAGCACTCAGAATAGTAAACACGGGTCGCAGTGGAAGACAGAGCAAAGCTAACGGAGGCGCCTTGGGAACATCTTGATGGAACTCGGGAACGACAGCATCACGGTTTGCATTCACTCAACGGAGCCGCATTTTTTCTGTGATCGGTCTCCTTTTTCTCCGCTCCAACCGTTTCCTACTTTCGTCCACCTTCAATTCTTGCATCACCGGTTTGAGTTTAGAACTCCTCGAGTGGCCTTCGGTGAATGGGACGTGACGAGCCCCAGAGCATTCTGAAGAGATCCTCTCGGTCAACGGACTTCGAAAACACTGCGGCTCTGATGAAACCTCAAACTTGACCTGACTTGAAGAGTGTGCAGGACGAATGGTGAACATCTTACGCGGTGAGAACCGATCGAGTCGGAATCCGTTTCCTCCGATGTTCGATCAGTTGCGCATCTAATCACCGTTGATCGAGTTTCACTTTGCTTGCCCATGGATATGAGGGATCTTTCCATTCGTCTATCGAACTCCTCGAGCTGGCGAACCATCAACTAATAAGATCCCACAACTCATCCGTATTCCCTTCCCGTCTCTTTCTGCCCTGATCTGTGACCTCACAAATGGATATGTTTTGAATTCAAACTCTCGCACACTCTCGATGGAAGCGAGCCATCTAGTGTTTAAACTGGAAGTGCGAGTATCAATCGTCGAGATGGAGCTTTTTCAATGTCAGTTGTTCACAAACAAAGTGGTCTCTTGTGTTAGCATTGTCGTTGATGCGAGGGAGTGGAGTAAAAGGAAGAATCGTCGTTATTGAGCTTCTTGTAGTTGTGGCGATTTGCGGAGCTCCGATTGGGAGTCGATTCGAGCAACTCTTGTGGTGGCCGCGCAGTCAAGGATGACAGTAGTGGTGTCTGCAATCTGTCATTGAGTTTCTTTTGTGCCGCTGCTGTTTTTGACCCGAACTACATACTGTAGGGCCGGCAAACCGAAGGGCGCGCAAATCGAGGCAACTTCAGACACAGACTAGCGAGGGAACCAAACAACAAACGAAACGGGAGAAAGAAAACAAGCTGGTCCGTCTTCAATCCAACCCTGTTGGGATTTCAATAGCACCAACAACAACAACAACGATGACGACGGAAACGGCATCAGCAGTGAGCAGAGGCAGAGTTGAGTCTGCCAACTCTCTGATGAGGAGCACAAGTGCCGTACTCCACACGAATCGCTCGCTTGTTCGGAGGCCAGTTCGTCCGTCACTCCACCTAATCAGACCTAAGGATGCGCCGCAGCGATCTATTATATCGAAGAGCAGACAATAAAATGTACTATCAGACGGGTGGACGGATATTTGAAGAAATCTTTTGTCATCGGAAGTGCAAATTCACGACGTGACACTCGAAGCCTCAGAACAATTGTCATGTCGAGGGCAGATCTTATATTGTTGGATATCATCATGCGCCGAATCGGGTTGCATCAGTTTTTCCGTTAATTATTTCTTTCGGTCAATCCTCACTTCTCAAGGAGCAGTCGAACCGTGCCTCTTCTGGAACTCTAGAGGATCGAGTGCTACTTCACCCAGTGCTCGAGAGTCCGGAAACGGATACATTCGCCAAGAGCTTGACTAGTAAACTTCCAGATGATCGTGGAAAACAATAGCTTCCGAGAGAACTAGCGAACACCGAGCTGCAGCGAGCAGACGGTCTTTGAAGGTTTGAAAATTTCAGTAGTCCTCATGCGCTCTGTGTCGCACGAGCCTCTTTCGTCTGCTGTGTCCTCAAAGCCTCATCCTGATTCGTGCAGGGACATACGACGCGAGACATTCTGATTTACTACGTGGTTTGACGATGGTTAATATTTCATCTCTTGTTTTGCCGGCTGGCTGCCAGCGAGAGAAAGATCGCACGAGAAGTTTGACTTGAAGAGAGAGAGAGATACTTCCGGTGATGCCAAGAATCTCACTTATCCACCAGTCGCTTACCCCTACAGGCATTCTATTCAGCCGCGTTTCCTTATTCATCCCTTTGCCCCGTTGTTGTCCTTCTCCCCTCCTCCACTTGAGTCCAAGGGTTGTATGGCATGGTGCCGCGGCGTCCTACTCTGTCAAATTTAAAGCATACGCACAAGGCTGAACGACGACGCTACAATTTCTGTGGCGATCCATCACGCATACTGACACACTCACTCAGCCAATTGATCTGACTCTATCATGACTCAAACGCGCACCCCGAGCAACGGATGCATACTGGAAAGGACAGGAACACAGTCGACAAAACAAACATGGCTTAGTGGGGTCGCAACTGAAACTGAACTTTGGCAATAAACCGACGGCGACGAGGCGACAAGCTTGCTGCTAAGCCTTAGCCCACACCGTCGGCGTCCGTTCGCATTTCAGCTGGAGTGGCTGAAAACCAGATACCAGCTCAATCATGCTCCTCCCTCGTTGGGTTCTCCGCCGTTCTGCTGTTACGGAGTGAGTTGCACCTGCTTACTGAACAAACCATTGCACTTCACTCGAAGCGTCAGCGAAACCATACCGAGCATCCGTACATTGCTCTGACAGAAGGTTTCCTCTCGGCTGAGGAGGAACAAGTTCGTCGGGATACGCCACCGGGTCGTGAAATGCATTTCTATCGATGGCGACGTTTGGGTGGTTTTTACGCCGTGGGATTCGGAAATACGGCATATGATGTTGAATCGAGGACGTTAACCGTCGGTTCTTGGTGTCGAAACCGGCTCGATCTAAATTCAGACTTGTTGCAAGGATCATCCAAGCGTTTCGAGGATGATTGGTTTCTAAGGCCGAATTGATCCTCTTGATTCCAATCAATGGACAAAAGGAATCCAACTCCATCCTCGATCATTCGTTCCCTGTTCTGAAACCCACTGAATTTTTTGTTTATTCTGAGCGACTTACATTTTGCGTCGAAACAATCATCGGTCGAGTGCGCGGGCTTAAGCGCGCTCCTGAACTGCGTTTGACGTACTTTCAATAGAAGTCGCGTTTTTGCTTCTCTCACAAGGACGACAACAGCGAGGGAGGAGGCGCTCGTCGCTACGAGCCTGAAGCTCGAGAGTAGAGTTCGAAACAAGGAGCGATAGATCCTTCGGGGACCTCAGGACATTTTGGGCTCGAACCTGGTTTCCGAGATCCATCGCTCGATTCTCATCCCTCCGAACATCTTCGCCAGCATCTTTGATGTTGACGTTCACGTTGGAATGATTCGTATCTATTCTTCTGCGGTTTCTTTCCGAGCATGGACTCGTAGATTCAGAGCACTCACTGCATGCATCCGCCAACTGTCAGACCATCGGATTAAAGCAGACCGCAGCGATGTCGCGAACAGATAAAAAACGAACAAACATCAAATTTTGCGACAACTCGGGCTTTTAGCCGCATTGTCCACCTCCTCGAGCTGCGCAGATTCTCTGAAATCAGGCGGGAAAACACTCGCTCCTCTCATCTTTTTCGTATGTTCGATTCCAGATCTCACTCTACTCTGAGCAGCCTTTTCAGCTATGCCGATTCAGGGAGCCGATGGCCGTACGAAGCGTGTTGCCTCATGACCTTAACCGGTAATAGCTCGCCTTCCCCGATGGTTGTTGGGCTGCGCATCGGATTAAATGGTTTCAGAGGTCCGCATTTCCGAGTCGCAAGGAACGGAGAATGCAGTCGGAGTCCGAGGTTTGTCCCCGGGGGATTCCGATAGAAAACTCCTGCGGCGCCAAGTGGAACGGATCTTTGAAGAAACAAAGCGTTCCTCTTTCCGAACCTTGACGTTTGAGCTTGAAAAGAGAGAGAAATCTAAAAGATCTCTATTACTCACTCTAAACTTTTAGCGAACTGATGCGTTGACAGCTCACTTTAACATGTTGCCTAGCGGCGGCAGTTGCGTCATGAGCCGTCATCACTAACTGTTATCATGGAGTTTCAACCGAGTTAACTCCTAGCGATTTGAGACACTTCTTCGACCCCGTTGCAGTTTCCAGGCGGGCTCCAAGGCTGCGCCGGAACTGGATTTTGACGGAAGGGGCCTCCCATATTGAAGTACATTGAGTGGTCAGAACCAGTGGCATGGGACCTTGATTTCTCCAGCGACTTCTTCGTGTTCCTCCAAATGTTCCGATCATTTCCAGTGAGACCCAAATGGGGGAAGGCTTGCTTGTAGCGGAGCAAGCATCGAAACCCTCAAGAACGGCGCTTGGAAAGTTGCGCCACATCGAGAGACAGCGCTTGGCGAGGTAGATGAAAGTTGCGAAGGAAGTATCCTGCGAAAAAGAACTAAAAGTCGCGGCCCTTCGAATCAGTCGTCTGATCACACCGCCGCCGTGCCAGGAAAAATGGAAAATCTTTTCCGTTTCCAGCGACTATCGGCGTGGGGTAGCTGTCGAGGAACCTTCATCGATTTGTTCAATCATTTGCCTGATCGGAGGATAGAATCTCGGTGACTACAAGCCGCGGCCCGGGTACAGCAAAACTCCTGTAGACCCTTCGCTGCGCCCGCCGATCTTCGGTCTACTCCTTGAGCGATTTGCCGCGCCGGGCGGGCGAAAGGGCAACAATGAGGATGATGATAAAAATACATTTCGCTCCCACAAGCCGACAGCTAGATGATTTTTGCCGGTAGGGAGACGGACAGACGGGTCGAATGCCACAGGATTGATATTGATGTTATGGTACGAGTGCGAATTTTTGCATTCTTTTCTTCTCTGTCACCTTATCGCGCCCTCTCTCTTTTCATCGAAAAGCTTCTCAGCGAGAAACTCTCTCAATGCAGGACGCCGGCTCGAGTAGCCGATCATTACAAGGCGGTAATTGTGCTTCGGGAAGCCACATGGGACGACGGAAAGGACACGCACAACGAGTAATGCGTAATTGATCGAAGTAATTAATTCTCGCCGGCTCCTCCTCGCCTCGCTGCCGTTCGCAACGATCAAGGATTAACAAACTATCAAATATCTGGAGGAAATACAATTTCCGAGTGTTATGATGTCAAGTTCACGATCGAAACTGGACGCCGCGTCGTCGAAATGGCGGGGAGCTCAGGCCATCTCAAAGTGGCTAGATCTCTCGCTGCGAGGGAATTCCCGAGGCATTTAAGTTTGAAGATCGTTAGAGGGCTAATTCTCTCAGCGAAATCTTCCCGGACGCTAAACTCGGTGACAAACAAGCTAGCAAGCAAGCAAGCGAAAAGCAGATCATCGACTTTAATGAGGCACTACCTGAGAACGTGGAATCTGAGATCAGACTCTGAGTATCTATCGGCTTTCGCGACTTTTCTCTTGTTGACACTTATCTGGCAAAGTTATCCGCAGCGATCGAGAAACACTAATTATGTGTTTGCGACTCAAGGAATGGGCCAGTCAGCCACCGAGCGCTCGGTTCGAGCAAGCGATTGACATACATGGTCTCTTGTTCACAATGAGAAAGGAGAACAGAGCCCGTTGAGTGCTCAAGGCGTTGAGTCCTCTTAAGGAGTATGCTGATTACATGTCGGCCTGAATGCTGGCCCGAATGACGGGCCTGAGGCTCGTCAGACATGCTTCGTCGATCCGTTCGCTTCTAGACCGTCCGTCCGTCCGTCCGTTCCGCGAGTCATGGACGCTTTGAATTGTCTCTGCGAAGCGTGGAGAAGCTTGCATAAACAGCGAGACCATCCAACGACACGCAGACACAGTACACAAACAATGCGACCGAGTCGAGCACCAGACCTTCAACCTGTTCGTGTTCGCAGTCAGATCAGATGTTCAGAAAAGTTCCCGATCAAGAGCTATGTGGCATAGTTGCGGAAGATTTGGGGATTTCCGGAGAAGTTCTCAAGTTGATGGAAAGTTGTTCGAGATGCTAGCCACCTGGAGAAGAGGATTCTGTTCACGAGCAGCAACTCAACATCTGATCTGAAGCCGGGTTTGCACTCGACATCGGTGGATTCATTATATCCAACAGTCTGTCATTCTATGTAAGAAGTCATCAAACCGGCGAATGCGAAGTTGCTTGGACGAGCATGATGAAAGTCGTCGTGGCATCGTTGATTACGACACAGTTACGTCACGTATTGACGTCCAGGGAACCGCAGCTTTCTTTGAAGTTGTCGGAAGTGTCGTCGTCGCGGAAGTTCGGGAAAGGAATCGTGAATATCGAGTTGGATGTCGAAATCCCTGGGCTTGATGGAAGCGTGAATTCTCCCCGTGTTTCGCGGCGGCCCGAACAAAATTTTGATTTGGTGGATGCCCCGGGCGTCGCGAAGCCCGCAAGTAAGACAGTGGTTGCTTTTTCTGGCGGTTCCTTTCCAACTTGGGCTTGGAAACTTCAAGATTAATAAGGCGACCGAGGTGCCCGAGGGTTTCACTGAGCCGAGAGCCCGGTCGCAGAAGGGTTTGCGTGCGCTCCCAGAAGTCGAGTTCCCCTTTTCTGTCGGTCGAGGCGGCGAAAAGAAACGAAATCGTGTGTCGTGACTTTGGGGACTTTTGAGACCTTTCAGTAATCCAGGGCGGCGCCACCAGCTTTCCAACTGTCTGCTCTCCTGTCTCTCGTTGGAAACCTTTTCGTCTGTTTGACCGCACCGTCGAGCTCGGAGCGTACTCCTTTAACGATTGTTGTTTAGAGCTGTAGTTATGCTGCTGCAGTGGGCTGTGTTTTCGTCGAGAGCAGTCGCTTGGGATTTTGGTGCGCGAACGCAAACGTCTTTCTCGATCGCTGCTGGTGAGTGAGCACGAACGCGGGTGGCACTCACGACCATCCACTTGATTGGAATGCAATTAGACTTAGAGTTTAGTTTTTGAGCCAAACGAGAAAGGGCGGTGGCTTACCGGAGATGACAGAACTACATCACGGGCTCCGGAAGACGCCGTTTCGGGGCGAGTCGGGGTCGCGTTCTGAGCTGGCGAACAGGAGGTCGAAGGCAGCCGACGAGCGAGGACGTTCATTACGATTCGAGGCACGTGTTGTTGCGGAGAAGTTGTTCGGGCTAACTCATACACTCTCTACTCGACGGGCTGTCTAACGGATGTCTATTTCTTTCTGTTCGACGTTTCGTTTTGTCGTGCGAGAGATTTTCCTCGTCAATTGCGAGTCGGATCACGTCGACGGGCGGGGATTCTGCGTCACCTGTTCTTCGCTCTTCCGAGAATTCCTGTCTGTTGGATGCTTGCAGAGAAAATAATCGCTTTTACGATCCATTGACTTTCTCGTCAAAGCAACCTCTTAGACGGCTTCGCTGGCGGCTCCTTGCCCTCGACGGCGACGACCAAACTTTTGGATCATCTGAATCGTTTCGAAAAGAATTCGAGGAATGTTTCGAGAGTGGAGAGAAATCACAGCGGTTTCATGGAAATATGATGAGTGTTTTTCCGTTCCGAGCCCACCTCCGTAGTCCACCAACGCTGCCCCATTAAATTGTATTTTAAATTTTTCGGCGAAACTCACTGGACGGCGACGCCACCTAAACACTCAGGCACGACGCGACGTCTTAGAGCTCCGATATCGAGATCAAACAGTCTGGTGATTTTCTTCGTTCTCGAGAAGTTCCTCGCTCGTCAGAGAAACTTCGAGAATAAAGAATCCGGTCGAGTGTGTGATCAGATCAGGGGAGCTTAGTTAGACCCATGGTGATGGATGTGACAACTTAGAATCGATGAATAAATAAAAGATTGGTTGCACGACGGGTATCTGTTTTCGAGTTTCGACGGGAACTTATTCGATCAAGCCGAAGACGGAGGATCGAGGACTACAAAAGCCCTCCACTTGTAGCTTCGACTCATATCCGGCTCACACGGCGCCGAAGTGAAGCTCCTGCTCACGATGATGTAAGAACAAAATTACACGATTCGTTTCACGAGACGCGAGTCCGCAGGGAAGGTTGTTGCGGATGACTTGCTGCGGTGCATTCCAAGGATCCGTGGAAAACATTATCTCCTCCGCAACAAGGAGAACGACTTTTCCAGGAGGAGCTCTCCGAGCGGTGTTTCTTCCGGTGACCGAGCGCACTTTGTGTTTCCAGAGCGGTTTTTACGAAGCGGCCCCGAAGAGAAGAACTTGACCAGAAATGGACGAGACATTTGCTTTGTGAATTATTTGCAGGCTAAACTAAGTACCGAAGTATCGTCCGGAGACCGGAGTCGCGCACATGAGAGGGAATAATCTTCGGAAGTAGACTCTCAGATGTCGACAACAAGCTCCAAGGTTCCTTTGTAAAGAATGAAGTCATGGTTTGCCTCGGGAAGGTCGGCGCTCGCTCATGTCGAAGATCTCCGGAACGAAGCGATGAATTTATTCGGATGTAACCGTCAACTCATCCCTCGGAATCGATTTTTGTTCAGGATTCGAACGTGAGACCTGTCCCAAGGGTCCCTGCAGCCCCGACGGAGACGAAACCCGTGCCGCGGCTGTCCCGAGTTTTCAAGAACTTTTCTTTTGAGGTTTTACTTTTCTTTCGAGTTTGGAACATCGAACATCGAGGAGGGAAATCATCCCCACACAAAGACCTTCAAGCGTTACGGATTCCAACCGGTGATTTCAACTCTGGGAAGTTCAGGAGTCTGCACGATTCCACGGCGGGTGAGGCGAGACGAATCAATTGTATATTAGGGGGAAATCAGGATAGAAGTTTGTCCAGGAAACAGTGTGCGAATGTTCGCATTCTGTTTCTTCCCGCCGAAAGCAAAAATTTCATGTCACCCAGCGCTCAATGATCTTCTTGTCACTCCGGAAACTCCAGTCTTTCCGGCGACCTGTCGCGATATGGATTCAGTTGTCGCGACCTCCGAAATCACGTTTCGTGTTCGCATCAATGGTTCCCTCCTCGAAGCTCGGCTAGAGAAACGGAAGGATGCGGAGAAACTCAGAAAACCGAACCATCAGGTCATTCGGGTATTGGTCGAATGAATCATCATCTCTTCGATAACGACGGCGACACAGACGCTGGCCAGAACGTCGGGGTGTTTGACCTTTGACGTCTAAACCTCAGGCAACAGAAGAATAATGGCAAAAGATGACCCCAAGACGAACATCGAACGAAGCGAGTACTTTGGAGTGGCAAGTTTGCAAAGCATTCGCTTTCTCCGGTGCTTTTCGGTGTCATGCTTCTACTTGTTCCTCTTATTTCTTCCTT
Organism: Neoseiulus cucumeris; assembly: GCA_021527715.1. Taxonomy (NCBI): domain Eukaryota; kingdom Metazoa; phylum Arthropoda; class Arachnida; order Mesostigmata; family Phytoseiidae; genus Neoseiulus; species Neoseiulus cucumeris. Next base: position 5,683,168 of record JAJSRV010000035.1, on the reverse strand, counting down.
CCCTTCAAACGTCTATGTCTCGGTCTGCGGTCGGATACCGCCAATGCGTATCAGTTGTTTGTCGTTGTCGCCGTCGCGTCGTGTTTTGAAAACATCTCGTGCAGTCAACCGGCGACACGGGGAAGGAAAAACGATTTCGAGTAATCTAATGACCGCGCATAGGAGAGACGCTTGTCAAGCTTCGCCGTGACGTTCGGAAAAAGCTGCTCCGGCGGGATGTTTTGGAAGTGACTGCACGCCTGCCTTCCCGCCTATCTGCTTGCCTCGCTGTCTTTCGTTGCCGCTGAACAAACAGGGAAAGCTGCGCGATGTCACCCAGGAGTCGCGACAAGCAGGATCCGGGGTCGGGAAAGGACGACACGAAACCTCTCAATGGGAAACGACTGCGAAACCTGAGACACAAATCAGTGGTTTGAGTCGAGGAAGGCGGCCACCTTTCTCGAGCGGCTTCCCAGGTCTTTTGAGACTTGCGTGCTCCGTTTTTTCCCTTTTCAAAATGCTATATGCAAGCAACTAATTTTAGCGCCTTCAGCCGCAGCCGCTGCGGCAGGAGGAGCAACAGCTTCAAAAGGTGTGCGGTGAGAGTTTTTTTTTTACTTCGTGAAACGTCACTCGCAGCCAATCGAAGGTATTCATAGATACAGCGGGGAAGCTAATAAGTATGGCCTTTTGAGCACATATGAACGATTTGGCGGGGCCAACAAGATTTCGCGCGGCCAATATTCCTGATATCGGAAGTCTTCCGCGATCGGAGGTAGCTGACTGGCCGATCGTTGGCTCCAAGAGCAAGGGAGACAGATCGGTCGAGCATATTGCTCGTAGTCGTGTACGGACTACAATGATAGCTTAAGCGAGGGCAGCTGGTCGTCTGCGGAAGATTGATGCTTATTAAGAGAGCGCAGAAGATAATGATCGAGTGAACTGACAGACGCATAATGCGTATTCGCCCACATTCATCGTACGGCGCCACTTTCTCTGACCGCCCTGAGGGACTCCGCTCGTGGGTCACCTCCACCTGGTAACCCACCGGTGAATGGGTCCTCATCGAGAAAGCATTCCTTGAAGCCTGCTGAGCTCTCGACTTCACTTCGTGATGACTTTCCGCTTATGATTGCTCTGGTCATATCACTGAAACAACGTAAGATCGATCAGGACCCACATCTTGAAATCCATTGGGTCTGTTCAAATGCTTCAAACCGTATATTACTCGGGAAATAGAGCTCTCGCTCCGCTTCGATTCAGAATCGCTCGGAGGAGGGAACTCTTTGCTTGCAGACCTCACACATTCCTCGCCCCTATCCGCACGGAAAAGCCTAACGCGAGAGGATAAGAGACTTGGCTTAGGAGGCGGATGTCTTGTTGCTTTACCAACTGTCATTTGTAGCGAAGCGTGGTCTTCGTTCAATTTGGATGTAAATATATCCTCTCAGCGTCCTTGCTTTTTGTAAAAGTCCGAGCCTTTCGTTCGCGTTGTTCGTGTTCTTTATTCCTTACTCTTTGGTGTTTACGGCTGCCCCGTCGGAGTGGCTGCCTTGCGCGACCGGGCACAAGCGATCAGAGCATCGAGATAAAAACCCGCTCTTATTAACTCCGCCGGCTAATTAACTAACTGAACCTCAATAATTGAAATCGCTTCTAGCTTGTCGGCCTGTCGTATCTCTTTGTTTGTGGGTCTTCTCTCTACATTCTCTGGCGGATGCAATTATGAACGATGGAGTGGCCCCCGCGTAAACAATTCAAGTTTCCCGCCCGCAAAGTTTTTCTCCCTTCACGATTTCTATTGGATTAAATACATGAGACACTCTAGAGTTCCATCCTCGCTTGTTTCGAGACGAGATTTGGAGATATCGAACCGAGCCAAGAAAACACGCGTCGCCTCCTTTGTGTCGCGAAAATCGTCGCCCGAGTTCGGATGATGGAAAGAAAGTGATTACAGTTTATGATGCGCGAAGGAAGCAATCGCAAAAAGGCTCATTCTCGACTTCATTCCGATTGTCCCGTCGCTCAACGAGCGCTGTTATTGCCCGTTAACAACGTTTTTTACGATCGCGAATCGGCACGTTGTAACGTCAGAGACCTTCATCCCGGATCCAGTTTCAGTTGACATCTGTCGCGCCAGCTATCTTCGGCGATGGCATCGTACATGCTCCGCGAGTTATGCATCATAGTCATTGACGTTGTTGCTTCTTGGAGGCATTATTTCAAATCTTACAAAAGCTCCTCAGGGACCTCCACTCGAGGGATGCTTCCCATCTCTTATCCTGGTTTTCCCAGAAGCCCCTCCCGACTCAAACTCGGCTCTCCGCTCCCCCGGCTCCCCCGGGCGCCCTGAAAATGTCATAAATATCGTTTTATGGCTATTTCGCGCTTGCTTCCCTCACAGCAGATCGAGTTCGGGTTATTTCCGATGCTGGAAAATGCGCCTCGAACTCAAACTGATTGTCAAATATGCGAACGAATCTTCACTTCGCGAAGTCATGCTTGTGCCTCACAAAAGCGAAGCTATGAACGAAAAATAACAGCTGCCAAAAGCTCAATCGTGGCCTTTAGGCGGGCGAAAGGTTCTCCACACGACATCGACTCTCGGGTTCCACCTGAATCAACACTCTGGCTGTTTTCCAAGGATTGTGCCCTCTGAGTGAGCCTCTGTCGATAACCTTGTCGGGGACCCCCACGACCCCTTTGGATACACCGGCTACCGCACCACTGAGTTGCCTGCCAGCTAACGTTTGCGATGCTCAGGCTTTCTCATAAATATTCAATACGGCAGACAACAGCAGTTTCTTCACCCACTGAGCAGAAGGCAATCGTTTCGTCGAGTCATCGCTCACGAAACGAAGACCGAACCAATCCATGATCCCGCGTCTACGAACTGATGAGGTTCGGCCACCGAACCTCTTGAACGGTTCTTGCCAGAGCCTATATGTACTGCGAGGATTTCGCGCATAGAGACCTGTAGTGCTTTATTTACGAAAATTTTCCGCACGATTCCGAGAACTATCCTGCGTGCCGCCGTTTGGTAAACCGGTTCTGAACTGAAAATGAATGAGGATGCGGCGAGTAACTCGATCTTCAATGGTCGGTTCATTTCTTGGAAACTTCTCCGTCGCTTGCGGCCTCAGAGAGAATCAACTTCAGACGGACGAAAATTTCGAGCCACTGTTTCGGCGGAACTCGGTGTTCTCGATCAACGCGGCGGAGACTGTAGGATTACATAAGTCCAAAAGACCTCACTTATCACTTCGGCTGCTCGTTAAAAAGAGGAACTGCTCTTGGATTTGAGAAAATAAATATTTGAGCGATAAGCGAAAAATTGCTTCACAAGCGGAATGGAGTGTTCGGGAAGATCGAAGTCATTCGTTGTTTCTCGTGGTCGACGTGCATCAATTTTCTCAAATCACACGCTCACGAAACGCGACTTCGTAAATTTTCCTCGAAAATGGTTGACGTCAAAATGCGATTCTGAGAGTTCAAGTGGCACGCGAAAGAAGAATTTTTCGACCGCAAAAGTAGCACCGACGAGATTCCCCTTCCTGGAGCCCACTCCCGTTGAGCTCGTTCCGCAAAGCCCGGGTCGACTATTGTCTGAAAGTACGCGAAACAAGTTCTTGTGTTGCGAACCGTCTTCGGGCCAAGGGTCACCTGTTGATCCTAGACGGCGGCGAGGGATTAAGCGGTAGATAACTCAGCTCTCGTCACCTCATACTCAAAATGCACTTCGGCCTTAATCTCTGAGTGTGGTGAGAACTCTTCATATTTTCTCGTGTGGGACAACATCTACGGACATCGGCCAAGATCGGGAATAGGAACGCGTGGCAATGGCTTCTGCTCGCGTTTCCTGCCTCGTGCCTCGCACCCTCACTGCGGAGTAAACAGGTGGGAAACGAATCTGTTCTGACTAATTATCTGAATTGGTGCAAGCAATCCATTCCGACCCGCTATCCCTGATTAGTCTTCGTTGCTTCAGGCGAGATTCGCATAATTTTGGATTCACCCAATTGTTTCCCTACCAATGAGGCCGAAAGACGCGGTTCCCGCCCTTACAGTTCGAGAGCGCCAAGTTGGGTTGATATGAAACTATGCTGCCTTGCATTGAGGTCCGTTGAAAGCGGTCCAAGTATGGAAAAATTAGCCGCAACTCTGCAACTCTGGAACTTCGGAAATCTTCGAGACGTCAAGAGTTCCTTCCTCCTCTCAGAGTGAGCTCTGGCCTTCTTTCAGTGTTGCTTCCTCGATTCAGACCCCTTCCAACTGCTCCGAGTTGTGAACCGAGATACAGTGTATCAAGCCAATCCAGATCCAGATCGGTTAACGGTGTCTTATCGAGTTGAGACAGCTTTAGTGACCGACAAGCCAATCAGGGAAGTTTGGAACGAAGTTGACAAAAGCGAGACACTCGCGTTTTTTTCTGCGTGCGCCGCTCGCAAATCCTGTTTCGACAATGCCTGTTGCGACAAGTCCTCGAGAGGGATTGGTGTAAGTGGACTGTTTTCTGTCGACTCACTTCCTAAGCTGTCCACCAAGCTGTTACGGCCATTGTTTCTCTTTCCACGTGTGTGAGCGGCCGTCAGGATGAGTCGCAAGCAGAGAGCTCTTAGGCCTCTTCCGGTAATAAGCTACAAGTCTTCACACAAGCATCGGCTCGTCGACCTGGATGTGATCGCGACACACAACGATTCCATACGTGGTGAGGTCGATCGAACAACGATAGATTTCATCGACTCCGATGCGTTCATTCGACAGTTTTGACAAGCTAATAAAAAACGGGACGCAAATGAATCCAATCGATGAATCGTCGGCGACCGTGTTCACACGATAGCCCCATCGAGCTTGTTCTGGTTTGTCAAGGTTCAACAGGTCGAAATGCTTCAGTCCTCATTGACGCGGAGGATGAAACAGCTCGATGTCGACGAAACTTTATGAAAATCTCAGCGACCTTACTCCGAGAAGGAGTGAATGGATCATACTCTTGAGACAGGTGGATATATTCCTCAACGTGACTCATGGTGGGAGCTGAGCGTGAAAACAAACTCAATGGCACGATTCTCACGAGTTGAGGCGCGACTGGTGATGTTAGGTGCATGTGATGAATTCAGAGGAGATGCTTACTCACGAAGAGACTTGCAAGAGGAACGAGACCTAGGTTCGATCAATAAGCTATCTAGTAGTTTGGGGTTGCTGCATCAAACAAGTTTGTGGTCGAAAAGCGATTCAAGACTCATCTCCGTTGACAGCCCAACCCACGCCACCTGAAGCCTCGGGCGGCGCGAAGACCGTTGAGGCTTTTGATGAGATGCAGATTTGAATCACCATCATCGGTCGGCTGTCGACAAAGTTGGCTTTCGAACGGCGTGGCCTGACTTTCCATCAGGTTTGCGACTTGCGACGAAGGGACGGATGTGGTGCACAATATTTCCTTCGTAGTTTCTTCGACACCGATTTTTTCGAATTTCTTCGCGAACTAAATACTCTCGGTTCTCTTGTTTTTGGGGTTCCACGACACACGAGTGAAGATTGAAAAGAGGAACAAAAATGATAGTGCTGTTCGTGAAAGGGTCAACTTGTTCCTCAAAACGCGATCGTTGGATGTGGTGATTTCGGGGACGAGTTGTTCTGGTTCGTGGGTTCTCTTTTACTTGTGCCTCCGAGGTTCCTACTTTTTGTGAAGTCAACAAACGCGGACAAACTTGCTCCCCGTCATTGGCGTTTCCGGCGTAGGGTATACTGCCTGCTGGAGTCGACTGCAGACCGAGGAGCGACACGCTTGACCTCTTTTGGTTATCCTTGAAAAAGAGAAGAAAAGAATCAGTAATCCACCTACCAATAGGGCAAGCAACCAAGCGCACACCCAGGCAACTCTGCACTCGCCTTGAAGTCGCGTCGGTTGACGTCTCGTTGTTTGTGGAACGTCTTTTGTGAGTTCGAACATAAGTTTCCTTCTCGTGGAATCTCAGCCGCGCGGCGGTCACCGCATCCTCGTTTTCGCTCGTGCCCATATCCTCCGCTTTTGCGTCGCGTGCTCGTCTCTGAGCAGAATGTCGGCTTTGTAGTCGGGAATCCGGCGAGCGCGACGACGACAGTCCTTCATGAAACCTTTGACAAGTGAATCGTTGGCGTCAGATCACCTCGTTTTCGGCCGACAGGAAGCGAGTGAATTCTCGCACTGGAGGAAACGACGACGATTGTTGTGATCAGAACGCGGTGGACTGAGATCGAGCGGAAGGTCTTGGATGTTTGATCAAGCGCTTTCGGGGAGACTTGCAAGAGAATCTCGGAGAGGGGCCCGAGGCGGCTCCGTTCACACAATTTTCGGCTCTCGACGATATTGTCATTTGCCGAGCTCCGAGAGGAACCCTTTGAGGATCGCAGACGTCGCGACGGATGACGAAACGACTTCTAGCTTGTCAGCGATGCGTTCGAGAGTCACAACAATCGTTTCCGACGGAGTGCTCTGGACGAAACGCGATCGCACGCAACGTCGACCCGTGAACTCGAACAACATCAGCCTTAACAGCATCGAGTAGAAGCGATGGCCCGCACCTCGCCGAGTTTGTTGAGTTCCCTGTCTAATTGGTTCCTTGCCAAATCAATTAGGCATCGCTCGGAACGACTTTTCATGTTGTCAAACAACCGAAGTTTGGCGAGCATACGATCGGTGGCACCGATAGAAAACCCGCGTGAGCGAATGTTGAATACGACGACGCGACGATTGGAGCATGCGCTCGAACCTCCGTTCCTTGGTCGACTTCACGAAGCCGAAGCGGACGAGGAACATTATGAATGCAAATCTTTATTCGATAGCGACGGCAGTTCCCACCACCGAGCACGAGCAGAAAATCGAATGGAAGTTCAAACGAATTCGTCGATGTACAAGCCGCAAGAAAATGCGTGGGGGCCTTTGGCGCTAGTTCCTTCATCGAATGCATATGCCCCGCGGGCGTTGTGCGGTCTTTCGCTTTCGCTGTTGTGGAATCACTTCGATGAGATAGATGAAAACAGTCGACACGGCATCTCAACGGAAACCGACTCCGACGCCTGAGAACATTCGATACGCGATCGATCAACCCTTGATTTGTTTGCTGTTCTTTCAGTTTCCAAGCTTCCAGCGAGAGAACTTCATACTCAATAATCAGATTCTCAGCAGGTCCATTATGAGACAAGTTTCATGAAATATTTATCAGGCGCATCGTTATTAATTTACTCAACTCTTAGAGACGATTTCGGACCGGAGTGATGGAATTCAGAGCGAGATCCTTTCAAGAAATTAGGATCTCGAGGCTTGCTGAGACATTCGGACGAGTTCGGTGAGACTCAGATTCATCAGGTTTTCGCAGTCGCCGGGAGTCACAAAATGATCTTCTTCATATGCTCCGGCAGAAATTCTTCGCGAATAGATTCCTCTAATATAATCAGCGCTGGAACTCTTTCGGAGACGACAACACTCCACCGACGGAGATGGTCACGTGCAGCGCCCCAGGAAGAAAAACTCGACTACGCAAGCAGGAACGTTTGCGACGTCGAAACGTCAAAATTTCGCGACAAGCACTTCTCGTAACGAGCACGAATTGAGAGAATGAAGCAAACTCACAGAAGCTTCCCCTACAACGGCACCGAGCAAAGCGGGTTTAATTGAATTTCGTTGAGCAAATTTGTCTGAAATGTCTGTTTGGCAGAAAACTCGGCTTTGGACTCCTCACAATCCCCCCCCCCTTATCGAGATTCCCGAGCGTACGCACCAAGGGAACGTAGAGCGGATGATCCGAGTTATGCGAGGACTCCATCATCCTCGCGAGACATTTTTGGAAAGTCGACTTATCTGTTGACGGGAGAGAACGAGTGTTCACTGTCGCAACATGTGTCTGTCTTCATCGATTGAGGGAGATTGATTTGTGTATGGCTTTCAATCCGGAGTGGAACCGCTGAGCTCAAAATTATGCCTTTTCGTTCCGGAACTTCAAGGGTCATCCGCGGCTGAAGATTTTCAGGAAGGTCCATGATGAGATGATCTCTGGGAGTGCGGCGATGAGCGAATCAGCAGATTGGGCGTTCCCTGATCTCTCATCTTATCGAAAATCCTCCTTGCGGTGGAGGATCCAGAGTTTTCTGTTGTCCTCATTGAGTGTTCTCCTGAGCGTCGAGGATTCAAGGGACCAGGGTTGTAAAGCGAGACGTAGTCTGCTTCCCTGAACAGGCTGCCTCAGTTGCTTTCGCTCCCACTCCTGTAGCCTCCGCTGCCGCTTTCGGACATTACGACGCTTCGCAAACAAGCCTAAGACGGTCATATGCGCGCTTTTATTAGTGCTGACAGCAACAATATTTGCATAATACACAATCGTTAAGTCACTTCGTCGGGCTTGCCACTGCTTCATCTAGCGAGCACATACTACGCGAATCTGTTGAACACAGATCGAAGTTTGCCGAAAATCAACCTCCATGAATTTGTAGTGAAATTCACTACAATCAGGCTTCTACCAGAGGACTTGAGAGATCTCTTGGTCTTCAAATCTGAGAGCTTCTTGAGACTCTTTCCCGCACTTAGGTTATCAGTGATTTGGTGAGTGCAACTCTCGCAAGCCGGGCAGGGAGGCTGTGGGACTTATGTAGCCACACATTTGTGGATCCGACACTGACAGAATGCGGTTCCGTTGACGGAGCTCTTTTCTTCTACGCAAGGAGGAAACGCAAGAATTCGAAATCGAAACCTGCTCGGGAAGTTTCGAAAAGAGAAACCTCCGCGACTACGACAACAAAAGATAGTGGGAATGAAATTGAAGGAGGCAAGAAAAAACTCCCCGAAACACATGACCAAGAGAGGGTCAGACAGGGAAGAGGGAAGTCTAGAGAAACAGGAAGAGTGCGGAGAATCTTTCTCTCTGTCAGTCACTTGTTGGCGAACGTTTTTGCTCGAAACCGCTTGTTATTTCTTTGCGGCCGCAAGTTTGCGGCACACACTCTGAAAGAACAGCAGCAGAGGAGAATCAGCGTCAGCGAACTGAACTTGCGGCTGTCTCGCACGCAGTTTCCGATCAGTTACAGTCCCGGCGAATGGAAACGTGCGCCCAGCGACGCCTTCCTCTGAAAATAAAACGGTCTGCATTCCTCGAAGTCAGGGACACAGAGAAACTTTACAACCAAGATTTCCGTCGAAGCGTCTAGATCTAGGGCATCTACATCTACATATTCTATAAAGTTCATTCTCCCCCGAGTTTTGATCCTTATCCCCCAGAACCGGAAGAGTTCTCCCGGACATTTCAGACATCCTATCAAACGCAGTTACGCGAAAGTTTCCGCCCGGACGATTGATTCTCACATGAAATGCTCGGTATCGGTCCCTTCGTCTGACTTTTCATTCCTGATCGGAGATTGGACGATGTATGTACTCCCTTGGACCATCGAAAAATGCACCCAAAGACTCAACGACTGTGTTTCTCCTCTTTTCTCGGCTGAGCTCCGAACGACCGACGTCTAGCGGACGGTCTGTCACCATATGCGGCGGCATATCGGTGGATAACGGGACACAAATAAATGCATGGTCATCTAGGGTCGTTTCGCCGGTGCCGAAAATAGCATACTCGAAGATGTTGCGACCAGTACACTCATCTACGGGGCTACCACTTACCTGCAGTGAGCCATTTGCTACTCGAACGTTTTCGCACAGGTGTCATCTAACCCTTATCCATAGCTTCCGGTTAGTTTCCGTCCCTCGTTATTCGATTAGGAGTTATCTCCATCTGATTAATGTCTCGTCACCCGAGGGGACGACTTCGTTCTGGCCCTGAAATGAATGTTCCGATCCTTCATACAAGAAATCGTTAATCACTTCCCGCACAGTTTTCCGTGAGAAAATTCTTCATCTAACGGAACGGACCGAGCCGGCCTTGTTCCTCGTTTCGTTACTCCTTCTCTCGCTGCGGACATTTCGCGAGAGTCCTTCCACGCGCGGTCTGAACCTCTCGATCTGTTAAATATCTATCGGTGTCAGCGAGGTCAACTGTGCCGCGATATTAGATCTCCGTTTATTATTCACTAAAGCGTATGATACGAGCATACATTCATACATATGGGAGTCGGCCACTGATACTCTGGCATTCTTCGGCTATAGACGTTTCTATCCGGCCCTGTCGGATAGCAATAATGTGACGGCTTGGGCGCTGTCGGATCTACACGGCCCTGGGGGCTCGTTGCATTTGGCCGGATCCGAATAACTGCGGTCGCCGGGGGCGCGTATAAATACGACGGGAAGGAACGACAACGGCGGGGGGGGGGGGATGACTGGAACGGAATGCTCTTTGCATGTCCAATACGAGTCGAGTCGGCACCGCCACCGGTAGCTACCACTCCAACTGACCTAAGTGAGCCGGTGGCGGGCGATTTGAATTCCCGGAGGTGAATTTGAGGTGGTTCTCGTTCCTCTCTCTTCCATATCCTCAAGTCCGCAGATGCGAATTCGGCTGTTTGGGATCACCTCTCTTTCGACGAATTGCGAAGATAGGTCGGAGCTCTACAGTTTGCCTACGCAGGCAAGCGGAACGATGCATATCTACAGGAATTGTCGGCGGGTTTTTTGTCTTTGTCCGCGCCTGCGGCAATAAGCGTGCCTCCGTGCGCTCGTCGGTTTTGTATGAGCCATTGCACGCGAATAGAAACTACCTCGAAGCGGGCCCTAATTGGATGGACCTGCAGAAAATTCTGCCTAATTTCAGCGCTGCCCGATGTCTAGCACGGGATGAGCGCGCTCTCGGTGAATGAATCAGCAAAATTCCGGCGTGGTCCGGTTTGCAGGCTCTTCTTTGAGGGAGTTCGTATGAATGTTCTATTCCAAATTCGTTCGAATCGTTACTTTCGACACCTCCGTATCGCAGTTCCAAGCTCTGGAGGGGAATGAAGGAGACACCGAGAGGAGAGAACAATTTGACGAGAAGAGATCGGTCGCGCGCGAATGAGCAGTTCATTAACGCGTGCATAACGACCGGCTGGCCAAGATTGTCGCGAATTATCTCTGGCTTAAGAGCTCATGCATTTCTGCCTCCTTCACTGGTTTTTCTCCCCCCCCACCCCCCCCCTCAACGGCCAGCAGGGAGATGACATCGCGTCGTCGACTGACCACGTTCATTGTGATGGAGAGCCAGGTGGCTTAGTTTAAGATTCAGAAGGCGGCGACTTGAGTGACACAGCGAAGCTTGTACCGCTTGTTTGATCGTTCACTCGAGCGGATTGTTGGTCGGCAAGGCGCCAACCGTGTGCGCCACTTCCAGGTCCGAAATGGTTTGTGTTGTTATTAATGATGAAGGAGAAGCAGAGAGGAAACCGATGGCGAGGCCCGACAACACGGTCGACTTTAAAACAAATGGACTCCGCCAGTTTCAACAACTGTCCGCCCCTTCTTCGCACCGTCGCCGAGATTTCTCTCGAGTTTGTTTCTCTCGGACATGAATCCAATGTTTACGCTGTCTATTTTGTCGAAATCTTTGCGCGAAACAGCCTCCGCTGAGAGGAATAATGCGAGATTCCAAACATGCTACTCGGCACGCTCTTCCGAATTAGCATTCATCGTTCGAACCGATTTAGAATGTGACCAAACAGTCGAGGAGAACAAACATCAGCCAAGTGGAAATCACGGGAGAAGGCTGCCTGCATCGATTGATTGTTGATCGGAGTCGATTGGCGAAGGAACTGATTTCGACAACAGGTGCTGTTTGATTAGATGTTCGAATTAGCAGCTAATTCCGAAGCTATCGACTCGACTGGAAGCAGATGGCTCCTCGCAACCTCTGGCGAACATAGTTGCTCGACCGGATTCTCAAGCGGATCACACGATTGCCGCGAATACAACTTTCGAGAAGCGCTGGTGCGTGGGATCGAAGAAAGGATTCGCTCGAAATTCGGGCAGATTCGAATAATTTTCCAATCGGCCATCGACAGGTCAAGGCTACCAGACAATGAAATCATGGAACTTGTAGGAATTTGTTTTCACTGAACCGTCGCTGTGCCGTACGGAAACGGTAGTGATCGCTGCGGGCGCGAACAGACACACATCGGCTCGAATTCTACGTACATGAGCCTGTACAGAAACGTGACTGCGATTCAGCCACACCTTCTAACAGCCTCCGAGATTAAAAGCTTATCGCGAGGCAATCCAATCAAAAGTCATTTTATCGAAGTGAAGTTGGATATAGGGAACAAAGCGCCGTGTCTGCCCTGTTATCTTTTTCGTATGGGGTTCTTCGAGTTGGTGGAAAAGCACATTCTGAACGAGACAAGACGAGTGTCAGCCAAATCCGAGGGATCGGAGAACAAGTGATTCCCGATCCGAATCACTCCCCATGATTCAATTTTACGGCAAAGCTTCGGGAATCGAGTCGAGTGTTTGAAAAACCACCAACAGGTCGTTCTGCTCCGATGAGCCGATCTGTCGTTTCTTCTCGCTTGAAGTGCTGCGCAACTGTTTCCAATGGGCCTCGTCCTCCAACGAAAGCTCCACGACGCGACGCCTCTCTCACACCAAACTCGATTCGCTCTTCTCTGTGTGAACTCGGGCCTGGATCCGATCTTCGAAAAGTTCTCGTTGTTTCGCGATAAATGCGAGCATCGACAAGCAATACTCAACTCTGGGCGGCTATCGTTCAGAGTGAACAACGTCAAAAGGGTCGTTAAGAGAATTTACGACGTGCCAAATACGGAACGCAACGACGTCAACCTGTTCTCAACTCTTTGAGACACGATGAAGCATTTTCCAACTTATTACATCTGCATTCATGTCCTCTGGCCGCCTTCTCCACATCCTTAGACCTACACCATTGACTCTCCCTCCTCCTCCGAAAACATTAATAAAGTTTTTCCCCGTATTTTTTCGATAACATACCGGGGGTTGGTGGCTGGTGCCTGGTCTCTGTTTCTCCGACACATGAAACATATTTTCGTGATCGATGCCGCACGCTTAGGCCGTCAGCGGAACCTAAGAGGTCACAGCATGAGCCTGTGATCCGTCACAAAACCACGGAAACGAGAGCACGCGGTTGAAGAGTCAAAATTTGTTGTGGGATCATGCTTCTCATGTTGCTAGTCGCTCAGTAATTACAGTCTGGCTTTCGTCACATCACACCGATGCTTAAACAAAGTCATTAATTTTCGTTAGGAAACCGTGCCCGGCATATTCGCTCGCTCGGATATCAGTTGAGCACTCTTTGAAGCTCAGGTTACCCTCTCGTAGCCAGGATTTCTTCGGGGGGGGGGGGCGAACCTCTGTTATGGGGGGGGGGGCGATTTGAAACACCGGATATAGGAGAGGGGGGGCGAACTCCAATCGAAAGCCTTTGAAAATCTCGTGTTCACAATGAAGTCTCCACACCAGTTTCTACGAAGCCTTGCGTCCACCAGAGTCTACCGCGAAGAGGAAAAACAGAACATTCTATTCTATACGACTTCCAGTCGGAGTGCTTCCTTCCACAACAGACGGGCCTTGTCGTTTACGACCTGGTTCCGCTCGGACGCGAGAGGCATGAATGTTCGCAACGCTCCGAGCACATGATTTCTGGCGAGGAAACCTCGCAACTTCGATGGCTTCGATGGCGATGACGATAGCGCAAAAGGGAACGTGGAGTGGAACCCTGTGTTTATTAGCAATCTCGCCCGAAAATAGGTTCCTATACAGAGAAGAAGCAACATGAGGACGTGTCCGACGTGTCTTGATCGTGTCTGCTTGGCAATCTCTTCGTGAATTGCCGCCCTCTGATGCGATTGGACGCGAATCCAACAGTGGATGAGTTCCACCTCAATCGGTGGATACCTCAAATTCGAAATCTACGCTCCCTCGAATAGGACGAATGATATGCGGAATGGTTGAGCATTTATCTGTGGAATAATTGATGCAGGCGAGTGTTTGGATGACCGGGAGAGGAATAACGAGACATTGGAAGACAAAAGTGCAAAAGAACTGATGCTCTGAACTCTGAAGACACCGATGATATAATAACAATATCATAAAGTCAACTGAAGGCTAATTATATCTCGGTTCAGTTGTAGGATTTATCTAACGTCTTCAAATTTCAATTTCCAGGAGAGGCGTGTCGGATGTTGCCGACACGGAGATTGCAGATGTCACTCGCAATAGAAGTCTGCTACTAAAAACAAATTCTCGACATGAAACGCCGACGGAGATTCGCCCGGCCAAACGCCGGTTGAGAATAAACATCACACGGAGATCACCTGCAGGAAGGAGTAAGCAAACATAACGGATATCACTACGAGAAACAAGAGGCAATGTTCAAGTTAATGAAACCACTTCGGATTTACGGAGTACGAGAGGGAACTAAGAGTGTACTGATCTCACAAACACACTCACCCTATAGCAGAAAGATACGAGGGTTCATCCGAGCCTTTTAATCAAGGAAGAGAATAGTCTACGAGACTGACTTACAAATTTAGCGACAAACTCAATGAGCGGACGTTAAGCCTGCCGTTGAAGGAGTTTGGGTACGAATCCTGTTCTCAAACAGAATTCAAGCCCACGAACACCTGTGTCACAATTGACGTTCTTGCCGTCGAAAGAAACGTAACGAGAGATCACAGCCAGAAGAGAACTGACGAACTGACTGAAGAACACCATCCACCACCAGAGAAACCTCCTAGAGAAAGCACCTTATGAAAACAAGCAAACGTACCACGCAAACAGTCCTCTCCAGCAACAACAAGCATTATTGACTACCAAGCGACCTAAAGCAACAAACGGGAAGTGAACTGATGACGTCACCGGGGCCATTGAACCAACAGCCATCCAGTCCAAAAACAATGGCTTCGAACCACGCTGCTCGGGGCCACTCGCCGAGCGCACCACCACCTGCAACAACATCTGCACACTTGCCTATCACTGCAACATCACAGTCCCATATTATACAGCCGATTGCAGCATCTACAGGAGCTTCTGCAGGAGCACTCCCTATGAGCCGGCCATTGAGTCCTTGCAAGGACTCGGTATCATCACTACTCGAGCAACCGATCATCTCATCAGCGCACAGCCAGACCTCCCTTAACTCGTGTTTGCTTCAGCAGCAGCAGCGAAGTCCGAACCCCCAATCTAGCCCGCTTAGCGATCCTCTGTCAACCGCAAATCACCCTGCCCTGTCCTCCTTGCTACCGATGTCTTCCTGCAATAGATGCGCCGCCCTCAGCTCCCATGAAAACCTACGGACGGCAGCCACTCAAGGCTGTCCCGCGGGAATCGCTTGCGCCCGCGATCACAAGCTTCGACGTGAAATCTTTCACTCAGCTTCGAAATCTTCACGGTCCGTCGACGCTAGCGAATGCTATTGCCACCAGCAGCAGTTACAGCAGCAGCAGCAGCAACACCACAACCTACATCATCACCTGCCTCACCAAAATCGTGGCATGCCGGGAGCCAGGGGCGACTCAACGACAAGCGTAGACCACTTGCTCTTTAACACAGCAACGTGCAACAGGAACCTCAGCGAGTTGAGTTCACTGTGCAGTCAACAAAATACCGTCAGCCAGGGCGGAGGAAATAGCCGGAGTCACGGTTGCCTCGACGAAGTGCTGTCCGCATCCCATTTGGCATTGGGGGCGGCGCAGTGGGAGCCTTGGGCTCCGTTTCGCCATCCCCACCGTTCGTCGCTCAGTTCCGTGGCTCCCTTAGTCACACTTCAACCAGTGCCTATGGAAAATGACAACGAATTGACACCGACAACAACAACATCATCAGCAGCAGCAGCAGCAGCTACATCAACCACGACCACATCAACAATCAATCAACCGACAACGGAATTAGCAGCCCAGAGTCTACAATCCCGGACCGATTCCACTGAGGACACAAAACTAATCTCAACAACCACAACATCGTCATCCGCGGATCCACTTAACAATTCAAACAATGTCACCAATAATAATGTGAACAATCTCAACGTCAACCAGTGTACCAATGCTAGTCATCATCATCCCAATAATCCAACGACGTCGATCGCGTCACCACTAACAAATTCAATATCGACCGGAACGAGCACGGTTGCAACTAACAACACTACCTCCTCGACCTCCCACACGACTACCAGGAATTCTGTAAGATTCAGGTTAGTATCGAGCCTTGTGTTTTCTAGCGCAGAAACTTCATCTCTTGCCATCCCAGTCGGTTTCTGAGTGTACTCTTTGAAACCTTCGCATAGCCCCTTTCATAGACCTTTAGGCAACTCGGTGAGTTCCTGCGGATCCCTTGGAGTTCATTGGGACGCAGTTAAGGATCAAGAATCGGAAGCGAAATTTGGAGTGTTAGCTGTCAGATTCTGTCACTGTCCTCTCTTTTCAAAAATGATCGCGATCCAGGAGAAATAAGGGGACGTCAGGCTGGCTCGAGATTCCAAGCGACCGACTACCTCGCAGGATAATAATTTTTGGAGACGGGCAGCCGTTCTGCTCCACCCGAACCGGCATCTTCGAGAGGACACATCCTGTCGAGTGTTCCGTGCCGGGTATAAAGGTTTGCCGGCTGTAATCAGCCCGCAGATTGCGGAGTAGGTTTCCTTCCTCGCTGGTTGCCTCCGGCCCTCGGCAAGAGCCTTCCCAATTTCCAAGCTCATTGCGTCGTGGTCTGGTACCGGATTTCCCGGCCTCCAGTACCAGGTAACCATGGAGCTCTGATCCGGCATATTCTTTTGACCCCTAACTCCAGGCTCAAGACCACGAAGTGGAACTCATGGAAATGTACACTTGCGGAACACACTAGCGCTGACAGCACTCTGTATTGGGCTTTTTTCTTCGATGTCGGTTAACGGAAGGGAAGCCACGTTACTGACCTACGTGCTTAATCGAGGCACAAAGATCTCAATGGAGACAATGCCTATTATCGTTGTAATATCAGGCCAGAGATTCGGCGAAGACAACTGTACGTCTGTGAGAAGTTCCGAAGGTCACGGAACGTCGTCACTGAACGTCCGCGATCGGAACTTTCCCCTCTATAAAACTGATGGGCCGAGCCACTGAGAGTTTTTTCCGCAGAGTTTGCGGGGAAAGACTTTTCAGGAAAGTTTACCGCGGAATCGAAATCTTGGGAGGGTTGTGCTCTCGGGTGTCGGGTCCGTTTTGTTATGTGTACTTGCGGTCCCTAAAGACGGGATCATATTCAATAAGATATCTTTGCGAGTTCCCAGGACTCAGATTCAGAGTTTGACGAGTTCGGATGCCATCGTTCATGATCGTTGCGATGGCCGTGTTGTTCGCTTTGATCAGCCGAGTCTTTTGTAGCCACTTCCATCGTACTGGTTCCAACTTTTCACGGAAGTTAAGCATTGAGCTGACTTCCAACTCATGCTGTTTCCCGCGGCGTTCTTTTTCTTTGAGTTCATATCAGGACAATGCTGATTTCCCAGTCGGTTCCAACAAGGAACAACAGTTTATGGCTCGGAACTCTTTTCTTGAAGAAGTTTTTTCTTGCCTGTAACCTGCTTGCTTGAAGAATGAGGTCCCTGTTTAGGCCAAGGAGGATAAGCCACAGACTCAGAGACAAAGAATGTCGGAAGCTCCTGCTGATAACGAGTGAAACTCGTTTTTTTTTCTGTGCGGTCAATAAACGAACCCGGTGCACGATTATTTTACACGAACCTTCGTAAGACGACCGCCGACGTCACAATCGAAGCTGCCGCTTACTCAGTGCTCAGTAATGAGGCGATGGACTTTGTATGAGAGCATACAGGCAAGCGAATAGTCGGAAAGGCAACGAATAAAACTGTATACGACTAGCCACACAGCGATACATCACGTTTACGATTCCCGTGGCCGTCTAACGGTCTGGACAGCGTCCATACATCACGCGATTCTTGCTATCGATGACGATCTCGCTCAAATGGCCTTTCGTCTTAGTATTCATGATGTGCATCGATTCTGATTCTCTTCATGACGATATACGCCGTCATCATGATTCAAAGTCCATCGAACGAATGTTCCTGGAAGTCGGATATCATTTCATATTCGCATTACATCTCGCGGGTTTTTTGTTTGGAAAGAATCTCTGGATGTTCGGCATCAATATATCGAAGAAAATGTATGTTACAACATCAAATTATGGGGAAGATCTGAGATGTTAAAGCAACGAAGTCATGCCTAGATACAGTGAACACCTCATTTTTCGATATAGAGAACACATTTCGACATTTCTCACATTTCGATATAGAGAACACACGATTGTGCCTTTTTCTCTGCGTTGGAGTCTCTCGGTATAGTGAACCGCTGTCGACAGTCAACATTTTTTGTTGCCCTGACCCTCCTTGCTGTATTTAGACATGATTATATCTCATCGAGCTCGAACATCTTGTTGAATTCTATCCGGCTTAGAGTAGATTCCGTTTTACATCAAATTCCACCCCACCCTGAGGCTCTGATGACAAGACTATCGTAAGGTAGGCACGTGATGAAACCCTCCCCTTTTGAAAATTGCGTCACGTTTCACCGAGCGTGGTCTGGGGAAGGAAGAGTCCGTCCTTGCCGTAGTCGCTGTCAAGTCGAAATGCGGTCTTGAATATGAAGCCTTGTCAGCGAAAGCTGCTGAGCAGAAATCTCCCATGAGCTCTACATCCAGCTCGGATCAGATACATTTCCGTTGCCGTCGAGATCCTAAAACTCGATTTCCCTGGGAAGTTCCTACTGTGACAGATAGAGAAGCTGGAGATGTGCGCGTCAACTTCGAAATCCTTCTCAGTCGCTCTAATTACGGAGATTTCTAGAAGGAAACTGGGAATTTGATTGGCGCGGCGACTGTCCACTATCAGAACGTCAGATCAAAAGTCCCCAAGGACACGAAGCGAGCTGCGATTTTTCGAAGTCATCAGGCGTAAGAAAACGGGGCACTACGAGTTGTATCGTTTTCGTCAGCGTTCGTCATCGAATTACGCTCGAGCCGTTGAGTCGGTCAAGCGGACGCTCACGTACGAGAAATATCGTATGCACGTGACATCGAAGAACGATTCCCACTACTTGGGGAGCGTCCCCCTTCGGTGCAGCTTTCTCCGTGACGTCATCGTCAGCGAGGATCCGTAAGCTAGGCGATGACTGCGGTCTTCATTGAATTTCGTTAATTACGTCAGACGGCGAGTCGCGTTCGAAAGATCCTCTTCCCTCCCTAGGGGCCTAGATCAAAAAGCAACAGTCAACCCGAGCAGAATCCGCGTCAGACCAAACTTGTCCAGCCGGCTGCGGGAACGGAGCAAGTCAAGGTTAGCACAGGAACTCTTCTTCGACAATCCATGCATAGTAATCGAAAAGTTTCGGTCGGTTCCCATCCATAAAGCCAATCAAAGTTCCAATCGAAGACCTTGGCCATTCCCTCAATCCCGATTCTCGAATCTTCGCCTTCGTTCGTTGTTTTTGCACCCTTCGGCAAAGAGTTATTCAGAGGTTTTCCGACCTACTTCAAAGGCATTTGCCTTCCATTGGAGATACGAACAGACGGAGGGGAAAGCGAGTGGGCATACCGCCGGCGCCGTGCCCGTAGAGTTCGCGCATCGACCCGGCATATTTTCGCTTGCGCACGTATTTCATCTCTTTCTTGTTCTCCACAATCCCGAATCGTTGCAGTTGCGCGAGCGGCAGCGTGGGTCGACGCCTGGGGCGTTTACGAAAAAATGCACGACGAGTAGACGAAAGAGATTCTATACCTCGAGCATACCGACGAGAGAGAGATGATGATTGCCATAGAGAGGGACGAGGATAGAGGGCGAGAGATAAGACAAAGCAAAGAGAACGAGGGTGGATTATTTATTGAGGAACCGATGCATATTTCATGCTTATGCATCGTGATCGTGTGGCGAGGAAGCTACAACGCGACGTACGTTTATAAACATGCAATCGCGCACGCGCGAAATATGACTGTGGAGGTGGGCACGCAAACTTTTGTGCACGCTGTGGTTTTCAATTCATTCATGGAATCAGACACCTCATAATTTTTGAGAGCTCTCTTACAAAACTCCTTCCCTTCCCACCGGATGCCCAGTGCGTGAGGATACCCTTCCTTTCTCTCGATCAAAGAAGACCGATTGAACGATGCCTGTTTTCCTTGAAGTTCTTTATCGTCGGTCGCAGAATCTGTGTCAGCGTGAAACCGGGCTCATCATCGGAGGCTGACTGACAACCCTGTGTGGAGCATCGAGAGGTTCCTCGGAAGCAGTGAGTCCGAGAGGCACACCGGAAACTCGGGAGGGAATAACTCACAGTGATACTCTGGCGCAAGAGCATTACAATGAGAGCACAAGTCATCCTGGGTCCAATCTTGGCTAAATCGAAGTTTCTGGAATCGGAATTCCGAGAGCACTCAGAGGCCCTTCTATTCAAGAATCTTCTCCATCGGGTCCCGGGAGAATCACGAATACGCTCCATCCCTCTGGTTCCGACAGATTAATCCAGAAAATCCGCTCAGAAACTCTTTCGCGAAGTCGCGCTTCTAGTCAGATCATCAAAGAGGGCCAGTGGGAGTAACTTAATTCTCCACACGAATCCGTATTCGGTGTTTACTGCAAGTGTTGCCGGAAGAATTCCTCCGGGAAGTCGGGTCGAAAACCTGCTCCTATCAACCGACTCACCGATCATAGCTTCAATCGATCGTGGAAGGCTTAGAGTAATTGATCTGTTGGTGGTTTATGAAGTGAAGGGCCACGATCATCACACTAAGGGAGATTGCGAGCATTATTGTTAAACACACCCAAAACGTATTGCCGTTCCGATCGAAAAACGAATACTCTTGGACCACGCTGGCTTTTTCCAACGGGGGGCACAATGAGCTCTCGGAATCTGGGATCTTGAGAATCTTCGAGGGGATATCTTCGACTTTCATGAAAAAAACTCTTCGAGCTTCGTTTTCGACATGCGGAAATGCTCGTGGATTGATCGGTAGTCCTACTCACAGCAAGGAGGATTGTCGGAGGGTAGGGAGGGATCGATTCTTCTCAAGGAGCTTTCTTCAAAACTATTCCTGGGGCGAGGACACGCTGGCTCTGGACGGGGCCTGTTTCGCTTAAAATATCTTCACTGTTTCGTAAGCAGTGAGGTGGGATCGGCTTAAAGTGTAGACCGCGCACCGCTGACAGGAGGAATTAGGGATCCAAAAGACGGCGTAGAAAAATGAGGTTTTGAAGGGCAAGGGTGGTTTCCTCGTGTTTTCCCGTGCGGCCGCCCAGTCTCAGTGTATGGATCTGGACTGTGCACGCGAACTCGGTTCGTCGTTTGCGGAGGTTTTTGCAATCCTTCCCTCGGAGTCCGGGGGATTCGGATCATTGTTACGTTCCCAGACTCTCATGGCTGACCCCATCATTCAGGCGGACTTTTCACAAAAGAACGCAGCAGCAGCTAAATACAGCGATGAATACCTTGTCAGAGATAAGAATGAGAGGAGCCGACGCGTGTGTTCGGAGGGCTGGCTGGAGGAGTGTTGCCTCGGATTCGGGAACAAGCATCCCGGGATCGCCATGAGAGGGAATCACAGTGCCGTCTGTCTGCAGTTCGATCTGCGAACCGCTCTCCCCCAAAACGGAACTTGCAAGCTTATGGACGAATCGTGAAATTTGGAGCGAGGTCGGAAATCGAGCTTCGCTTTGTCGGGTCGAAGAAAGATCGTCGATTCCGGCGAGTAAACGTGCGTATGTCACTCAGTCAGTTGTGGTCTTGTCGAGAAACGCTCAGCGAGCATTAGGTCCCGACGTTGACTTCAAGGTCGCGGTCGTTTGCGACGGGGAATGCGATAACACTCCTCAATATCGAAGCCATCGAAACGATATCGGGGAAACATTCTCGTCGGCGACCGACGACGGTAGTCGATCCGAGTATCTAACTGCCTTGCGGCTGAAACCAACCACTATGCATGGCTTCGAGATGCCGAAAGCGGTTGACTTTGAAATGAGACAACGCGCCGGAGAATGGGGTCTCTTCTCAACATCGCGTGTGAGACCCTGGCTCTTGAGATTGCGCCGCAAATGAGGACACAGGGAAACCTCCCGAAGAGTATTCTTGGACGGGAACGGATCGAAAAGCCTGGAACCAGAAGGTCGCGACTCCAGTTCTCAAATCTTTACAACGATAGTCGCGGTTCTCTAGCAAAGTCTTCGTTCTGGATTCCTCAATCGGTCCCGCGCATGGATCCATGGGGCACCGTAACGGATCAAGGTCAAGGACGAATAGCCAGAACGAGAGAACGTTCTCGATAGCTGATCGGATAAGTAGCCGAGCGAAGCTGTCTCCCTATGTTTCTCTCGGTCGTAAGACAAGGCGGTATCGGTGAACTTGATTGGCCTGCAGAGCCGGGAGGAAAAGTAGCTTTTGCAAGGTCTGCAGTCGTTATGTACTGGCAGAGAGGAAATCAAGTGCTTGCTAGCTAGCTAGAGCTAATGGAGGGCGTAACTGGGGCCATGATATGTGCTACATGAGGGAAGTCTTTGTGTTATAGCCAACCTGAAGTCCGCGAAGCCGACAGTTGCGCTGCCGCCATGGAGGGTGGCCGACTATTGTTTTCATGAGATCCTATCTTTTCGACTCCTCGGCTCGTTTCTCGGTCTCGATGCTCATCGACCAGACGGACCATCTTTGAATCAATGGCGGAGCTCGTTCGTCTAGCACTGGCAGGAGGGTGCAGTCGTCCTGGGAATCATCTCGCGTTCCTCATCTCGTACCAATCGAATAGTCAACAACGATCCGAACCGGAAACGGAACTGCTGGGTTTGCTATTGGAAGGTTTCACCTCGGAGTTATGTATGTCCGTGTGAAGACGTGTTTTGCCGATAGAAACGTTGTGACTAGGACGAGACTGCACCGAAAGAGACGGGAACGACGAGAATGGATGGAATTCTTCGAGCTTGCGCCATCGAAGGGTTATGATCCGGCTAGCTGAGTGACGGAGTGTGGGATGAGCGGAAAGATTAAATAAGTCTCTGATTTTTCTTAAAGCATGTTTTATTCATGCGTGTTTCTAGTAGGACAGAATTATCTTTCGGAAGAAGCCTAAAACTTCCCGGTTGAACAACCAAATTGAATGAAGGATGACTCTATTTTTTTTCCTTCCTGACCATTATGGAAAACGATTGAGGCCTTGGAATTTGAGGCTGATTTCTAATGGTGAGCACGAGAGCTCAAACACGAAATCGTTTCTCCCGGAAACACTGTTTGGTGCATGAGTAGTACAATCGGAAATTTCCTCCCCCAGCAACCAGTGTTCGAGATGGGTCCGAATGAAGGCGGGTTCGAGGCTTACCGTTCATCCTCCCCAATCACGAGAATTTGCTCTTTTTCCGAGATGAGAAGCTGTACACGCGCGGCTTCACACGTAAACAATGAGAACACTCTCAAGATCAAGGTCCTCCGAGAGCTCAAGCTTGAGAACGATTGTACAACTCGTGCTGTGGAATACTCGAACGCCACACAGTCCCTGACATCACAACATTGATGGCTCCATTCCCCCCCGTGAAGGGCTGCGCCGCGTGTTACCTCACCAACTTTTGAATTAGCGGCGTTCTGTTCATCGGTTCTTCGCGCAACGCCGCAATTCAGCTCAAAGCTTGATGTTTTCGGTCTCTCTCTCACATCACAGAGAGAAACGACAACCGATTCATTCCGAAGGAATCGCTCGAGTCCAGAAGAGGAGGTGACGAGGAGGACGACGCCTTTGTTTCTCAGTGCTCTCTAGTTCCGCTGTGGTTGTTTCTTTTGTGATCCTGTCAACAAGTCAAGCAAAAATATGCTCCGTCATCACGATGCAAATCGCTCTCATGCAGATCCTCTTCGGAAGCTGATTAATGCAAGTTTGTCGGCAGCACTTCCGGAACTGCTGATTCGCTAAACACTGTGGTGAGGCGTCGAGTAGTCTCGCTGAGGCATCGAGCTGGTGTTGCTTTTGCGTTCTTTGACGCCTTCACCGTCGGTCGTACCCGCTAGACAGGTTGGTTGGCTGGCGAAGCGTCCGCGAACTAGACGACTTTTCTGAATTCCGCTCTCTTCGTTATTGTTTCTAGAGTTCCATCAATCTAATGGTCGTCGTCGTCGTTGTCATGCAGCTGCGTTTGACGTCAGTGTCGTTGGCGCTCCTGTCGTAGTTGTTGCGTGAAATTCATCGTTCGACAACGGACGGCGCCACCGGTCGCAAAATCGCGGGGCACGACGCGACGTGGGGGGGGACGGGGACGCATGAGACGAAACGTCGAACGAGAGTGGATGAGGAACAGGGCGGCCGGCGTGGCGCGGCGCAGCGGTTGCAGCTGCAGGCATACGGTGCGGTGTCGGGGGCACTGTGAGGAGAAGTATATGGGTGGCAAGACGGAAGAGAACGCTCAGCATAAAAAATTCACGTCGTTTTTTCCGGCCGACGTCTCTTTGCGTGTAAATAAATTATCAATCCGCCCAACCCGCCGAACTCGAGCGCCACAAAAAGAACCTTCACGATTCTATCCTCGACAACAATCTTAAAAACTGCTAAATTCTCTGCCCATAGTCGTTGTTGTTACCGCAGTTTTTGTTGCACTTGGAGCAAGACATCTACCGCCGTGCCATCGTAACCGTCTCTACGAGCGTCGTTCTTTCATACGTCGCGTGGCGGTGTTTTTTTCTTTTGCTGTAAAGCTCCATTCGTCCCCGTGGTTGTTGTGGCTAATGCATCGCCGCCGTTTGCGCGTGTGTTGTTGTTGCTGTCGTTGTCGCATTGTGTTTTTCTCCGACCAGGACGCGCAGCGAAGGACGAATCCGCGTCCGGAATTCAAGTCGCGCCGCGATTCCTTCTTTTTCTCGGCTTCGTTTCGGGCATAATCTCCTGGAATTGAGATAGCGAGTGAATAGCAAGACCGAAGAGCGATCGGAGGGTGTTGAGGACATTCGTCGATTCGCATCCGCGGTCCTGTACTGTCTCGGTGAGAATTCCGACGGATTCCGCGTCCGCCCGACCGGCATGTCGACAGCGACAGAGAGATTGAAACATTAATGGACTTTTGATGAATGGAAACTCTATCTCGGAATTGATTCAAACTCGTTCATTTGTTGGTAGGCCGAACCGCCGAGGTCTATCAACGTCCGCCGCGCGTACTGGTTTCAGGGAGATGATCTCGCTTTCTTGCAGTCGACTTCAAATTGATTCGGAACCCCCTCAAAACCACCTGCCTTCAAACTGAGTGGAAAAAACGGAGCTATTTCGCGCCACTGTCATCCTCCTTCCGTTCTCCGGGTTCGCGCCAAGGTCCGCTGAACCGTTCTGATCCCTTGTCCGGGTTAATGTTGGTAACGAAAGTTCGTTTCCATTTCTACCGCGTGCGGACACGTTGAACGATATGCGTGCGGGCTGCGGGCTAATAATTTACCTCAATTCGAGTTAGTCTTTTTGCCGGCTGCGACCGCTCTCAACGGAATCCGGTGGTTCGGACACCGGTCACGCCAGAGCTTGGAATAGATGTTCCAATCTTTCGTCCAAGCATTGGAGACTCATCTGTTCGTAGCCGCGGAAGGTGGCGGCTTCGAGGGGAGGAACTTTGTTCGAATGATTTTTCAAAACTAAAAGGGTCATAGCTCCGAACAAACAGGCACCTAGGTGTACACGGCCCCTGTCCGCCCACCCCTCTTTTTACCGGACTCGCGGACAATGACACACGCAGTCGGAAAAGATGTTCGCCCAAGGTGGAGTCTCGGGTTTGTCTTCTGCGAAATAAATGAAGCAGACTTTCCTTTCTTCCGCACTTCTCGTTCCCATCTTCGACGTGGGCTAGGTGAACTCTCGGGTTCTCTCGTTTCCTCCCCTCCTCTCGCCGTCGATGTTCTTTCTCAATATCTCTTCAGCGGAACGAACAGTTTATTAAAGGAAAAAAAACCACAACCATAGAGGCAGAAGTATAATATATTCGTTTGTTCGTTGGCCGAACTGCCGGGCCGCGGGTTTCCAATCGAAAACTCCTCTCGTCCGAAGGGTTAACCTTCTTTTCACAGCCCGAAGGTAGGCACAGGTGAGTGCAGCTGTTGGCGCAATGTGCGAGTAGACTTCGCGGCGCGCTAGCGTATATTGGGTGCGTACCTATGGGGCGCCGCCGCGGCCGCCGCTGCCGCCTTCCGATACAGCCCGCAGCGGCTCCAGGTGTACAAGAAGAAGACAAAAGCTGATTCTCGAATGGCAGTTGCTGTCGACGGAGACAGCAGCGACGAGACGGAACGCTTAAGCGAAACTTTCTTTACGATGTGGATTGAGTATTTTTTCCTTCTTCTTTTCCTCCCTATTCCCATCTTAAAAATTTCCCAAACTCAATCTGTAGTAAAGTCGGCCGCCGGTTGTTAAGTCAGAGATATTTGTATTCGCATAAAACGAAACCTTTGCAGTCCCCGTGCATCTGATAAAAACGATATTATCGACGAAGTGGACCTCTATCGGATCCCTGATTTCCGCCTGCTTCCTCAGTCGGCAATCTGAGTATCCCTGACGGATCTATGGAGTTCTGTGAGCTCGTGCTTCAAACTTGGAACGAACCTTTGCACTCAAAGCTCGTCGTTTGCTCGCTTTGGTCCTTGGTCAATGATTTCAGTTGATTTGAGCTCTGAGATCGGGGTAGAATCCCTGTAATCGAGGATGCGGAAACGATTCCTCAGACGAATAGTTTTCAGCGAACGATGTGTTTATGACAAGCAGCTACGACGGCCCACTCGGACGAAATGCCAGAGATCTCGGTTCTTTCAAGGTGCGAAAGTGAAACTCCCACAGAAACCATTTGACTTTATTAGATTCTTCCCCTTCTCGTGAAGATTTCTACGTTTGGTTGAACACTCGGCAATTGTTCCAGCCGAGCGGTCGGTCTGCTGATACACAGCTTCCGATGCCGCTGCTGCTGCTGTTGTTTTGTTCGACTCCACCTGCCTTGTCGGTGGTAGGGTTGTGGTTCTCCCTCTGTCTCTCTATCCGTCTCATTGTTCCTAATCAGATTACTTTGTGAAGTTTTTTACGTCCGTTCCCCTTGCGGCCCCGTTGTCTTTGTCATCAGAGATACTCGTGTTCTGTTCGGAAGAAACAGCAAAGACGTCTTTGAGAATGCTCATGAACCGGGAGAGAAGACGCATTCGAGAAACCTTCTGTCGTCACTATTGGAGACAGAGCCTTAGAGAGCAGAGAGGAAACGTGCAGCTCTCAATGAAGTTAAGTTTGACTGCGGCGCAAGGCCTTCATCAATCGACTCGACCCTGCGGAATATTCTCCACCTTCCCTCGATTTCGACGATTTCACTCCGAACGCGTTGCTCAGATATGACACAGTTGGCAATCAATTTCGTCGCGAACATTCGTCAGCGGAGGGAATGAGTAAAATGTTGGTCCACCCCAAACGATTCGAAGACCCACGGTGAAAGCGTCTGAGGAAACGGCGGCGGAGCGACTGAGGTGCGAAGGCAGCCGTATGTCAACTGAATCAAAAAGACACAAAGAACCGATGAAGCGGCAAGCTGACCGTGACATTCGTTTGACGTCATCGGCATGAATCTCCGCATTCTCCCGCGGATGGCCGAACCCTCTGTCGCGACTCGCGAGATCGGGAGGATAGTTTAACCGTTTCCAAATGAGAACTTATTTTCAATTCTATGTTGTTCGAGGCAATGAGTGCTTTTGATATCACGCAACCCTCGTTCCCATGAAAAATTGCGAGACGACAAAGCCACCAGCAGAAACGGAGGACGACGTCTCCGATCGGAGGAAAAATAAACTCACGGAGAGAGAGGAGAGGAAAAGAGCGGATTGAAGGAGCCGGATGTCGGGCCAGTGACTGATCACCCCGTCGTTTACCTGGCTGACTGGCTGGTACGTATCCTATTCCCACTACCTCGACACCGCCCGCCCGCCCGTCCGATCGTTCGCTCTGCAGGCCAGGCAAGAGACCACCTAGTGCAGGATCTCCTTCTTCCCTTCTCCATCCGGTGGTTTGGGGAGGAAAAGGACATCTAATTTCCGCTTACTTCAATCAGTCTGTTCCAGAGTAATGGCCTCCAGGCTGAGCTCCCTTTGTCTGCTTGAGGTCGAGCGAAGCCTCTTCCTCGCAGTCTCCCGGTGTTGCTTGATCTGTGCGGATATTCTCCGCTTCGGTGGTTAGCCCGACGTTCAGAAGATCCTAGCGGAGAACGGCCACCTGTGACAACGCTGACTATACATAGTTTCCCCCCCCCGAACATGAGGAGAACTTTGTTGTATGATAGGTGATTCAGGTGTGATGACATCGAGCACGTCGTTGGCACCGACGTCATTTCTGGGAAAATCCGCTTCGCAGAAAGTACCTACGGCGATTTCTGCAAGCTGGAATGAGGAAGGATTCCAGAAGCGGACCGTAGAAATAGTTAAGAGGAACAAGAGAATTCTATGTAGTTAAAGTGTTTTCGGTGATCTCTGTATCATAATATCGCGATCTCTGTGGCTTCTGGTCGACGTTGTGGTGTCGGTTGCTCGCAAGTGCAGATATAAAGCTGTACCGAAGGAAATCCCCGGTTCGCTTGGAGTCCCTCTCCTATCTCTTCCCCATGTCGGCTGGAGAGCGACCGGCTGGGTTGGTGGCTGCGGCCTGCCTGCCTGCCTGCCGGCCTGCCTGCCTCCTGCTTCCAGGTGGCTCCTACACTACCTGTCTCTGCTCCCGAAGCACCCTTCCCCACCGAGCGAACGTGCGTGCTTGCGTTAGCTCGTCGGTTCGATCCCCTGTGCAGTTCAGGAGCTGCTCGACGGCGAACTGAGTCTAACAGATGATGGTCACACGGCCACGTTTAATCCGGTGAACTTCTGAAAAACCGTTTTTCGTCGCTGTCATCGTCACCGAAGAAACTCCTCTCTACCTGAAGTTCCACATCCTTCGTGAGGGACGACTGCTTGCTACTTGTGGCGCTATTCCAAGTCCCTCGCCCAAAAGGCTAGTTGTACTCTGAGTACGGGTAGCAGCGGCAGAAGCAGCACATTTATAGTGGAGGCCGTCTATTCGGCGGCACGGCTTCGCTCGAAAGTGGCAGGGAACGGCGCGTCGATAGCGGAGTCCACCGGCGACGTCGCTCGAAGCCAACGTGTCTCACGGTCCTTCGGTGCTCCGGTGCGCGGTTCTCGGGACAGTTAGTTGCTCGCAACGAAGCGACGTGTTAAAGACCAAGAGTGCAGAAAACAAACGAAACGGACAAACGTACAACAGTGGTAGCAGCAGCAGCAGCGAGCGACGGGAGGCGACTGGGTATTGATTGTGGATAGCCCTCACTCAACTCACTAACCCTCTTCGCTTTTGGTTGGTCTCCATGGCAAATCGTGAGTTCTGCTACTGGCGCCGCTGCCATCACGGCTGCTGCTACTTTTGCTGGCGGCGGTCTGCTAGTTCAAAGCAAACCAGCGAGTTCGATTGTGGTCACAGGAGGTGCTCACGTCGCATCAGTGCTTGAACCAGGAGTAGCGATGTTCTCCTGGCGACTAACGACGCGTTTTCGACGAACCTTTCCGGTGAGAACGTCGGGAGCTGCCGGCTAAAGGTCGCGTGGTGAACAAAGTGACAATCTAGGCAATCACGAACATTCACTTCAATCACCCATCAGTCAGTCAGCCAGCCAGCCAGCCTGTCGTTTAGGTGGCTAGAAAACCGCGTCAATCGAGTCACCTAGAGATCAGCTGAAAGGATTTTCCCCGCCTCATAGGCTGCCCTCAGTCTAGTCTCCTCACTGCCTTGCGACTCATCAGTTTCTTCCGCAATTCTCCGACATCAAAACCATCGAAGCAATAAACTTCGATTCTCCACCACAAACTTTGCTCCACGCCGAAAATCAATCTCAACGTTTGGGGAAGACTAGGGGCAAGCCGCGTCAGGCCGTCAGAACAAGAGAACGCGAATTTCGTTGCGGCATCGATGCAGAAATCGGGGAAAATCGAAAAATAGAAGACAAAAGCAAAAAAAGGAGACAGACAAAACAATCTAGATGCGGAAGCCAAGCTTGAATCGACCAAAAGCACCTTAGAGTTCAAAACGTACATCGTACTTCTTCATACAATCAACTAACTGAGCTGCTCAGACAACCAACCAACCAACTAAGCAAATCGTCGTCAACCTGGCCAGTATCAACCCGCAATCATTTCAAGTACAACGGCAGTCGACAACCTACTAACTAACTAACTAATTAACCAATCAATCAATCAACCAATCAACCAACTAACCAACCGCAAATACAGTGCATGAAGACAGGATCCTTAGAAGCGCTTCTCACCACAACCACCACCAACAACTAGTGGCATCATCGAATCGGTGAATATACCGCCCGAATCGAGATAGTTATCTTACCGTTCATCAGTCAGCTGACCAACTAACCAACCAATCAATCTCTCAACCAAACTATCCATCCATCAATCTGATCACATCAATTAGGTCAATCATCTATTCGTACTTCGTCTTTTCTCTTACCTTCTACCAGAAAGAAAGAACACTTCAGAGCAATAACAATGAATCACCTTAAACTAGAAGACAGCAACGAAGAGCATCGCCGGCATCGGAAACAACAAACACAACAAATACAGCAACAACTTCAGACAACCGTCGGATGCAAAGAAAGAGAAGCCAGCCAAAGATGAAAAAGTCGCAATAAGTCGTTGGTTAGAAGAACGGAAAACATTTGCAGAGCAGCACAACAGCTCTAACCAACTTGAGAAGCAGCAGACAAAACAACCCCAAAAAAGAATCGATCGAACAACCGAAATCAAAGCCACGTCAAAAATCTTCGGTTACAACTACTGACCAAAAGTGCGAGGGAAGTACTTAAAACAAGAGAATAAGAAGCCAACGCCTACGAATTCAGCCGTCAACCGATCAAGTTCCCAGTGGACCAGACAAGCGTTTATTCAGAGATTATACTTCGCCAGAACCAGTAAGCAAGCGAGAAAACCAGCCAGTCAGCCAGTCAGTCAAATCAGCCAAGCAGCAAAGCGAGCGATCGAGAGAGCAAAGAAACGACCGACGTGACCATCGAACGGATTAACGGGAGAAGAGTTTTTAGAAGCTTTAGTTCGACGCGAGTTTGTGCGGTAATGTCATCGTGATGATCTGCGATAATCTCCCATCCTGGAGAAGGAAGTGTCTGTGGAAGCGAGATCCTTTCGTCGGCATAACTTGAGAGCAGACAAACGGAATCGCCGTTCGCGCACCCCAAATCAGATCTCGTGATCTGTGGGGATCCATCAAACAGACTAGAAGAGAACGTGAGAGGAATAACGTAGTAGGACGCCACCGCAGGACAAGCAGAAAGAGGACGCAAGAGTTTAGAAGAGACTCAAACAACCAACAAAGCTGAAGCATGGCAAAAGCCGCGAACAGCAAATGGATGGTTATAGCGCGTCAGATCAGGACTGGGGGCGGTCTATTGCCCCAGCGCTACGAACTCGTCTCGACCAACGCAAATCAACAGCCAAATAGAACCTGGTGAGTAGGATGAGTTTTTCCTTAGTTCAGGTTACTGTCGCACGCAATCGAAAGCGAACCACGAACGGGAGCAGCTATTCGCGTGAGGCACCGAGATCAGAAAGGAGATCGAGATCGAGTGAGTCCGTCACCCCCAGGACACACAGAGAGCTCGCTCCCCATCACACACACACACACACTTACATTCAGCAACGTCTGATGAGTGCGTCGTTAGCGGGAATGTGCTTGTTGGTTCGTCGGGAACCATTTTTGTTCGAGCAGGCAGGCAGACGGTCGAGCGAGAGTCGTTGCATTACCCGGTTGTATCACAGCAGGACAGGAAGATCCGTTACGAACAAAGGTCTCGGCGAGCCGGAGTCTCGAGGAGGAGCTTTATTCTGCGGATTGAAAGCCTCACCTTCCGGCGTCTCAGGCCATTTGTTTGGTACATTTCTTTGGTTGTCCAGGGCAAGCTACATCGGTGTGTGTACACAAGGACGAAGCACACTCTCACCGTCCGCTGTTGTGAGACCACTCATCGCGGTTGCCAGCCTTCTTGTGACGTGACGTACGTGAAAGGTGGTCAAGACCCAAAACTGATTTGGTTTCGGTCCCGAGCTACTGCTTTGAAGCAACCTTCACCGAATTAGAGTGAACGGGAAGTGGGGAACCATTGTTACGCTCAGAAACGAACAGACCCACATGTTCGCAACACGACAACCTTCACATTTGCCCACCTGTACTCGTTTAACAGGATGTGCTGGAAATGTGTCCAAGTCTCGGTCAGCGTCCACTGGTTGAGGGCCTTGCCTTGTCACTCGTCATCCCATTGTGGATGCATTGGATGTCGTTGGAAATCTCGACTTCTTTTTTGCTCTTTTGGAAATCTGTCCACTGTTTCGGAAGAGCGAGTCGTCCCATCGCTCGGGTGTGTCGAATATTGTCAGACTCGCGAAACTACGGAATCCATGTCCAGACTCTATTTTCGTCGGAGCAGGGAATCTCGTCCAATTTTAGTGACACTGAATCATTCTTTCTCTCTTCGTGGGTTTCGTCGCTGCGCCACGCTTTCGTCCGTTCTTCTTCTCTGGAGCCGTCGTCAGTGGCGGCGTCCGCTGAGTCTCTCTTTCCTCGCCTCCCGTTAACCGACCGAGTAACCCGGCGGCTCGTGTACTCAATTAGAAGCAGACGCGATACGTCACGAGTTCTGGGTGAATTCTGAAAGCGTTTGGCACGAAACGCCATCACCTGATTAAATCCGGACCCGTTTCGATCGTTCATTCTTGACAGAAGTAGCGCGAATTTCGTAAATTACAAAATTCATCCCCGTACAGAGTCAGTCAACGGTGACCGAGCGAAAAACCCACGGAACCGAGTACTCGACGACCGCACTCAGTAGTTGTCAGATGCCAAGAACCGCTAGTTGTCGGGAGAAATGATTGTCAACGGGACGCTAATTCTTTGCGTAAAAACCGGGAATTCCGATGCCTGGAATGTTGTCTCAGCTGTACGCAAGACGCTTCCAACACGTTAATTCGCTCTAATTAAGACGAGCGTTCCGTCAACCAAAAAGAGTGACACTTTGTCGAGAGGCGAAGGGAACAGGGTAAAAGATGCACGCCGTCTGACACTTTCCGATCGGAAAATGAGAGCGGAAAGTGGCGCACAACGAACAACGAGGATATCCCGGAGCGTAAACTCCCTTGCGTGGAACTAAGCCAACGATGAAGGCGTCTATGTTCGGCTGAATATTCCGACTTGTCTCGCGGGAAGTCACCCATTGGCCGCTTCCGGAGAGAATGCTCTCCATTTCAACATCCAACGCTATCGCACTCACGGAAACGCCCTACCTGCGTCAGCGTTGCTCTCGCCGTGCTTGTAGTCCTATTCCTTCGAGTAGGTGGTCCTTTTTCACTTCCGGAAACGTGCGTTTTGTTTCCATACCGCGACTCTGGCTGTCGTAAATATCAATATTCTGAACACAGGGTTCCATGTGCAACACGGACAGCATCTGTAGTGGAATCTATGAGACTCCTATAACGACCGAAGGTTTTTGCCGAGGTCGGCTGCGTTCGCAGAGCTTTCACTGATGTCACTCTGTGTGACCGAACGCGTGCTCGTGGAATCCCCACAAGTTCTGAAGCGTTCGCTCTCGCTCGATTGGAAGACAATTGACCACAGGAAGAGATGTTGACAGTAATCCCCACTTTGAATTCCTGCGGCTGCCGAAACGTGGTCCCTGGATCTCTGCGGGGATCTTGGGCTCGTTGGGCCCCGAGTGGGAGTTGGGGGCAAACGAGAAGGAAGATATCGAGGAAGGACGAGGACGGCAGAGGATCAAGCAGAGCGATAGAGGGCAGAACGGTTGTACCCAGGGCCGGATTTAGGATTTTGCCGCCTATAGGCTAACCAAAATTTGCCGCCTTACTTGGGTTGATCTGTGACCTAGAATCAAAACTTCGTTCTTTCCAAAGTATGCGATAACGGCGATTTTGGTTGGACATCTTGAGCGCAATCCTTTGCCGCCACGGCTCGCTGAATATTCACTTGCCTGACATACTAAAAGGAAATTTTCGCCGCCTATCGAAAATTTGCCGCCGTAGGCTATAGCCTACTTAGTCTATATAGTAAATCCGGCCCTGGTTGTACCGGTGATGTCGCGTCGTTTGCTCGTTTTGTTCCCACGCCGAAGAGAGACAAAAGCGTCTGCTCTAGTGTCGAACAAATTTATTACATCGTAGGCTCTGAAGTACCACCAGCAGCAGCAGCAGCAGGCCGCCAATCTGCTTCGGCAGATATGGCATTGTCAGCAAAAAACAAAGGAGTCCGCCTCGGGCAGGTGGACATACGCGCAACCATCCACCTGGCTGGCTGCCGACCCGCCCGCCGCTCAGAGACGCGGGCTCGAACAGCTGCTCCGAGTCCACGGTATGCAGTCAGAGGGTGTCGAAAAGAGGCGCCTGGAGTGCTCTTTCCATTCCCTCCACCTGATTAAGCGGGAAAAGCAACGACCAGGTGGGGACTCGGCTTGGTGGTTGCAGCTAACGATGCTGAAAGCTGTGCAACGCAAACGACACAGGCGCCCTTTCCTCAAGCACGTCGAGTCTGCGCTGCTGTGGTCAGTCACCTGCTTTGTTGGTTCGTCTTCTTCAAAAGATGTTCCTATTTCTCGTCATATCAATTTTCTCCATTGGAAACATCCGGCCATTTGGCGCCAATGGCGGCCCGTCTGGCCGCCGTTTTCACTCGGCCTCGGCAAGGCTGACCAACTGAGAAATTGACCGACGACAACGAGGACGTCGTTGATTCGGAGGAAACGAGGTGCACTGCAAAAGCGCTTTCTGAACGGTGGACCTTGTTGTCGTTCCATGACGAGGGAGCTCGATAGCGGACCCACTCCGATTCGACGAAGGAGTGTTGTCGTTCTCGCAACAGTCGTCCTTTCTGGGACGGTCCTCCCAAAGTGGTGACTCACTTTTTGTGCCGTACATTGTTTATTGGCGGTCGGCTCTTGAATCCGTTTCGAGTCTCAGCGCGGCTTGAAGTTCGCTGCGGTGTCGTGACGGTAATGTACTTCACCTGGTCTCAAGTATCTGAACAAGTTTGAGTTCTTGACGGAGACTGATGGATCGCTTCATCGGAACTTGACTCCGCTGTCAACGCCAGCCTCCACCGAGTCAAAACAGTTTCCATTCGAGGATCGATCTGTGGACTGGAGTTGTTTTCGTTGACTGCGGGAGGGTTTCGGTCGACTCGCATCAACACTCTTCGATTCCTGATTCGGAGCTCTTGTTCAACGGAAAAAAGGACGATTCCCGATCTTAACCTCGATAAGGAAACGTGGAAACTGTGGAAAAGCTGTGAATCAGTTCCTGCTGATTGATCATCACTGTTCCGAAACAAGAATGATTCCGTCTATTTTCATGATCCGAAGATACAGCAATCACCCGAGCAAGTCCGAGAAAAGTGACCATCAGCCTCTCACCGCTTGGAGGTGTTCACGTCTCGGGTCGCTGAAAGGTCGCCGCCGTCACCGAAAGGCCATTGTCACAAGCCAGAGGAGAAGAAACTACCTCCATAATATAAGCGATCCGATGCGATAATCGACGCGCTCGGAGATCGACGTTTTCCTTTTGGCACGGCGTCCAAACTCCGCTCCGACGATCCCCAGTGGCCGTGTCATCCCGCAACGCTGAAATCCTCCGAGTGCTGATGTCGCACTCTGTATTCGAACACGATTGCTGAAAAAAAAAGAGAGAGGAAGGTACGGATGTGGGAGAACTCCCGAAATCTTCCTCCTCGACAAAAATCTGACCATTTGTCGGGATTTGTGCCATCGCTTCGGCTGTCGCTCGGCTTCTTCGAGTGCAGAAGCGCCTGATAGAAAGCGATAAAACTTGTCATCCCTCGCCGTCGAGGTCGAAATCTTCCACCACTGGAGGAGGGAGGAGGATTCCAACAGTTTGCAATTATTAATGGACGGGAGCGGATGGAAGATAGCGATGGAGAGCAGAAATATGATTTGGCCATCTCTGGTTGCGTAACCCAATCGTTCGAGAAGCGATGAAAATGATCGAATTGGTTCTACTAAGATTGAGGTTCTGAGCGATCGCTGTCTGATGGAACAACGGTTTCATAAATTGGAATCGAATTTCCCCCATTGGCCCTTGTCACCTCGAACTTTCAAGCTTGATGGAGCCGTTTAGGCGGACTGTTTCGCGTGAATGATTTCAACAACGGCGTTTGGGAAACCATCAATTTTTCAGGCACGTCGAGTTTGCTCGATTGCTTGCGAAAATAGGCCGTGTCAGATTGCTTTGTGAGGATTAACTCCTGTCGTGGTTGCTGCTTGTATCCTGTTCGAACTGGCAGGTTGAGTGTTTGCGGGAATCGTCGTCGTCGTAAAGCGGTGAGCTGTCGTAAAATGCTCCTGTTTGTAATCTCGTCGGAAAACCAAAGTTGCGCTCATCTTATACGATTCTCTCGACTCGAGAATCAATATCACTCCGGCAAAGTCGAGGATGGAGCTCGTTCGGCGAAAAACTGCTCAAGAGACTCTCTCGCGGACTCGATCCCATGCTTCGGTGGTCTCTGTTACTCTGCTCACTAACTGGATACTGGAGCTCGACTGATCCAACGCAAAAAAGGAGGACGGCGGCGGCGACGACGACGACAAGGATCACGACGACGAAGCAGAGAGTGAACCTGTTAGCAGCGAGCTCCGCTTCCAGCAAGCTATCGATATCGAGAACTCAATCGAGTATATTTTCGAGATGAGGTCGGGCGGTTGTCTATTCCGCCCCTGTTCAGGGCAGACGGCTGCATCCACTTTGCTCGACCAAACTTCGAGAGCGGCCGCAGATTCTCGTTTCTAGGCCGCCTACGACCCAAGCGCATGACTGGCATTTCGTCGGCTCTCTGGTAAACTTAATGCTCGGTCCCTAATGTTGTGTGGTCAAGTGATGAACGGCCGGTCCCTGGGGGACCTCGTTGGGGATTGAATCCCAGAAGAGATTCGTTCGCGGTATAAATATTCTTCGGAGAGAAAAATCCTCGTAATCAGTGTGGATCCGAACCGCTGTTGCCGCCGCATCTCGTAAGCAGAATTCGTAATTATTCGTAACAGCGACCATAGACCGCGAGAATTCGTACCGAGAATATAGGCGTGGTGCATCCCAACATGTTTCGGGGAGAAGTCCCGCAGATTTTCATCTCTGTCTTCAAGAAACTGTATTTAACATTTAAACTGCACGGATCGAATTCGGTTGTTCATCGGGGGAGGGGAGGGTAGGGGAGGGGGACGGGCGAGGATGGTGGAACAAGACTCGCTTCGACTGTGTTGACGCCGCCGTTGTGTCGTTACCCCTGTTAGAGAGAAGGAGTCATTACACGCCCATTGTGGGGGATCAGAAGCAACAAACGCTCTATTTTTGGCGAACTCTCACAGCATTGTGTCTGTGAGTGAGTGTGCGTGCGTGTCTCTTCGGCCCGATGGGGACGCAAAGCAAGTTTGGGGCAGAAGCAACATGAAACGGGGGCCACGTCTGCGCCAGCGGTCTGAAGACTGCGAACCGAGTTTCAGGAAGAGAGGGGGATAGGGGGGCATGGGGGTGGCGACTATATGAACGAAGCGTTATTTGAAACGGTTCCCAAGACAACCGCCGCAGGCCGTGCTTCTCCTTGACCTCAACCGAAGCCTAATTGTGGAACATTCGAACTCAGAATCACTATCGAGGACCGAT
The DNA here is from genome assembly GCA_021527715.1 of Neoseiulus cucumeris. Classification (NCBI taxonomy): domain Eukaryota; kingdom Metazoa; phylum Arthropoda; class Arachnida; order Mesostigmata; family Phytoseiidae; genus Neoseiulus; species Neoseiulus cucumeris. The sequence continues at coordinate 5,645,545 of JAJSRV010000035.1, read as the reverse complement.
GGGCGGGCGGGCGCACCGTTCCACACAATGTTGCTGACGACGGCGGGTCGTCAGAATGGTACTTTTCGGACGATGTCAGAAGTACTCCGCACTCAGCATACCAGAGGTGAACGTTTTCGTTGACGACGACGACGACGACGTGACGGCCAGGTGAGCGCAACAGCCTGATTAAGCAACGGCCAGAGCGACGAACAGAAAAACAGACGTCTTGACGAGAACAGGTGGCGGTTTTTGGGACTCCACCGGTGTCCAGGCGGTGCAGCGAATCTAACGAGAGGAGGGTCGCAATCCCGGGTTCAGGAAGATTCAGAGAATCGAAGTCGAGCTTCTTCTGGCTCCTGTCTGGAATCCGGTGCTTTGCTAAGAAGTGATTTTTCATGTTAATGGTCAACACCAACCGCCGCCGTCTCTGATTTTATTCTTCTGCTCGGACCAAGACCCGACCCGCCAATGCGATTCCCGGTTGATTTCTTCGGAAATCGTCCGGTCTTCCTGTTCCGTCCCTCGTTTTCCGTTTTCCTTTTTGCAGAACGAGCGGGGAGCAAGAGATTAGCAAAGCGATGCTTAACCAGGCTCCCGCTCAAATGAATGCAGTGGATGAGGGAGGGAAAAGAAACGAGAACAACCTGAAGATGTGATAAGGCAACGCGTTTTTGCCAGGCACTGGATGCTGAGACGTTCCGCATCGCACCGCCGGTTCTAAACCAAAGTCCTGGAGGCGAAAAGCGTCGAGTTTTTGATGGGCCAAGATGAGACGGATCTTATTCAGTTTTTGCGAGATGCAGCGCGGGGCCGCATTTCGAGTGAAGGGTTTCCAATATCTTCGAAAAGGAGCGGAGTCTATGGGCAGACGCCTATTCGGGCATTCGAGTCGTTCATGCAAAGCTCATCGAACTTGAGCGTGGCACACAATGCTCGCGACGGAACTCATTGTTCTCATGTCAAGCTGAGTGGATATCAAGAAGTTCCATCAAAAACCCGAGAATCGAAAAAGGCTTCTGAAAGATTGCATCCTCGGTGGAAGCTCTGGAAGAATCTCACGCAATCGTTTATGCATACGAAGAGGCGTCAGAAATGTTTTCTCATAGCAGAGTTCGCCCCTTTTCTCTCTCCGCGTTGACAGCTCACTTGAAATGCGTGCACATATCTCCAAGCCGAACGGAGTCTGTCTTTTCATTTCTCTCGGAGCGCTTTAGATTTCGCTCGAAATAGGCTTGTCCGATAAGAATCTTACCTAGACGCTGTGGGGCAATGAGAGTTCCTCTTTGCCTTTTCCTCGTTTCTTTTTGACGACGGCTGAGTTGCTGTCCCATGGCAAAGAGAGCCACTCTCAAGTACTCTCTGGACCTGCGTCGTGCAACCATTAGGGAGGGTCTCTGAGTCCACCTTGTTCCGCTAATTGCTAATTGGTAGTTCCGCGGGACGCAAAGTCCGTTCGTTTGTCCGCCATGAAGTCAGCTACTCTTCAGATCCACTTACTTATCACTGAGCCCCCGGCTGTTCAACTCTTACACGGCCGCGAGTACAATCTCTGTCAGCGAATTCCGAACTCGAATTTTGATTCCGATTCCTCGGAACCGTAGAGGGCAAGTACCGCTGCGCAAAATCGGATCATCTCTTACGGTGCTTGATGGTGACATCTTGAGAAAATTCTTCGTTCGTTCGTTCGTTCCTTTCTTCTTTCCTTCCTCGAATCCAGAACTTTTGAGGTTTTGATGGATCAACATTATTGAGTCGACGTTTTCAAATTCGGAGAAATTAACTCGTGTTCAGAAGTCCTTTAGGCGAGAATTTGATTCCGTGAATCGCGACGCACACGCAAGGAGAGGAGGACTACGAAACCGAGCGGAATATCGTGACTTGGAATTCTTCGAATCGCGACCTCTCGCGTGTTTCGGCTGCCCCTCCAGATTTCAAAAATCAGTGATCGATCAGGAGCTTAGTTGACGATGATGGCTGAGAACGGCCTTCGCGGATATTGACGATCTACTGCGGCCGTAGGTGATCAGCATGATTTATGACAGCTTTGTTGATGATGACGACGACGGTCGGATAGGATGAATAGGACGCACGCGTTCGACCGTCAGCATGGTCATCGATATTCGATACAGGGCATCAAGACGTTTGTCTTTGTGAGCGATGGCGTCGAGGGTGAATTTCACGTGGAGTGGCAAACTTTGCTTTCATTCTTCGAGCATTAGCGGAAGTTGGTTCAGAACTCGATTTCCGCACCGTCTTCTCCTCGAAGCGTTCTCCTGAATATGAGACCAGTGGAAAAGGAGAAGAGCGAGGGAGGGAGGAAGGGAGCTCCTTCGAGGTGAAATCTTCTCCTAGCGACTGCTCGGGGTGGTAGTTCGAGTCAGGCACGAAAGATTAGCAGGAATTCAACAAAAGTCACCGCTGGCTCTGGGCTTAGAACGAGATAAAGCAGGGCAAGAGCTGTTTTTTCCCTTCCGCCAGTTTGAAAGGCAGGAACGGTGGAAAAGAACGCATTCGTCCCTAAACTACCCGATTCCAACGTCATATTTCGGGCGTATCAGTGTCTTTTACCGAGCGCCGAGAATGGTGTGTGGACATCGTGCATAATTGCTGCAAGTAATCACCGTGTTATGCGCATACGTGGCAGCGATTCGCGGCTTCCGCCGAACCATCATGTTAAAACAGAAGCATCAGCTTCGGCCAAAGCTGCTTCTGCTCGTGTACGACAGCCAAATTAATTTCTAAACGGATTCCCAGAGCAGCAAGCACTCGACAAGCGAGTCGGACGTAGAAATAGACGGACGCTTGACGTGCTCGAGGACGGCGACAGGTGCCTAGTTTTAATATCGAATAACCAACAAGAGCGATCAAAGCAGCTGGTGCTCCTCCAGACACGAATATTAAACTTCAGTGGCCAAATGATGGACCGACCACAAGACGTCGAGATGCCGGAAGGGACCGTTGCCCTTCTCGGATGTTTTGCGAATCAAACTCCTCCACTTTTGATTGCCAGTTCGAGAATTCGAGATTAGCGGTCTGCTTTACGAAAACTCTCTCGAACCGGGCCAGAAATTCGAAGCTCCCAATTCCACATTTCTGAAACGAGCCCGGCGGATAACGTGTTGTGCTCCCCCGATTGGTAAAGCGCGGCCCTGTTTTGTTCGCCGTCACAGATCCGGGCAAATGTCACTTTCCCTTTTTGGAATCTCTGGAATTTGTTGAGTGTTTTCGCCGCATCAACACCGAATCTGCGGGAGGAGCAGGTGGAGTGAGTCGCACGGATCGGGCAACCAGGCAGACAACGACCCCAGGTAGCGGTCCGTAAGTCAAGGGGAATGCAAAACACTTAGCTCACCGACACTGGTCACGCGATCCACTCAATTATTCGGCGAACGTCGTCACGAACAATGTCTCGTCATCAACGGTAGCAGCGATGTTGTTCCGAAACTGATTCGGGGCCAGCAGGTGAAGCTTTTGGGCCATAACACCCAGGGCGCCCTAAATGAAATTTATCGACATCAGCGCATTGCTTACAATTCGCGGACTGTCCGATCATTTTCTGCGTTTCATGGAGAAGGGATGCTCCTTCGACATTCAGGCAACCGAAGCAAAACGACCAAATCTCTGACTGAGATCTAAGACCGAAAGTAAATCATCAGATTACTGTTTGGTCACTTTCTTCGTCGCTCATTTGCTCTGTGCCTCCACGAGTCTTTCTCCATCGCTACGTAGCACTAGTTACCAACAGCAATGCGATGATTGGACGACCAAGGCAACAGCCGAAGACGTTCGTGGAGACGACGACGATGGCCGCAGTGACGTGGAAGGCGGCCACCGAACCTGTTCGACAACTATTCTCGTTCGTTGGGCGATAACGACATTGCTAGCCAACCTTGCGAAAAGAACGTCCGCAGTCCTATATTTTCGTTTTCGTTTTCCGCACGGTCTTTCGTTCGTTTTCCCGGCCTCTCGTTTGCGTGTTCTCGCACTCGGTCGTACTGTTCTCGTCGGTTTTCGGCTTTCCCAACGTAATTCGATTGTTGTTCACTCCCAGAGAAGTTACCGAGCCTCGACTCAGAACTAGCCGATGGGCTCTCCTACGATTGATTTCACCACCGATATAAAGCATAAATCGCAAGTTTCAAAGTGTCAAGACCGAGAATCTCGCTGATCGGTATCGGATGGGCGGTGATCCGTGTTGACTCGAGATTGATTCCCGGGCAGGTGTTCGGGAGCGTCGCCTGGAATGGATCGATTTCGCGACAGGTGACGATGTCGGACGAAAGAGTCAAAGGAGGCGTGAGCTCGAACGAGAGCGATTCTAGTTCCACCTCTGCCATCCGATTCCGACAGAACCCACAGGTCATGGTGGTCCGTCCTCGGGTGTATGTTGACAAGCTCTCGTGTCTAAAGCGTTGCTGTCACAACTTGTCATTCGAGGCAAGAGCAGACTCTCTCCTGTCAGGGGTGGTCACATAACGTTTCGCACTTGCCTCCGCGTGACACTGATGGCCGCAAGGGCTCCGGAGGGAGATCTCGAGTGAAGCTCCGTTCCCGCTTCTCGAGCTCTTTTAAATCAAGATTCAATCTGACACCGCTGTGAGCTTTCAACCGAAATTCAATTTCGCCGATTCGTCTCATCTGGTCAGATTGTCTATCAGCCTAAGGTGAACGTAATCTCGGCGACAGCGACGGCGGCGGCGGCAGTCAGATGATTTCGGCATCGAATCCTGGAAACCGCAGTTTGAATATCAAGAATATTCGATCAGTTCTCAATCTTGGGGCGGAACGATGATTGTCGTGGAACTTTTCGCGGCATCTTTCTCAAGTCCTCTGAACGGAGGATCGTGATATGATCAAACTCATCCGAGGTTCCGAGCATCCTGGGAATTTCTTGTCAAAGATCACGACTTGGGAAAGACTCAGATGGAGGAATTCAAAAACGTGACCCCAAAGAACCGCTCGAGGAAAAAAGCGGTGAAAGCTAAGACTGAACATAGACTTCCGTTTTAATATTCGACCATGAAACTTGAACGGGGAACGTTGTATTCGATTCGAACGTGTGCTTCGAACCCAGAGTTTCTCCCGAACAGAAACTCCCGAAGAGGATTCGCCGAGATCTCTTCAAGAATGGAGAAGCTACAAAAAAGATAAGAACGGAACCGGGAATAACGCAAGGAAGGCGGAGAAGACTTCAATTGAGACTTTCTTTCCTACGGCTCACGTAAGGAAGAGAGACACGTTGGTCGTGGCCGTTGAATATAACCCGCTTTATCGTCGGTTACACGCCGCGAGAAGAAGTCCCGCCGGAGACTTCATTGCCAGACCGCGAGGCCAAACCCCTCGATCTTGGTTCGTCGCCTCGACTCCTCGATTTTCCAACTCCCAATGCTGTTCGCGGCTCTTTATTTTTCCCTCCATTGCCTGTGGCTCCGACTCCGACTTGTTAAGCCTCGACAGACACTCGTCGATATATTTGGCAAGACGATATTCAGAGCCGCGAGAGACGAAACAGTTCCTCGCGTCAGGTTCAAAGCTTTCGTCAGCCGATACGTTGCACCTCTATGCGGGAGAACAAGAATGTGCAGCAAACTCGATGAAACCGCGAAGATGAAGAAACAAAGAGAAGACTCCGCTCGAACCATCATTCGTCTTCGTCGGTGGACGGGATTCGTTGTCTCCAAATTAACATAATATTTCACTCCGCCGACATCGCGGCCGAAGACGCATAGGACGACAACGACAGACTCTATCCGAGTCTTCGGAGATTTGATGACATGAGAGATTTCCTCTGGCCGTCTTTTCTCTTTCACATTTCAGCTTCGGACTCATTCCGACAGCTTCACATCTCACCAAGCTGTATCTGGCATCTCGGATGTCCGAGTTTCCTCCGCGAGCTCGATTGTGGTCGAGAGACGCCTCCCCCTTCCCCTCATCTTGTGAACACTTGTCAACTGTCGCAACGAAGAATGAAATATGGAAGGGAAACTCGATATTATTTCCCGGAATATATTTGTCCGCAGCTCTACATATACTACTATGTGAACTTCCGCTGCCTAGATTCGGCCGCTGCACAATGTTTGCCGCAGCAACTCGTGCATGTCCTCATCCTCCCGTTCTCCTTGACTGCTGCTGCCGGTGCGATGGAACAATTTTTAGTATGTCTCCAGAACCGGTTTGAATGCCGACAAACTGCATCAAATCAAACAGCGCTCGCGACTGCACGTCTGCGACATATTTCTTTTGGGACGAATGCAGGTGCATATTCATGCAAGACGAGCGAGAGATGAGCGTTTGCAGCTTCAACGACAGCGCGTCAAGGCGGGCGACGCTTGTCGAGAGCTGGAAACTCGATTTATTCTCGAATGGAACTTCCCTCGAAAATCAAAACAACTACAGAGTGAACTTGGAAATCATGCCCCGGAGCAATCGAGAACAGCGATGTTCCTCCTCTCACGTGATCTCTTATGTTCCATTGGCGTCGACGTTTTGCCGAGAACATCCACCGTCCACTTCGAAACATGTTTCGAATTGATTTATTGATTTACACATTTTCTGATCGATTCCTCGAAAATCGATGAATAGGCCAAATGCGTGGATGATGAAGTTCCTCTTCGCCTGGCTACCGGGGAGAACATCCTCAAACCTCCTGAGAGACGTTCTTCCCAACTTGAGTGCTTCGGCCCGCCGTTATGTTCCTTCCACTTTCGTTTTGTACCTGTTCGGCTGCTACCTCGGTCTGGCAAACTCGTTTGATCCCTCGTTGGATGTGATTTTGCGTCGGGTAGAGCTTTACAAGTGGAACACCAGGGAAAAACTACTTAAAAAGACACCGGACCTAAGCCCGAGATGGAGGAAAAGTCTCCCTCCGTCCAAGGAGAACGCAACTGATTCCGTGCTGTGCCTACCTGAGAGAATTCGTCGTGTTCCGGAAAATCTCATTCCATTTCTGGAAAACATCCTTGCGTTGTCACGTACGTTCCAAACGAATTCTCCAGGCGCAGGGCCGGCTCGCTGCATCAACAGAGCATTCGCAGTCGGAGAGACAGAGCGTTGTCCGATGGAAACAAAACATATTTTCTCCGATCGATCCAACGAACCCGACATGGCTCGAAGGACGGAAACCAGGAATCTCAACGAATGTTTTCCAGCGATGACTTCCCTCGGAGAACTCGATTGAATCGTTTGTTCTCTCCGCTTAACTCTCTTGAACGGATCCGAATGAGTGTACAGAGGCTCTGAATCCTTCAATCTTCGAGCTCGGAGAATTGGCGGCGGCGGCGGTGCTGCACTTCGAAAACTGCACTCCCAGAAACTCATTCCAACAAAAACAAACCGAGAAAGGTGAAAAAGGAGCGAAAACGACTTCCAAACGCTGTTGACACTTCCCCAAAAACAAGACGGAAGCCTCCGAGGCACGGATGTCACTGGAGAGTACAAGGAGTGACGAAAAGAGGCAATGGGGATTCTGCAATCTTCTGATTGTCGGCGGCGAAATCCTTCGAGTACATTCTCAAGTGGTTGCTCGCATTTACGCGCGCATTTGTGTGGATGAAGTCGAGTGACTTGTTCTTCCCCGTTCTTTGCCGTTTCGCGATCCCTCGCTGCCTTCCCAGATTTCGCATTCCTCCTCCAACTCATTGTTCGGCCGGGGTAGCGACAAGACGTGAATGCGATGCGATCTTTCCGACTACTTTCTGCTTCGGGGCTGAACGGAAACTCGGCTGATTGATCGATGTTTCCAAGTAGGTTAACAAATGAGCCTGCTCGCGATGAGCCGTAATTATTCGCTGTGCCTGACCTGACCGCCGTGACACCTGACGGACACGACAACCTGTGTCACAAGCCCTTCAGAATCAGAGGTGGGCGGACAGCAGATCTGCGTGTAAATCACCCAATCGTTTTGCAAACGACACTCAGTCTCCGCGACAAAACGTCGGCTGCGACTGGAAAAGAGAGATTTTGCTCGAAAAATGAAACGAATTCCTCGAATTCCCTTCGGGATGACACCCGTACAGCCTTTTATCTAAGCCTGGCCGCTCTTTTCGGCAGCTCCCGCGCTGCATTATTTGACTTTGATTTATTCACCCTCAAAACGAATTTGCGAAAACTAGCGGAGTGTACGCTCTTTTCATTGATCATCGCTCGCGGTATCCCCAAAGACGCGCCCGCTCTATGGACCTCTTGAGAGAAATGGAAGGGCTTTGTGCCTTACTGTTTGACTGACTGAATGAGTGGGTGAAACTGTTTAAGTCAGAGAGGAGAATTCGCAGCGACGCGGGACGTGAGGCAACTTCAAATGACGTAATAGATTGATTCGAGTTCCAGTTTGAGCTGACGGTGGCCTTGCGGGAAGAGCGACGACGCATTCGTAAAGCTTGCTGGCAAGCATCTGTTCTGATTCTTGGATTCTGCCCGAGGGCTCCAGTATTCAGCGCACTCGTCATGACGTCACATTTCATCGTTCACTCGTCGACATCGCTATATTTGAAACAAGTTTTTTTCGGGACTGAATCCGATCGAGTCGACTCCATGGCACAGGAAGTAGAGGTTCGGTTGTGTTGATTCATGATTGGACTCGAATCCGAAGTTGGGGGAACTATTCAGCCTCGAATCATCTCTGCGACTGCGATGATCAGCTTGTCCGCTACACGGTACGAGATCGGGGCCGCTGTCGACGTGGAATCCAGACTCGACTTCTTACCTAGCATCTGACAGCTTGAAGGCGGAGCTGATCTCAGATGATACGGAAGCCTGCTGGCTCCCACTGAAGCGCGTTCCGCGACACATCGATCTGCTTTCAACAGAAGACGTGAACATGGCATATAATTTGCTTGAAGAGTTCTCTAAGCGCACGATATATTTCGTTCAGGTTATAAGAGTCACACACGCGTCTTCCAAATCCTTGATTCTTGGAGGAACTTCGTGTTTTGTGAAAGTTCGTTCACGTACGCGAGAAGATTGCTGTAGGTAACATTATCGCGCACGGTATCGTCGTGAATTTTACCCCATCGTAACAGTGTTGCGATCGCAAAAAGAGCAGAATCACAAAACGAAAACAACAGAAAACCGGAATGTCGGCGCTGGGCGTGCCAATAAAACTCGTGTGTGCATTCAATGTCGTGTGCCGAATGGAATCATTCCGTGTTCGTTCCTCCTGAACTCCTGACCAGCAGTCCGAACACGTCCTACACCACTTTCATAGTCGTTGGGGTAGTCATGCTGTGCCCATCGACACCAGCAGCACCGAAGGTCCCTGCATCACCGACGAAACTATATATATATATATACATACATCGACGATATTTAGATTGATCCGACCGCTCGGAGAGCTGCGGAACCATTCTCGCTTTTTCGATCTGCGATCTCTTTCCGAGTTCCATCTGAACGACACACATGATACCATCACTCATACCTTGGCCTACTTCACGCGAACTTCGTTTCGTCCTTCAAGCGTGTGACCACTCATATCAACGAAGAGGTTCGGCAAACAATCGTACAACTGTAACATGAGGTGTTTGACTAGATGGAACCGGAGAAGAGGACTATGGGAGAGGTGTTCCACGCGACCTACCTAATTGAACGAAAGATCTCAGTAGCAGCGAAGAAGGCGGAGGTTGAAGCAAATGGAGGGAGGAAGGATCGCATTTCTGGGTAGACAGCACAGATAATCAGATGGCAAGTTCACGCACGGCCGAACCGACCTCATGATACATGGAAAAAAGGTTCTCGTCTTCTCGATATGTGAAATATTCTATGAAGGAAGTCCGAGGACTGCGCGAGACGGCGGCGCGGCGAATCTCACTTCTCGAATGGAAAGCAATTGAATCCTTTCTGTGTTCACCAGCTTCGTAGTGTTCGTGACACGGTCAATGAAACTACGGAGAAAAAGTTCAGCCAGCAGGGCTCAGTGAAAGAGCGAATTCAGGCCGGTGAAAAATTGAGTGAGTGATAAATGGGAATATAAGTGAGAGAGTGGGTGGACCTACCTCGACAGTAGTCTGCGAGGCCAGGTGGAAAAGTGTCGTGAAATTTCCCCCTTGCAAATCGCCGCGGGCAACTCACAATCACTGGGCGAGAAGTGACGCTATGATATAGACGGAACGACAAAAACAAGCAGCAGTAAGTTCGTTTACTTTCGATGTCGACGCGACCAGATAACGAGGAGACAACCGGAGAGTTTGATTCTTCCAACGAAAAACCAACGACCTTCAGGGGTTCACTGCGCTGCGAGCGATTGTCACCTCCGCGTTTGTTGGCAGACGTTTTCCGGAGGTCCTCTGGTTGACGACAAGGTCGTAGAACTTGAACACAGACTTTTTGGCATCATCGCCGTGACTTGAAATCCACGCAAAAGATCTGACGCGTCGTTCGTAGGTGGCGCGGCGTTGTCATTTAGATGCCCTCCACCGTACGATTCAGGGACCAGACACCAGCTACGGGGTCCGAATGATGAAGCGGGACCTGGAACCTGAGTGGAAAAGGATCGAGGTGCAGTCGCTTCAGTGAAAATATGTGAATAGAAAGATTGAATTGAAGAAATAGCCCATCCTGTATTCAGTTAAGCCGGTCCTTTGAGTGGGATCGGGTCCATTATGCAAATTTTCCCATGAGACCTAGCGACGAAAGAATGAAGTAAGGAGCACGGCATTGAAACGTTACGTGCATCCAAACAAACCTATTCGTCGGCGGAAAAGAAAGCTGTCTGATGTATTCGAGTGATAGCAGAGAGAGAGAGAGAAGTTGCCAACCCATTTGGGAAGAGCGAAAATCATCATCTCGTCTCCAGTCATTAGAGGCATTGAAAGGGCGCGCTGCCAAATTATACACTGTGTTTTCTCCGCTGGCTCGTTTCGTAAGAACAAAACGAACATCGAAGACGATGTCCTCAACTAAATGAAGCAAAACTTGACGAACCCGCCACAGTTGCGCACTCATAGACAAGTGTGTATTTTGCTTTTCATCCGTCCATTCTGAGAAGACATCCCGGAATAGGACGTCGAAGAAAGTCCCATCCGTGAGGACATCACAAAAATTGCCTCGATCAAGAACGCTGAGTAGGTTGTTGGCAAAACCCTCCGCCGATAGCAACTTTTCGTCTCTCCACTGTCTTTATTGTCCCTGTCTTCTCCATCGGTCGCTGGAATCATATCTTGTGGCCGTTTGGAAAGTCAGACTGTACTCCTAGCCGAACACAGAGACAATTGGAGAACAAGACGCGGCAAGGAGGTCGAAGGAGAAAGAGTCACTGATGAGCCAGCGATGTGACAACCGTTTCCCCCATCAAGTTGAACTGCTTTCGGCAAAAGATTTGTGCCAAATTTTCCGAGAGTTACCTTGAAGATCCAAAGAGACGAGATTCGTGGATCAACCGAAGTTTCAATATCCTCGCCAAGCTTGATTGAGTCGTCCATTTCTCGTTGTCAAACACGATGCTTCCATTATTTGAGGAATTCCGTCACAGACCTCGACTGGGGCGCACTTGAAACACGAAATCAATATGAGTTCAGAGTCACGATCTGAATTCAAAATGAGGACCTTCGCTTAAACGTTCAACTTGAGATCTCGACGTCTGATGGCTGCTCAAAATGAAACTATCGACAGGCCAACATGAACGCGTGCATATCTGCATAGCCATCAGTGACCCACAACTCGAAGAACTCATTCCGTTCAACTTTTGAATTGGTTCCATATTAAATGAGCCGGATTTTCAAACACCCTTAGATTGAGGAACTCAAACTCACTTTGAATTTTCAGTGATACAGATGTCGGCGACCACGCCAACCAGATTCAGATAGATGTCAATGGAGCCTTGGTGAGTATTGTTGTTTCTCTCTTGTTTCCTGACTCGTGGAATCCTTTTGTTCAAGCTCAAGCTTGGGTATGTAGAAGCGTTTATCTGTGGTTTGCGCCAAACAGAGAACGGAAATTAGATCAGAGACACAACTTGCGCGGAGTTCAGCGAGCTTTCCTGAACTACCTGACCTTCGAGCGTATTTCGGGCTCGCTGTCAGCCGCAGCTGCTGCCACCAGTTTCAAACACAGTTGATGTGGAGTGATTCCTTGTTCGTTTCTGCCGCAGAGGAGACGTGAATGCTTATTCTTTGTTTTATTCGCTACGAAAGAATCTTCCGAGTCGTATACATCGGAACCGATCTCTTCGGACTTCGACTGTTTTCTTCATCAGCGACGTCCTGAATTCACTGAATGAAGCCAAGCCTCTCGGTTTTGATGATAAGCTCTGGGTTCCGAATTCGAAAACGGAGCTTGGAGCGCTGTCCGTGCCGGCATAACGGAAGCAGAGATTTGTCCGTCCAATATCCTTGAACTTTCAGTTCGTATGCGACTCAGCGCACGGAACGTACATATATTTCCGTTTCCAAGTGTCGGACATCTTTGATGTCTACGAGGCCGGTTTATGAAGCGGAAAGTTCTATCATTTCAGATAATTGTGGCCGACGAAGTGAAATCCACGTCCCCTATGCGCCCACCACTCACTGTTCTAGTTGTCCCTGTCGGCAAATGGGAATCACCTGAAATTTTTTAATGAGCCGAATCGAATCTCTCATTGGAAGCACTCTAACAACGTCGTTCAAGCTCCATAACTTTTGAGGTCAACACCGAGAAATGTCATCTTTTGTTCGCTGGGGCTTTCAGGCCGATGGCATCCGGTTACGTCCCTTCCTCGAGCAGCCTTTACGGCTGGCCATCTCTCTGTCCGGGCGTTCGTTTGTGTGGCCTTTAGATGATTGATTGCAGTTTCATTGCGGAACGTGGATCAAACTTTTCAAACTTGTGGCCGTCAAGAAGAGATTTGATCTCATCGAACGGAAGAACCACCGAGCGCTTGTCGAGCGTTGCGGGAGTGGTTTCGTGGGTGGATGAGCTGGGAGAGTTGGACTCCGAACGATAGAATAAAAGCGGGAGGAAGAAAAACTTTCGGGAACATACTTTCTTGCCGCTCTTCTGGTTGACTCGTCTCGGTTCACCGATCCGATGCCTGATGTAAAACAGGTTCAGGATGTTCGAACTTCGGTCGGCTTGGTCGAGCTCCTCGTTTGAGCGACCGCGGTCTCATTTGAATCGGAATCGCGAGCTCATGCAAAGTTCATTCGCATCCGATCTCGTGCTCGACATGAGGGAACTTGTCGTAAACATTTTCGCTTGCCTTCGTTGCTCATTCTAATCGACGTTGTCATCTCTTCCGTCTCTATCCATTCACGTATATTGTTGTCACGAATGACTGTTGGAGATGTGGTACGATCGGTAATCTCGTGCGATTAAGCTGCTACGGTTGTTGTACAGCTTCGTCCAGTGTTCGACGCAATCAATCAGAACACGAGCTAATTTCGGCTGTCTGGCTATCGACCGGGTAGTCCGACGTAGATACAAACCTTCCGCCGATTACTTTTCCCTCGTGCTCGTGCATGTGCAGAGGCAGCGATATGGAGAAGGCAGTTGACGACGATCCGTTCACGTGTACGGAACGATAGTCGAACACGCGGGCGCTCGAGTTTTCAATCCGGGCGGACGGCAGTTGAGGTCCGGTATGTTTGAGGAAGGTCCGTCTTCCATGAGAGCATTAGGCGGATGTTTATGATATGACTCATTTGAGCTCTCAAAGGCCAGTGTGTTGAATTGGATTCTAAGGGACGAAGGCGAACGCATCGAGCGCGAGATGAGTTCGAGGACCAGCAGGCCGCGTAGTTCGATCGGAGCCGTCGCGTTAAGCTCGCAAAGCTAATCTCGCCAATGAAGGAGGTTCGAATACGTTTTAGAGGACTCGCCGCGTCGCCTCTCGATCCTACGTACACCTGCCGCCTCCGAGAATGTCTGCCTGTTGCATACAGGGCCCGACTCAGAATTCCGCGATCCCAATTCCAACCAAGAAATGCGAATTCAGAGAGACATCTGCACGAAATGTAGAAACACGAGCGACAGTGACGCGTCAGTGAATCCTAAGTAGTTCCTCGAGATGCTTCCGCCCGCTCAAGGAGAGGAAGTAGAGGTTTCGTTCTTGCTTTGGTTCGGAAAAATGTAAAGCGGGTTTCGAGCCCTGCCTCGTACCCCTTTAAGGTTTCGAGGCGATGTGGTTAAACTGCCGACAGCGAGTAGAATCTAACCGCGCACGCAATGGTTCGTATACGCACGGGCGGCGTGTTCATTAAAGTCGTTCGTGTGGAAATAACCACTTCATTGTGTGCTTTGTTACTCGCCGCACTTCTGCGCGTTGCCACTTAGTTCACTTTAGTAGGCTGTCCTCAAACGGTAAGAGCTAACTAGAAGCCAAGTTTTCGGAAAAGAGCTCCCCCGCTTGATTAATCGTGATGACTGTTCTTTGAAGGCTGAATGGCTAATAGGCACCGCGACCCTCTTCAAGCTTTATGGATGAGGCTTCCGGGGAAAATGGCCTGGAAGCTATCGGGATGGGATCGATGAGAGGAATAAGCCTGTCAAAGTGAAGCCGAGCGAGGTTCACAATCGCTCTCCCGGTGTGGATTTCCGGTGGTCCCCGTGACCGGCCTCTGAATTCAAAGTGGATTTCTCTTCGCGTTCCTCTGCTGTCCGCAGTCTCGGATCCACGATTCCCGCAATTACACGTTGAGAGTACATACAGATGTTCGCGGACGCATGCAGCACCAGAACCAAACATCAGCTGTCAAAAGCAGAGCAGAACGATACTCGGCCATGTCGGACCGATGGATGCGTGGCAGAGAGAACTTTGCTTTTTGACGATCGAAAAGGGAGCTGCAAGAGCGGAGAATAACATTGATTGCGGGGCGAAGCAGAGAAAGCGGGAAGTGATCGTCTTCTCCAGCAGCGCATTGCGTTATAATTAAAAGTAAATACAAGCTCTGCGGATGCCGGTTCAAAGTGAATTCCGATTCCGTCTCGGCGAAAAATATGTAGTTCTCGACAGCCCTCGACAAGAATGAAAACAAGCTTAGAATTTCGAGAGTCAAAAGGATCAGAGCTCATTTACGTTCTCTCGTTTCAGGACCAACAAGGGGCGTGCACGTCGGGCCGACAGCACGACGAGACCAACTCGCTGTATGGAACACCGAAGGAAGAGTTGGCACCCGGTTCGTCGGTGGTGATGGGAAACAACAACAACCACAACATGGGAGCTGGAAACACCCCCCTGGCTGCTCCGGGTCAGGAGGTCAAGGCTTCGTTCATGCGGAATCAACTGGAGGCGTTGTTTCAACCATCGGACAACAAGCTTGCTATGAAACTATTCGGCTCCAAAAAGGCGCTGATGAACGAACGCCAACGCCAAAAGGCGGCCGGACACTGGGTGATCCATCCCTGTTCAAACTTTAGGTAAGTGAGAGCGCGTGCGTGCATCTCCTCCCCGAGGGTCTGATTTCTCTTTTCGTTTGCATCACGCGGCTCAATCGAAGGGAACAGGGACGCCATGGCTGGCGGAACGCCTCGGTGGATGATTCCAATGTGCGTCGTCCTGAGACCCTGGGATGGAGTAGAATTCGGAGGAAGCTTTTTTGAATAGATTCACATGGCATCAGATCAAATAAAATATCCATCTGAGATATTCAATTGGCGATGAACGGTGTCACGCATCGTCCTGACGTCCATATTCAACGTCATGCGACTGAAAGGAAGCGATAAAGTTGGACGCGGGGCCTTCACAAAAAGAAGATATTGGCTCTCCAAAACTCGGCACAATGCCCCAGCGTATCTGCTCGTCTATCAGCACGAATAGAGGCATACGCAAAATTCAATCCTTGCTCGGAAACGTCCAGATCCAGAACGTCCGGGAAACTATACACCCGGAAGGCAATCCATCCTGTCGAGTTTGCAACAGAGTTCTAGAGGACGGCGTCCGGCTCCCAAAAGCTTTTCTTTCCTTGATTTCCATCGTTTTCACTCGGATTCCGAGAATTCAGTTCGAAGGAAAACGTCTGTTTCGTGCAAGAATTGATTCTCCCCATCGATGACGTCACCTTGAGAAATCTCTCGGTCTGACCGAGTGCGATTTTCTGCTCATTCTTCGTTGCTGGAAGAAGGGAATGAATTTGACTCGGGAGATTCTTGATGGATACTATCGATGAGAAAAGCTGATTCCGGTGGAAGATGAGGGCGGATGAAGAGCAGAAAAGTTTCCGCTGTTTTGATTGGACGGGTACAGTTCACCCGAGGCTTTATTGTGTTCTTGTTTCTCCACCCGATGTTTATCCTGGTCATCCGCCTATCATTGTATTCAGCGCGGAGCGAGCGTGAACTCTCAGCGCTGCCCAGAGCAAAGTTTTCTCGCTCAAAACTGGCCGCGCATGAGGGACGCGGAGAGTGAGTTTCAAAAAGTTGACTAATTACAACCCTGGTTAAGATGCAACTAACGAGGAAGCGGAGGCCGAGCGCATGAAGAAGGTGCACGGAGATGGAAGCAAGCGAATTTTTTACGTAAACTGGTCGCAACCTCGGCCTCGGTGAGCCTTGTTCAGGATAGTTCGTTGGAAAAAGTTGGAAGATTCTCTCGAAACCGCAACAAGGATGCCATTATGACGAGACCTTTTCAAAAGTTCCTGCACTGCGCAGTCAATTCTGTTTGCCGTGATCAAGTGTGGAATCAAGAGAGGTCGAGCGAAATGAATAATCGAGCTGAATTTCTGCGCGGACCTGTCACTGTTCTCTCCAAAGCGAATCGCGGTTTTGACAAGCGGCCTCATCCTCTTAATGGAGCACTGCATCCCGCTCTTTCTGACACAGAGGAATAGGCTGTCTAAACAAAAACAAGAAACAAAAACCGGCGCAGGATTTGAGAGGAGAATAGGAGTGATTGCTGACAGATCCTTTTTCTGGTGTTCACTCATACGGCTCGACGTTTTGAACTTTTCGAGAGCGACAGCCCAGATGTTCCGTCAGCGGAAAAGTAGGCCGAATGTTAGATTCTGAGCTAGGGCGTACATTTGCTAAATTGAATGAGAGTTGAAACAGTTTCAAAACTCGCTCTGCGGGCCGCACGTTCGCCAAAACTGGAAAGTTACGCTTGGAATGGCAAATTTCTTCATTCTTGATGGATGGATGGATTCTTCTCGTTTTCGTTCGCCTTGAGCCAGATGTGACTGCTCAGCAGTGAGCGGAGAGAGATGATTGTGTGTAGTTCTCGATTCAAGTCTCATTCCTTTCCTCGTTCATTCTGAAGCATTGTTGATTACTGAACTTCATTCTGAATGAGCTAAAACCACGAGATGCGGTGAACCGATTCAAATTTTTACTGGAAGAGTTTGGAAGAGTCGGAGAGGGGTTGATGGAAAACCAGGTGATCGAATGGACTCTCCGCAGGGAAACGGGCACCAGAGAATACAGAATGTGCTCTATCAAGGAGGCGCCATCGCCTCGAGACGCGATTTCTCGTCCACGGTTCGACGGGAAAAAAATTCACGTTCTCGCCCCTCATATTTTCTGCAGCTTGATTGATTCATTCCTTCGATTCTGACTTCTCTGATGTCCGTTCTCTATTTTCTTCCGCGCGAATCGTCCAGTACCAGAGATCTACTCGGCGCGCGATCGTCTGAGGTCTGAAGAGTTGTCAAAATTGGAGTTTGAACTCAGCAGGCTGCCTGATCCTTTGATCCTCGGACTCAATAGTTTATCTTTGTTTTTCCTATATAATTGAGTCCATCATCAGAAATCCTATCCGCAAAATAAAATCTGTAGCATTGGAGGGCCAGCCACTTGTTGCGATGCCATGTTGAGTCGAAGATCCACGGAAGAGGGTGCGAAGTCAGCAGGGACAGAGGCGGGAGCCGGAGAAAATATATGGGCGTCGTCCCTGCGGAAAGATAACAATGAACGACTCACTTAAGCTCCAACGGAGC
Source organism: Neoseiulus cucumeris (assembly GCA_021527715.1). NCBI lineage: Eukaryota > Metazoa > Arthropoda > Arachnida > Mesostigmata > Phytoseiidae > Neoseiulus > Neoseiulus cucumeris. The sequence continues at coordinate 5,627,726 of JAJSRV010000035.1, read as the reverse complement.
AGCAATACAGTGAAGCGGCTCGAATGGAGAAAAGGAAGCCACCTCGGCCAACAGAAAGATTCATTCAGGAGAACGACATCCTTTTTGCCCCCGATGGCAGTCTGTTGTACACATTCCGTGTGTCCCTCACGGAGTTGCGAGTTCTCCGATAGAAGATGTCATTGAAGTTCGGCCCGGGAAAATTCGGTGATTTCTCCTCAAGCTCAGGATGGAAATATCTTCAGTCGGAAGTTCGATGAATGGACGGATGAATGATTTCATGAAACAGATGGAGGTGATCAACAAACTCCGAGAATATTCATCGTTCGGCAGCTGAATCTCGACGATATCAAGCGAGCTGAGCACGACTTCTGAACAGCCTTGGGTGAGCTCGATAGCCATGACGTGACTTTCTGGACCGATGTATGCAGACTTAGCTTTTGTTTCGTCGATACGGACTCCTTGCACGACCGGTATTTTCGTGTGCGTGTTGGCTTTTTTCGGTTGGTTGTCTAAAATCGAACGTTCGTCGTCATCTACGGTTCGACATTTATGGATGATCGAGTCCCGTTTGCCGAATATTCAATCGATTCGAGATCAAGCTACGCACCATTTCGAATCAGATCCCGCAGCTGGCCAGCCGCCAAATAAAAATTCCACGCCGCGTGCTCTAAATGGAACTTCACGGAATCTATCTGATCGGCGAAGATTAGAATTCGTAACGAAAATTTGATTTCGAGTATTTGACGTTGCTCCGCAGGGTTCCAAGCTTGTACATGCTTACCTACGGATCTTTATGAGATCGTGGTTCTGAACTCTCGGTCATTGCTGGTGGGGATGGCTTTTGTGAAATCTCGAATTCAAGATGACGATTCGGAGAGAATTAAGGTCCTCCGGCATCAGAGGGTCTTGCGTTCAAAAGACACGAAAGCAGGGCGAAAAGTTGCTCCGCAGCTTTTAAACTTGTTCCCAAGGCTCACGTTCGATGAACGACGAGTTGAAACTGCTTTCCTGAAAGAACTACAACGCAGACACACTTACGAGAAAGAGAAAGTAAACGGACGAGAGAACGGGAGAGTAACGGAAACCTGTAACGAAGCAGTGCAAAAGTTTTCGAGGAAACTTCTAACAGCCCGAAATGTTGAGCGCTACTGCACCGAGGACGACTCACGTATACATACACATGCCGAAACTCAGGCTCCGACAGACGGAAACAGTCGGGAAATCAACATTGGAAACATTGAGTCTTTGTTCAACGAGCTTCGATCGAGAAGGGAGGGAAAAAAATCGTTCGTTCGAGGTCGGGCTGACCCTGAGACGCCGTCATCGACATCGTCGTCTCCCCAGAGGCTCTTCAATATCAAACTTGGTCGCTGTCCGCTTTGCGGAGTCGTAACGCATTAGCCGAACGAGCTCGTCGTAGGCCGGAGCTCGAATCGTAAGACTCATTATTTCCATTTTCCGTTTCAGATTCTACTGGGACTTGTGCATGTTGACGTTACTCGTGGCGAATCTCATAGTGCTTCCCGTGGCCATCTCGTTCTTTAACGACGATCTATCTGCGCGGTGGATAGCGTTCAACTGCTTATCGGACACAATCTTCCTCTTAGATATCGTTGTTAACTTCCGCACGGGCATAATGAACCAAGATAACTCAGAACAGGTAAACATCTATGACTTTCGATGAGTGCCTTTCACGGGGCAATGCGTTAGGCATTCGCAACTCTTTATTTAGGAAATCCGCGGACTTCCCACGACCCGAATCACGGTTCGACGATGTTGTTTCGATTTCGTGTCTAACCGCCCGCAGTCTATTCTCGGAGCGTGTTCTGAATTTCGCAAGTGTTACTTACAGCGATTCATCATTCATAAATGAACAGAGGCGGTTCAAACGTATTTCCATAACGTGTACGATGGTGCTTACAAAACTTTGAACTGCCACGCGAATGTCTGTCGCTGATTGCATCGATCGCTAACGATTGACCGCTGTCGGCTGTCAACGATGCTTGCCGCGGAACGACACGATGACTTTTCGAATCGTTGCTCACGAAGTTCCTGTCGATCAAATTTCCGTCCATAGAGCAACTCGGTCAACGAACGTGCTCTCGGAGCGACTGTTTCAATTCTGGATTCTTTATTCTCAGGTGATTCTTGAACCGAAGGAAATCGCGCATCACTACATCAGATCGTGGTTCTTTCTTGATTTGGTATCATCCATACCTCTCGACTACATCTTCCTAATTTTCATCCAAGACTACCAGGATGTGAACACGTATCTTCAGGCGGGACGTGCGTTAAGAATCCTCCGTTTCGCCAAAATGTTGAGCCTTTTGCGACTTCTACGCCTGTCCAGATTGGTCCGATATGTCAATCAATGGGAAGAGGTAAGTCAGATCGTGGATTTGGTTAGCCCTCTCCTGTTCTCCATTTGATATGCGAGACGTCAGCGCTCCCGATCCCGCGCGTGTGTTTTCACCGGATGGTGCAACGTTTCAGCAGCACAAGGGGTGTCTTGTGCAAGAAACCTTCTCGAATGACTACCAAGAACTCTACGAGCGCCGTCTTCTTTCGCAAGCTGCAATACCTATGTATATGTATGTCGATCGATATTGAAACTGCAGAGTTTGCCCTGGGTCTCAAACGGTCCTCTCGGGATCGTCTCGAAGTATGCCTGTTCCTGTACGGATATGCAGGACCACCTCATCCGTGTATTTCTCAAGGTCGCCGAAAGCTGCGAACAATTCTAGTTTTTCCAAGCGAGATCAGAGTCCAAAATGGCAGAGTTTTCGGAATTCGTGTGAAATGCCCTTGTACTCATATTTCGAATCGAGGTTAACTCGGTCGATCGATTGGGCGACTATCGTTTCCGGCGGCTAGCATTCAAATCCCGTAGGGTGGGACAGAGAGGACCGAATCTAAACTTCATTCTACTCCACGTCCACAGGTATACTTCCTGAATATGGCATCAGTTTTCATGAAGATCATCAACCTCATCTGTATGATGCTACTAATCGGCCACTGGAGCGGCTGTTTACAATTCCTCGTACCTATGCTGCAAGGGTTCCCTAATAACTCATGGGTCGCTATCAATGACCTCACGAAGAAGGATTGGTTCGAGCAGTACTCGTGGGCCCTTTTCAAGGCCATGTCGCATATGCTGTGTATAGGTGAGTGCGACTCGGTCCTCCGACAGCTAATCTGCGCTCCCCGCCCAACTGCTCATTCCGGAGCACCTCTCCTGACAATACTTTTCGTGCGAAGCGAGTCACACAGACACAGCGTTCGTGCCTTCTCGATATTTGGTCAATTGAATTACGAGAATACTCCACCGAAAGCTGTCCTCGAAGCCATAGACGAATATCTATCCACGACCGACGCTGTTCAGTCCGGTGTGTGGGACGTGAATGCTGTGACGCATGACGCAGAGACCGAACCGGTGTCATTCTCGAATCTCTTATGACAAGCGTAACAATGGCTGAATACCACCCGAGGTGGTGGCCGCGCGATCATCACGAAGCGTGGCTTTACCTTTACGCGCCGTAACCATCCCCGAACTGAGAGGAAGCCGCTAGACGAACCAAGTCGCCAGTCGACCCGTCAGGAAGCTGAACGACATCCGCAGCAAATGTTGCTGTTCACCTGGCTGACCGATAAGCGATGCTATGAATTCGTCGGCCGTTGCCGCGAACCACATCAACAACGACAACAGCAACATCGACCATTATCTAACTTTATGAGTTCTCCCCTTCCCCCATACTCCCCATTGATCTTTCTCTCAGTCAGTCTATCGGAGGCGTTTCATTCCACTCTCGTCGCTGCTGCTCTCGCTTGGGAGAGCTGGCTATCGTCACGAGATCGTAACAAAGGGGAACCCTGGGAGATTTCCTCGCATGTTGATTAATGAGCTGATAATGAGAAAACTGTCAACGGGGGATGATCGTGTTAATGTGGATGCGTCTCGTTCCCCCACATCCCCGACTTCCGTTCCCCGTTAACAGGTTCCGACGAAAGCCCACTGTCGACGTCTGGCTCCTCGAATCCTTCAACTCACCCTTTCTGTCCTATTTGGTTCGCTATCGTAGGTGACTCTTTCGAGCATATATTGAGGAGGATTCACACTCGACAAATTTCGTGAATTTTGAGAAACGGTGCTTTGCTTTTGCTGGCTCGCGAACATTCGAGATTCGCAGAGGAACTTTTTCAACTGTGAATACACATCCTGCACGCGCGCTCCATCCTGTGTCGAGCGAATGTGTGGGAGGCAGCAACGGTTCGGAAGACCTGAGCCGTTAATTGGATTGTAATTTTTCCGCAATGATGCATAATGTCAGATCTGGAGCTGCGTAGGCAGCGTCATCCAAGCAGCTGGCGGCTCCTAGACAAGAGATCAAGAGAAATAATTCACCTGCGCCGAGCCCGATGGCGGTTATACTCAGTGATAGTCGGACGGAGGGAAACAGATTTTGCTTTCGGTACCGGAACAACACCAAGTAAACACGTTCTGACTCAATGCGCGAGGATTCAGGTCTTTTTGAGGTAATGATGACAATGCCGCATCTTCCCAGGTCTTGCAGTCACGAACGTGAAGGAATTCCTCAGCTTTCTTGACATTTTTAAACTTTCGTGAATCCCAGAAGTTCATTCTTGGCGGTCACGGTACTGTTAGATGGAATGTTTGGTCTGATGGGAAATGTTCGTCCACAACATTCGGTATCGAAAGTGAAATTCGCCAACATCTTGGCAGACAGCGATGGACGAAATTATAACAGTCCAATTCTCAAATCGTGGGTTCGCAGTTACGTCCTGCCGAGAAAAGATGTGGAACCGACAATGTTGAGGGAATATCCGGGAATTCGCGTGCCTCTCCTGAGTGTAACGGAATATTCTGAAACTCGAAGCTTACGCTACGGAGTAAGGATGGTCTCCACTCAAATCAGGCCAATTCTATTCGAAACTCGATACTGTACGGCGCTCCAGATCGAATTCAACCTCGGGTAGGAAAATGGTGGAACTTCCTTTTAACTAAATTTCATCATCACGGCCATATTCCTCTCAGTTGTTTGGTTAATTATGACGCCAGTGTAAGCAATCCCTTGTTATGAAGAAAACGTCGCAACGTGAATCCCGTTACAACGATTTCTCTTCGGTCCATGGCTGCTAGAATCTCTCGCTACATCGAAGCTGCTCCCGATAACGCGAATTCGATGCTCGCCACGCTCGAGGGTGGCGGTGGCTCTCACTTTCAGCAACGTATGCCGTCGCCTCTGTCGGAGTCAGACGCGTCGTAAATCGAAATATACAGAATCGCTGTTCTTTGTCAAAACGCGCATGAAATCTCATTCATTTGAATGGTCAAACTTCTGCAAATTACTAATCATCCCAGATTCATTGATATTGACATTTTTCGCTCTACCTCGTCACGACCAAATCCCGCCACAATGAAGAAAGTTTTGCTATTTTGGCGTGTTCGTTTGAACGAGATCTCACTGTACTCTTCGACATGTTGCGACAACATGTCGTGCCCATCTTCAATAGCAAAGCATAGCCGACGGAGCAGTATTTGGGCGACGTCTAGTGAGAGTCCGAAAAGTCAATCGACTTCCGAAGGGGCGGTTTCACCTTTTGGAGGGTGTAAATGGTTTTTAGATGCTGAAATGTCAAATCTCAGCGCTTTCCCACCTCTCGAGCTCGAAATCGACGGAAAGATAATGTTCAGACCGCCAATGTAGAGCTTCCACGCTTCGATTGACTTCTTGTAATTGATCTTGAAGTTCAACTTTGGACGAATTCTCAATAGGAAATTCGACTGGAATGAAATGATAATGAACGCCGAAAGGAAAAAACGAGATGAGAACTCCACTTTGCAGGGTACGGACGCTTTCCGCCCCAATCTGTGACCGACATGTGGCTCACCTTGCTATCAATGATTTCTGGCGCCACTTGCTACGCTCTGTTTCTCGGTCATACGACGAACCTCATCCAGTCGCTGGACTCCTCTAGGCGACATTATAGAGAGAAACTGAAACAGGTTGAAGAATACATGGCTTATAGGTGAGTTCCCACAATTTCCCATCGGGCATTTTCCGGGGAAAGTATCGTAGAATATACCGAATAGATTCCTTAGACACCGCAACCGAAACATTGCGCTTGTTGAAGCTATAGATCGTCACGACAACAACGTCACTTTGACTTTGAGAGCCTTTTGTGATGGCATTAAGCAACGCCGCGCCGTTTTCAAAGCGATGTCACAACCTTCCTGTCGGGTGGCAGATGTGACCTCCACTGCTGTACATGAGTCGGCATCCCTGGTCTAATTTGTCTGTTGAGTCGGAGTGGTTGGGGTTTGTCGTGCGCTCTGGGCGATGACATATGCCATGACCAATTGCTCATATTTTCATCTCGTAAGAACAAACGGGTTAGGGGCGAAGCTACCGCGACGGATGGGAAGCCCACTCTGGTCTGTGATCTAATTGGCTAGTTGGATGTCCTATTTGCTCTGATGGCGGTATCTGTTTGTGACGTTGCTTTTCCATCCTTTCATCCCCTTCCTTATCGTCTCGACGTGCAGAAAACTTCCAAGGGACCTTCGTCAACGAATAGCGGATTACTTCGAGCACCGATATCAGGGCAAATTTTTCAATGAAGACGATATTCTCAACGAACTCTCCGAGCGACTGCACGAGGATGTAGTGAATTATAATTGTCGCTCTCTGGTCGCGTCTGTGCCGTTTTTCGCGAATGCTGATCCCGACTTCGTCTCTGACGTGGTGACGAAACTCAAGTATGAAGTGTACCAACCCGGAGACCTTATCATCAAAGGTGAGCCGCCCCAACTCCGGACTCCTTAATTTTCGCAAGCCCACCATTTAGCCAAGCTTCATTGAAAATATTGTTCAATTCGAGATCTAACGCCTCGAGGATTCTCTCCCACAAAAGTGCAGAATGCTACAATATTGTCTGACCTCTCGTTTTCTTTTCTCCTCGTCTTCCTTTCAGAGGGTACTATCGGTACAAAGATGTACTTTATCCAGGAAGGCATCGTGGATATCGTAACGGCGAGCGGTGAAGTGGCGACCAGCTTAAGTGACGGTTCATACTTTGGCGAGATCTGTCTCTTGACCAACGCGCGAAGAGTGGCCTCCGTTCGGGCGGAGACTTATTGCAATTTGTTCTCTTTGTCTGTGGAACACTTCAACACGGTGCTGGACCAATACCCGCTGGTAAGGCGGACCATGGAGTCCATCGCTGCCGAACGCCTAAATAAAATTGGCATCGACCCCAGTATCGTCGTCAGTCAACACTCCGACGGAGATTTGCTCAAGGTACAGTGTTTCTCAAGCTACAAGGCAGCTCGTTGTCTATAGAATAGTTTCTGGCCGGTCGGTCTCGCCGAGGTCATCAGATATGTAGATGGGAACACCTGCCTCGACATATAGGTGCACGTAGCTATGATTGATTCAATGTGATTCCATGACCTTCGGTGTCACTAACCTCGGTAGCTGCCCGCCACTTATCAGGTATTTAGCCAGCCGAGCTCTTTACCGAACTTTAGTTCATTCCCTCGGTAATCCCACCCGAGCTGGTGCTGTTCGCGTCACGGTAGAGGAAATAGGACACTTGTTCGGCACAACTTCGTTTGAGTATGTAGAGCAGTTTGCTACGAACGACAAGCTGGATAGGCGAGCTTTCCTTAGACTGGCAACGGATGTTCTCGATGAAATCCGATCCGGCTGTGAGGAGTAGTCACGAGTCACGATAGAGTCCAAGGGAGATAGCTATAGATCACAGCTTGTGTGAAAAGATTCTGAATTGAGAATCATGGCGCCTAAAACAAGACGGAAGACTAGGAAACCCCGTGGCCTTATCCGAAGCTTCCCGAGAAGTTGGATTGGATGGAAAATATATCGAGTCCACTTAGGATTGCTGCGAGCTGATGAGGACACCGGTCTCCTCGAGGGCCTGTGTAGGTTAGGTGGGGCGAGGTCATTGATGATGCTGAGCTTGAAATGTTTTACCCTTTTTTAGCGTCGCATACCCCACCTCGCACGATTGGGCAGGATGTCTTCGTCGCTGCAAGATGTGTCCTCGCCCGATGATGCGAGAAACGTCATTATAACGACTGCTGAACTTGACGACGATGATGACACCGTTCATCATGATGGCGATGATGATTGATCAAGCGATCGGGCGTGAATGTAAAAAGCAAAAAACCAAATGCCAGTCAACTACGATTGTTTGAAGTACTGCCCAGACATGAGCAGACAAACTGACTGGGCTGCTATCTGCTGCAACTTCGGCCGGCTTAGAGACCTCATCTGCGGCCGCGGCGTGTCGGCTCGGGTCGCGACGTGTCGTGTCAAATTCTACTGCTTCTACTACTTTACCTACTCGAGTCCTACACTACTAAACCTCCTACCTCCTACGTTGTTCTTTGCCACTACATCCTCCTCCTGTAACTACTGTTAACGGTCAGTTTGAACGCTCGGCTCTGTCTACTTCTACGACAACTACTGTCATCTCCTTCTCTTCCGACTCCAACGCGCACTCCTCCGTGTCTGCCGCCTAGCCTTTGGCATGTTTTCCATATTATTAGAGTTGAGGTGACAACACGAACCGACAATCATCAATGAATCCATCCATCTGACCATCTATCCATCCACCATGCCATCATTCTAGTTAATCTTCTATCTGAACCTTGAATCTCTATTCTTCTCTTCTGGGACTGTTTCCGAACCTTTTGAACTTGAATCACTTGCGTGCACTACGTATGGCGGTTGAAGAACTCATCGAACGCCGATTGACTCCATGTTTTAGACCACTTCAAAACGTACACGCGCACAAATAATCAGCCCCGCACATTTAAATACAAACAGAGCAGCATTGACTTCAATTATGGGAGCATTCCTTAGGCGGTATGCTTCACGAGAGCCTAAAGTTTGCAGGGATGGAGGCCGAAGTGTTTTTGACGACGGAGAACATTTTGCGAGCCGACCAGATGTTTTGAAGGCTCACTTTTTCTAACGATCATCGATATTGATTGGTCGAGACCTCTGTGGATGAATGTCTCTGAGTCCGACAGCGAGTTTTGATGAGGTTATCGAGCGATAGGATTTTTCTAAGGTTTTCGCCCACTCATAGATGAGCACTTGCGCTACAGTTCAATTCGTAGTTTGTTTGTGTGGGCGCATCGCACACTAGCCACAGCCACGTAGACTGTATAGGGATCGGCCATTGCACTGACTGACTGACTGACGAGCGCTAGGAAGATACGCTATATTTATTCAGCGATTAGATGATTCTAGAATCCTTCTTGGCTAACGTCTGTTCTCTTGTTGAGACGAAAAATTTCGAGGGCTTTCCTCCTGGAGGAACGACCACCCGAGACAGCGCTTTTGAGCCCTTCCGCAAAGTAGACAGTTAGGTCCTCGAAAGCGAAGCTCTGTCCGAAATCCACCTCTGATGAATATATTCTAACGAAAGTTCCTCCGTCCCGCAGGTCGACATGAGTACCGTGGAGGTGCTACTATCGCATGATAATGCGGTCATCAACAAGGAGGACTTCGATGATGATAGGCCCGAAGGCTTCCTCAAGACGGGCAGCCGCTACGGCGGATTACCTCGGCCACGTTCGGAATGCTGCTTCCCCCGCATGGAGATCCTAGCTCCATCACCGGATCCTGGGAAACCGGGGATTTTGAGTCCATCGCAGACGATGACGTCACTACATCGGGCATCCATAGTGTCGAGTATGGCACCCTTCAATCCACCCTGTCCACCTGTGTCCCCGGCAGGGCTTACCTTATCCGTAACGCCCGCCACTCCAGCTGTGCAAACAGCTCCGACGACCATCGGAGCAGCATCGGGCAGTGTGCATCCTAGAAGCCAGAGCCAAGGCTCTGCCATTCCGACGGCGCCGGGGTCTCATCTTGGGCCGTTTCCGAGTCCAGAAAAGAAGCCAACGTCTACGATAAGTCCGAAAGAAAAGAAGGATGCTTCGAAATCAGTCAAGGTAGCCGACAAAACTGCTCCGTCCGCTGCCGCAGTTGTTGTCGTGATCGACAACGCTGCGAAAGACAACAAAACGGAGCAGCCGAATTCAAGCACAACAACAGTCAGTGGTGCGCTACCAAAGAGTTCGACAGAAAGCACCGATTCGAAAAAAGCTCCCGCAACTTCGAAATCAAAAGACGGGAGCACGACCGGCAGTAAAAAGTAGTGAAGCGTCAAACAGAGCTCAAAAACTCAAGCAGGAAACAAACGAATCCCATTCAAGAGACAATGCTTCCTTGCGACAACCTTAGAACTCTTTCGAATTGACTTGAAACCACAATAGAAAATTGTTGAACTTCCAACTCTCGTAGGAGACTTCTTCTGAAACAAAAGGGCGGCTGACCAGCTACCCGAGTGGTCCGATGACACTATTTTAGTATTTGGACGAGAATCGCAGCCTGCTGTATCCGCTAGACGTGTTAGGCAGGTTTTCTCTAGTTGACAATTCATGACCTGAAGGACTTCACAATTGAAGGACAATGTTTGTTCATCATCGCAATTAAGTTACTAGGACTCTTCTAATGACAACAGCATGGATGGCCCGTTGTCCCACACCGACATGTCGCGCGCGCGCGACTGTTCCTGGACATACGTCTCGGTCGTTGGTGTGAGTGTAGCTGCGCGAACAGTGTAACGTGCGCGTGCACAGTTTTAAGTGCATTGAAGCTGATACGGACCGACTAGAGTGCTTCTCATGTTCCTACAATACACCGATGAATGATTATTGGTCGCTTGAGCGGAACGGTAGCATTTGGATACTCATCGAAATTCTCTCTCTCGCAGAGCTGAAATCTAATTTTTTATCCGTTTGCTTTCGGTTCGAACAAGTTGAACACTGGTTTCCAGTATCAGAACTGAGATCTCTCCCGAGAAGGCGATGCGTTCTTTTGAATGTACATCAGCGACTGTGTCCACTACTTTTTTCCCGGAGATTGGGTTTCGAAAATTTGAGGAGTCTACACGAAAATTTGGAAGATATCTTTGACTTCGGGAAGAGAGTGCAAATACCTCAGTAACAACGGTATGTTCTCGTCTACGACGAGGAGCCGTTGAGAAATATGCAATTTAAGCTAAGGACCCATTCGTCGTGTCAGCTAACTACCGTGGTCGACATCCTACGAACATTCTCTACATTGACCACGCCGCTTTGAGATTGTTTCTGTTTGCGACCAATCGAAAAGTGTAATGACTCGGTTGAGAGCAAAAACAATAGTTATCGAATGAAACGTATACGATATAGTTATTGTTGCTAACGACGCTGTTACGTACTCACCACTGTTGTATAGATTACGCTGTATAGTAACCGATGTGCAGAGGCGGAGAAGCGAAAACTGGATATCGAACGTTTTGAGTTGTTCGATAATAACGCGTCAATCAGCAGAGTCTTGAAAACAATAATTATAGTCATAGGAATGCTAAGGAATAAGACAAAACCTTCGTTGCAGTGCGTTTATGTAGACGACGATTGTCTTTTGGAGCAAGACTTTATTCTCGAGCAAATTTTATCAGTAGAGACATCTACCCTCTGTTACCACTCTGAGAAAAGCAATATAACTTGATGGAAGAATCCAGATAACTGACCTTGACGTTGACTGTGACGACATAACAACACCAAAAAAAATAACGCCACCGACAACACAGCGACCCCTGACAATAAGAACAAGAACAACAATGATTGAGATCTACTTAACACACAGCCCTATCCCAACCTATGGAAGCCCTTACTGCAAATTCTTCGAACCAACCCATGTCCTGGCCAATACAAAACTGTCCGAGAATTGTGAGAATTGTTGAAAACCGGTTTCTCGGAGCTTGAGCGAATTGCCCCCCCCCCCTTGTTGGATGAATGTATCAAGGCTTTCCTTCTGTTTTCCTCAGTACCGACGAGCAATTCAGTAAGGCATGATGATTCTTCGAGCACTACATTCTCGAGAAAATCCAGCTTCTAGTGAGTTGAGTTTTCCCTTTTCGTACAAGGATTGCAGGAAAATTGTTGAGAGAAATGAAACTCCCGCTTGGAAAATCGCATCTTCTACGCAGAATTTGAAGATCGATCGCGAGCTTCCGCTGACTCTGTTCGGTGCCAGGACGTAGGGTCTACGACTATCCTTTCCCGACCTTGGAACCAGGTGTTCCAAAGTTCACTGACTTTGAAACTATTCAAAACTCTACCGAACTCGGTCTCAAAGCGATCCACTGATGTCATTTGAACCCTTGTAAGTTTATTGTTAGGTTTACGACCTACAACGACCTTGGCCTTGACTTCAGTCTTGAACCTGATAACCCACTGTTTACCTGTGACTACTCGGCAAGCCTCTACAATTATCGCATATTCACTCAAGAACTCTCTCCTTCATTCGAACATCTTCTAAAATTTCGAAACGGAACAGATTGTTCTGATCCTGATTTTCGGCCATACATTCCCTTGATGTTTCGACACTGAATCCACCGAAAATGAAGGAGTCGCGTTCAGGATCTAGCTGAGAAGATCTACCTGTTCATAAAACTATCGAGAGCGAATCACAGTTTTCACTCGAGTGAATTTAAGAGGTGCTCGGTCAAGAAGTGTCGGATCCCAACTCAACAATCATTTGTTGACAATGCTGGTGAAATGGGTACATACTCTATACTTGGAGAAAGAGAGAGAAAGAAAAAAGGCGCTGAGGAAGTTCCTTCGTAGGTTCAGTTGTTAGATTCCAGACCAAATGAGCATCACTGGAGATGCCGTCGATGAAAACTATAAGTAAAGAAAAATGAAAACAATAACCAAATGATTCTCCATGACTAAACAACTACTCATAGGTACGAAACAACTGACCTTGACTCGATTGGTATCAAAATAACCCCAGGACAAAAAGCGGCCGTATCCAGAATCACAACGAGCATTGTTCACAGAATGTTTCTTCCTTGATGAGTAAATCCCGCACCTCAAGTCATAGGATACCGACTTGCGTATTTCAGCCGCAGGGAAAATTCTCTGAATTAATTCACACTTCCTGAGCAAAATCATTATTTTGCCGTGTGGAAAGCTCGTCAATGAGGGGTTTCTCCACACAGGATTCTGAAATTCAAAGCGATCCAGAGAAGCGAGCGGCTTAGAAATTCAAAACAACTTCGAAAAAGAGGAACGATCGGAGCATCGAATGATGAAAATGTATATATGTTCCTTCAAATTTCCTCACATGCGGCTGAACTACGCAATCCAATCAAGTCGATGATCAACAAAATGGCGTTCAAGGAAAGGATAAAATTAACTGCGGCGACGAGAAATATTCTGAACTAGAATAGTACAATCATTAAGAGTTTAATAAATACTTTTCAAAAGTTCGGAGTGTTTTTTTGTCTAGAATAATCTGACGTAAGTGAGTTTCGGACGATTTTTATTTGGATATTTCTCTGATGATTTGCACCTCCGAGCGAACTTCCTTCAGATACCTTTCTTTCGGGAAGGCAGACAACATAAACTACGCTGATCGATCTCCTGAAGTACTTTTCTCCGACTGTAGCCACAGTTATTCACTCGCAACGGAAAAGTACAACTTTATCAGCAGCAGCACCACAATTGACGACATCCTCCCAAAACTCGGTCACTGCTCATATATCCTCGACATTGCAGTCTCTCAGGGTGTTCTTCCACAGGATTTCAGCGGTGGATTTCTTAAGCGGGAGCCGCGGGAATCGCACGACTGTACAATCGGACCAATATTTGCCTGAAGAACAAAAACGCATGTGGTAGTATTTCAACAAGCAAGCAACATGGCTTGCGAGGAGCTATGTTCTCGTTTCATGCGAACACTTACCGCTAATTATTGAGGCATCTTCCGATATAGCTAGGTGGAGAATCGTTTGCGCCCCTTCCATTGGAGTCTGTTGATATTCATTGAAGTGAAAATCGCGTTCAGGCAGAGTCAGTTCGTCGATTCGAACTTTAAAATCTTGGGTGAAGAGGAGTGTCGCTTCGGATTGCGCTTACCTTGGCGTAAATGTGTGCGAGAATTCTCATTGTGAAATGAGCGATATTTCCGAACGAGTACGAGAAGATATCAGTGAGAACGTATCCGGGGTGACAGCAATTCACAGTGATGCCTGGGGGAAGTATTAGTTCCAGGTCAGGTTTCACAGCTTATGTATTATTTTCAGCATGAAAGGCCTTTATGTAGCCATGACTCCATGATCACCAGCTGAGCGTCGCACGTGAGCTCAATGGAGATTGCCCAAAGAAAATGCTGTATCCTTGAGCTCTGCACTCAGAAATGTTTCAGTATCACCACGTGGAAGCCCACTCTCTTCTTCAAATTTGGGCTGGATTTTGGAGCAACGAGGGGCTCGTGATATCAACTCTGAGATATCGAAATATCCTCGACCCTTATATCGTCACTGCCAGAAAAGAGGTCCTCAAACCTCGGGAGATCATTTTTCCCAACTTGGAACTAATTTTTAACCACATTGGCTCCGGAGCCGAAGCGAGGTCAACTCAGCAGAATGAGAGCAAATGATGAACTCCTGCCACATAAGTTTAGAGCGAGTCGCTGGAGTGCTTTTCTTATGGAACTTCTTCGACGGTGAGTATGGGTAGCGATCGCGCGACCCAAGAAAGCGCCCGATAGAAGATTCAGAATGTTCTGTCTAAATTCGAATTTGAGAATGATTTGCTTCTGAACAATGATTTAGTTAATCACTCGGAAAACTATGGATCAGAGAAAAATATCGAAACGAGGAAGATCTGGCTCATCTTGGCGCCCGATTCCCTGCAGAGAAATTCCAGAAGCCTTACCTGTTCCAGCCAATTTCTTCGCAAGGGTCTTGGTCCAGTAGTTCATTGCCAGTTTTGTGTCCGCGTATACGATACTTCCCCAACACCACACGCGTTGAGGACACATCTTGTTCTTGGCTAGGCGGAGGTCCGAAGCTATCAGATGCTGAAGCGAGGAAACATTCACGATACGTCCTCCATCGCGTTTGATGATTGCTGCGAATAGGGTAGGAGCGCACTTGATAAACAATTTTCTTCCATAAACACGGTAAGCGACGGTTGAAGCGATTGGAGGAAAAATCCCTGTAGCGTCGCCCACTGACGTTTTTTTAAAGAATTTCCTGTACCAATTATTGCTCTGTTTTTGATCTTGATGACCTATGGAAATATACTCACGCAGAAGCAAATGAGTCAACAGGAAAGGTGAGAGGTAATTCGTTTGATGAGTGATTTCAAAGTTGTCCTCGGTTTTCATCAGGTCCTCCGGAACTGGGAAAATCAGCGAAATAGGATTCAGGAGCGTTTTCTGGTTCTTTGGCTAATCGCGGCATCTCGAACTACGCCAGTCTTAATGTGTTTTCTTAGGAACCGTCTGACAGTAGATGAAATTCCTAAAATTTTCAGTTTTCCTCCCAGACATGTTAAATTTGTCCGTCTGATAGCAATTTGAGTCTAATTGGATCTGGCATTCACCAGAAGTTCACAAAATTTAAAACGGTGATTAGAAACGAGGTTTTCCCACGACACAACGCGCATCAACAGAAAGCTTAGACATTCATGAAATCAACACAGAAGAAGGGTAGGGGACGGAGACTTTCGTTAACAACAGCGATACATGACGACAACGACAAGGACACTAAAGACTCTCAAATCGATAGAATATGCCGAGCCGGATCTACTCTTTGATCTTTGATAGGTAGAATTACGGGCATTCGGTGAAACTGAAAAATGTCAGAGGAGTCTCAGACTGACTCACCTCCCATAGCAGCGTTGTTGATGAGAACGTCAACAGTAGGAGTGATTTTCTTGATTTCTTCAGCGAATTGCCGAACGCTCGCGAACGATTCCAAGTTCAAGTGTAGAATCTTCATGGTTCCTGTCAATGGACCAACGAAGCTAACGCAACCTGTACTACTCATGACAGCTCAGGCCGAGCGCTAAGAGAAGGATCTCGTGGTTCTAGACAATTTGAAGTTCGACACGTTCGGACCTGGCCTGTTTAGATATCGATCATAGAGAAGGAAAATGCATCGACGCACCTCTGAAACCTTTCTTGGCGCATTCGATTTTCAGACTTTCAGCCTTCGCTGTATTCCGACAACCTATGATGAGATTCGCGCCACCTTTCACGAGTTCTTCCGAACAACATCGTCCGATTCCTTGAATGAAAGGGTGTGTTGTTAGAGTTTCAATGCTGAGAGATGCTTGAGCTTCCCCCCTTTCAATCGATTCTTGTTCAACCCACGAGAAGACCTCTAGGGATATCAGAAATATACCAACAAAGTAGCTCAGAGGAAAACATCACTTTGAAAACGATATGTTTTTCTAGATTTTCTCGAAAAATGGCCTGGCATACTCGGGCGATTTTGATTGCTTACACTAGAACTCCACTCGGGAGCTGAGGAGTCAGATAAGAGAATTTTGATCTTACCTCCGTTGCCGCCGGTGATCACGACAGTTTTGCCGGAGACGCGATCGCGTGGACAAATACACTGTCCGCAAGTACACTTAGCATACAGCCACAAAGCAACAGCCAGAAAGACGAAAACGAAGATGATCCACATGGTAATTAACGAATATATTAACTTTGATGACAACACCAAGGGCGGAACAGACGGCGACAGAAGTGGCCAAGCAGTTTAGCTACCCACTTCGGTGCGAGGAAATTTCCGGAACTTCAGAACCGAAATTACTTCTATGTCAACAGCCACGGAGGCCCTTCTTGGAAGCTCTGTATTACGTGAGCGAGAGTTTCGCCTCGTGCTGGCGTGAATACCCGTCTGTACAGCGGTAAGAGTGTACGCCTGCGGAGGTGCGCTGTATTTTCACTCGATCCAATGAGGAACTTGCTGCTCCACCAATGTGGCGAGTGCGACGCGACCTGTCTGGGAAAGCCATGCATCCTTTCTCCAATGGAATTCGCTCCTTTGAGCCTGAATGGGCGAATGTGAGGAGAACGATTATGCTGCCTCTCGCACAAACAAGGACGACTTTGAAATTTCGGGATTAGCGAGGCACTACGATACTTTGACCATCTCCGGCCCGATATCAGCCTTCCGTTCAAGAGAGAGTCGGTGAACGGTGTGTATCTGGAATCCTAGAAAACATAGATCCCGAAAATGCGAGGACCCTGAGGGACGCTCCGTGCAGATTGAAAAGGGAGCTAAGGGCTCCACGTCGAGGGCGAACTCTAGTGATGGACGTGGACTCTCTCCTGAGCTCCAGGATATTCTGGAAGTCGCATGTGTTGATTGTTGGCCTACAAGACCCGGCTGTGAACAGTTCCATACGTCAAAAGAACACTTCAGAGCGCTCATCGAGTATTTCGATCACGAGGAGAGGCTCCCGGTAGAGTCCAATTGAGCTCAGATAATCATGACGGACATCGAGTCACATTGATGACGGCCGTGAGTGTCATATAATTTGATGACCGAGTCCGTCATGACGGGAGTCAGTGTTTGGACGTTTTTTTGGGGACTATAAACCAAGGGTTTCTGGGCGGTGTTAAGAAAACAGGCTGTATACGAGACGTTCAAGGAACGCGCATCGCTGAGCTCGGTTCGGAACTTCTTTAAAGATCAACCATCCTTGGGTCCGGTGACTTCATTCATTGGTTTCGAGACGGCATCACCATGATTTCCAGAAATCTCGGATTCACTTTCAGGACGACTCGATAACAGCTGTGAAACTGACCGACAATGTTTAGCAGGAAACATGATTCCGGAATCTGGCAACGAGGAAAGAGACAGGCGCCAGCCGTTAAAACAACCGAAGGTCAAGCAGGCGGTTCGGTGAATTCCAATTTCGGATCATTCTCATTACTTCTGAATGCGTCGAGGAAAACAGTCCCGTACAGTCATTTCCTTGAGGATATTCTCCGAAATTCGGGGGAAATCAGTTTTCGGCACATTTACAAGAGTCTATTACGTAGAAAAACTAAGATTTCAGTTCGCGCTTCTGACAACTTTCCATCAGAGCAGTCTTCACCAGAGCCAAGCGTTCGAGCATACTTTTCTCAGGCAAGAAAAGAGTCAAAATGTATGATCATTCGGAAAATCTGGACGGTCTGATAGTTCAGGGAAAGCCGAGAAGTTGATTGAAATTACCTCATGCAGAAACGACATCGATTTTGAATTCGATGATGTCTGTTATTCACTTTATGTAGTCGTCTCCTCAAATGATTCCGTTCCGACATTTCGGAGGAGATTTGATTGGGCTTCTGGTTCGACTCGGGAGCTTTTGAGGTAGGAAAAACCAATTGTTGAGAAAGGTGTTTTTCTTCCGAAGGACACCGTTTTTCCGAGAGGTTCGCGCGATTCGCCTCACGTGAATCCCAACGGCTTCCTGAATGTTGTCTCAGGTCCTACAAAGCGTGTTAGCATGTGGATGGGCTCTTCAGAGAAATAATTTTCCCATGAACAAGAAGCGATCTGACGAAAATAAATACTTCGACGTGTGGAATCTTCACTCGAAGCAATATCAGGGCCTTCATTTTGTTTGTCCACGGTATTCAGTATTCTCTTGACGCCAATTCAAATCATCGACATCGATGATTTCGATTTCAATGTCAGATCTCCCTTTTTCCGCAACTGGGAATTATTTCAACTTCTTACCCTCGTGAAAATTGTGATGAGCATTTCCATGGAATCGTTCCCCAAGAAACGAAGTACTACATCCAGAGCTCGAACATCCCGCGATATTTCCTACCATGGCTTGACTTCTCAGGCTAGAGCTAGAAGCTTCTGTACTCACCCATCATCGGGCAACGAGACAACGAGGGCAACATTCAAAGGGTGGACTAGACGTCGGAGATAAGGCGAATTTATTTCTCTTCTGTCTGTGTTATCCAAATTCTGGGCCGGACTTCGGCCAGCGTCCGACTGGACTCGGGAAATTCTTCAAAAATGCTTCATCGTGCCAAGTTTTATTGTTTTCGGCATGCCCTCGCCAGACTCGCCAAACGAGTCGAAATAATACATTTAAGATCGTATTCGACGGAGAGCTCCCAAAAGACTGTCTCCGCTGACAGTTTATGACTGAAATAGGTGAACCAAAAGCCCTGAAGAAAAATTTGATTTGGCTTGGAAGGATGATAACGCGAATGGAGTCTTAATTTAATGTCTAATTCATTGAAATTCGTTCCCTGAATCGGGGGGAACGTATCGAATGATCATGAAGTCCGAGTGAGAACTTCGGAACTCTTTTCTCGGTACAGTCTTCTTCTGAGTATGAGCATATGAAAGAAATTCCGGTTCAACCAGCGTTCTCATTCGAGTCCACGAAGATCAATCACGGAACCCGAATCGCCGTCGAAATGCAGTGATGATGCGGCATGATTCGGATCCCCTGAGAATAAACATGATATTTCAACCGTTTTCGAGTGATAGTTGTTAAAATCATCTAGTTTTCTGTGTCGAGTTCGTTGCATTCGAATTGTCACATATGGAAACTGATGTGAGGAGGAATGGTGTAATCGATGACATGTTATAGTCAGAACTCTTCATTGATTGACTTCCGATGGCAAACTCTATCTCTTGTTTGAGAAGTGCCATGACTCATGATCAGGACTCGATTGTCGTGGAAAATCGAATTCACGAAATTCACACGAGTCTTCACTTGATATCACATACTTTACGTTTATATTTTTCAAAGGATGAAGAAACCGTATAATAACAATATTACATTATTATCCTCCGATCCTGACCGATTTGAGGATTCAGAAACCCCAAGATGATTCGAGATTCATAGGGCGATTCCTGAAGGTTCTCTCGATGTTAACCATCTGTCATTCTGCGCGCTTGAAGAGCTCTCCACACGCGCTATCGTTCTCTGAAGGCTTTGCGAGGTTAAATAGAACAGTAGGTCTTTGCATGCAGAAATCGATCGTTAACTGATTTCACAGAGCATGTCTCGCTACCCCGATCGTTGCTTCGGTGAAGCAGATGAGGCTCGTTGTGCTCATTAGAGCCGGTTCTTATGATGATCCAAGAAAGTCATGTCAGAGGAATGAACCCCTGAATAAGGAATCCAAACATCATCCAATCGCTCTCAATCATTTGTCGGCTTCGGGTGAACGAAGAGCCGAAGTTATCACGTGACCTTCCATTCGTTTTAGCAATGTTGTAACCGTGGGCCAGAAAGTCGCGTTCCCAGAAAACCCTTTCCCTCGCCTTGAACCCCGAAACGCGGCTAGCTACGTTCGCGAGCTGAAAGCGAGAAGCTACAGATTCAGTTGTGTCTGCGAAAGAATTCATTTCGTGATGTGCTAACACCGGACGCAACAGAAGTTGTCAGGCGAAAGTTGTCTCTTTGTGTGCTTTCTCTTTCCTGAGATTTTAGCATATTGGTTCTGATCGGAAACAATGAAAACAGCTGAGTGCGTTCCCATGTAACCAGTTTCCTCGATGGAGTGAGCTCCAACGACACGCGTCCGTTTCCAAAACTGGACAGCTTAGACCGGAGATCTTCCGATTTTCGTGAGTCGGAGCCACGATGTTGGGCTGGACCATCCTCTACGTTGTGCTCTGGGGTAGTGTTGTGTACGGAATAGTGCTCAAAATCTATCTCCAGAAAAGTAAAGGAAAATTCGAAGGAAAGGAGCGCTTAGACGGAAAAGTGGCTTTAATTACCGGAGCGACCCAAGGTGAGTCGAATGATGACGATTTCTCGACTTCGATCTTCTATTTTCGCTGAGTCTTCCCTTCAGGAGGATGTCACGAGTTATGCATCAGTCTAGCTCTACCGAATTGCCTCTTTCCACGAGTGGTTGTCCGAAAAAATGAATGTTCGCGCGAATTGGTTCCGCAAAATTACTCATTTCAATCGGGTTCAGGAAGTATACGGCTCCGAACCACATTCATTCCCTCGTTTAGATCATTTTTAAACGCCGTTCCACACTCAAGGTCGAACGGAATGGCTCAGGATGTTTTTTTTTTCGATTCGTACATTTACAACAGGTATCGGCGTCGAGGTGGCTAGAGATCTAGTTCGACGAGGATGTCGTGTCTGGATAGCTTGCCGTGATCTCAAGCGAGGGCGAGAAGTAGCCAATGATCTCGGAGAGAACTGCCGCGTCCTCCACATGAATTTGTGCTCCTTGAAAAGCGTGAAGAAAGCAGCTCGAGAAGTCGCAGAAAATGAGCCCTGTCTCGATTTACTCATCAACAACGCGGCTGTGATTCGTAAGTAGATCTTCAACCGTGAGAACTGTTCTAGAGGAGGATGAACGCTATTTTCACGTCCCTGAGAGTCCTGAGCCGAAAGCCTCAATGCGCGCTTAGCAGTTCTAAGCTCACCAAAACAATTTCTGTTTTTTTTTTCAATGACACTTCAGCCAAACTGAAGTTTGGTTACGCATTATTTTCTTTCTTTCCTTCGTTCCCTTGAAGTTACATTATAGCTTCAGCTAGTCATCCAACCTTGTACTTCTATCACGGGTGAACTGCTCCGCAGTTCCATTGACGAGAAGAACTTAGCCTTCTTGACCTTCATCAATATCCCGGTATTCGACATGATGGAAAGTTTAACGATCAATCACTCTTCTGACCAACTGACCTGGATTCCAGCCGAAGACATCAACATATTCACCGAGGACGGCTTCGAAGTAACTTACCAAACAAATTATCTCAGCCCAGTTTATCTCACTCTACTCCTATTCGGTGAGTCAGAGACCAATGCATCGCCTGCAATACATACATCGATTGTAATTAGGGGACAGTTTTCCGCTCGCCTCGTCACCCGCACTTCGGAGCCACTCGCGCGGAAATCATACAGCGGATTCTCCTGACGAAATCTCTCTCTATCACGTCCTCCGCCAGGCTTTAAGCAACTCAATTCTCCTCGTCGATTGTTCTGAACTCTTAATTTGACTTCTGAAGTCGCTGACACTTCCTCCGAGTCTTCTCGCGCATAATCGATTCCATTTGGACCTTGGTCGACCCGTTCAGACCGTTACGGAAAATTTTAAGGAAAATATTCTGCATTGAGAGGATCCGTTTGAGGAAGTCGATCAAACAACTCGATATTCTGATTTCCCAATCAACGAGCTGCTCCGCGGATCCTGTTTCAGTTTTTTTCCCTGAAAGCTCAAGAAGGAGATTATTTTTCCAGAAATCTTGCGTAAAAGTTCTTCAGCCAGAGTAGTCAACGTTTCCTCGAACTTGCACCACGTAGGGCTTCTAGGATCGATCACTGCTGATGCAACTAGAGAGCGCTGTTGGTTCGAGAGTCCTCTACAGATGTATGCGAATAGCAAGCTAGCGCTCAACATGGTCTCAAAGGAGCTGGCTAAAGTCTTTCAAGGTGAGCGTTTCGTCCGACTTGTTTTATCGTCCATGGTTTCGCCAAAGCATGTGGACTCTTCATCATAGATTCTTCGTCTCGATACGGGCCCAACTCGGAAACTGCATAATTACTTCCTTACAGTTGAGAACATTCATGTCAATGCCGTTCATCCTGGGGCAACGAAAACGAAAATAACATTCCATGGGACGACGTCTATGGCTCTATTCTTCTACTTCATTTATCAGCTATTCGGAAAGGTAACCACTGAACTACAATGTCGGACAGCGTTCTTCGATCTCTGAGGGAGAGAGCGTTTTTCTCGCGCTCCGAAGGAAGATAGAGAGGAAGAGAACCTCTACGTATCCAAGGGGAAAACGTCCGCTCTTGCTAGTGGTTGTTCTCGTCGAAGTTTAGTGCAATGAGGGAAAAGAACAGTCATATCTTTGAAATTATTCATACTAGGGAACCAGCCTCACGGTTGGCATGATCTTCGTCAATCGCTTAGAGCGAAGTCGTGGCGATTCTAGACGTGGATGTTAGATAATGTTCGGAGTTCCATATCGGGAATCTGAACCGCGGGCCATATCGTTAACACTCTGCACCTGTTGATTCAGCTTGGAAGCTGAAGGCAAACGCATACAGGTCTTACCTTTTCTCAACTCCGCGGAGTCGTCGGTGGATGCAGACAATCCTTTGTTATCTCGGTTTCGATCCCACTCTGGAAACCTTGCGGCACTTGGAGGATGCTAGAGATAACGGCATTGTTCTGCTCAAATTTGACCCAACAAGTGGCTTTAGTGTCGGTTTGTCTTGATTCCCCGGAGAGAACGCGAGTTTTTCTTGGCTGACCGCCCGTTTACACTCATCGGTGGTTTTAACGCGGTCGTATACGAAGCCAGCAGGCGTCAAATCTTTTCATCGCTCATTTTGCGTGATAAGTTATCATGCAGAGTCGCCACTCTGAGGATCGCTTTTGATCCCCTCCAAATGGAAGCACACAGAACGGGCGTTTATTCTTTCTTTGATAGCCATGTACGGAGTTGCCTCTGCGGTGACTCACACTTTCCTCACTTAAAAGCTTCCCTTAACACCGGTTTCTACACCGAAGTCGCGCCGTCTTAGCCCATGTCAAGTCAGCGGTGGCTGAAGAAGATTTGAGAGAAGGAGATCGAAAGTTGATGCTGGTGAAAACGGATCTCGGGGAAATACAATCAGTGGCGCTCAGTGAAGTCTGGACGAAAACGCGCAACATCGTTGAAGCCTTCCTTCTCCTTTTGAGCGGGATATCTTCGATCAGTTTTCCATTTTGTTCTGTCATCGACTCGGCGAAGTGATTCGTAGTCGCTACGATTCAAAGTCTGGGACACGATTGTGGATTTCCAGTGCCGTCGAATTGATCGTATTATTAGGAACTTCGATTTCGCGCCCCCGATGGCCGCGCTCCTGAGCCCCTCCCCCCACACCTTTGATAAACCACTGGTGACGCTCCAAACTCCTCAGCTTGACAAAGGAAAAGACTTTAATTGGAAATATCTAAATTCATTTCAGAGTCCCGTGGAAGCTGCTCAGACTATCAGCCACGTGGCTGTCAGCAACAGTCTAGAGGGAGTCACAGGAAGATATTTTGTGGACTGTGATTTCGGATGGGACAACTGGAGAGTCGCAGACTCTGATCGACGTAGAACACTATTCGAGGAAACCTGCCGTCTGCTCGAACTACCTTCCCCTTACAAAATTTAGTACTGTTCGAGCCATCATGGTATGGTATAATGCAGCTGCGGATGGAGCGAGTTCGTCGCATTTCCGTGCTCGCGAGCTCCTCGAGGAAGTTTGTGATAATGTGAAGTAGCGTCAAGAGACCCTTTGAATTGATATTGCTTCAATAGTTTACTGTTTAAGACAGTAGACTTTTTTGAATAGTGTTCACGCATCCGGAAATCGCGTCTGTCTAGGACTAGACCTCCAGTTTAATTCGTATGAACAGAGCATCAAAATCATGACGAGTTGTGACCTTGGACATTCAAGTAAAAAGGGAAACAGAGGAAAAATCGTGTCGCGTCTTTTTCTCAAATGCTTGAAAACGAAACTGATCCCGATCATGTTTTGAATGAGCCACAGTATTACATGGAGTATCTGACCATCGATAGCCACCAAGAAATTCGTGCTCGGTAATCTCGCCCCAGCCTCACCCCCTTCGCGTCTTCGACGGAGGCGTGCGCCACTTCCGTGAGCAGCCCCAACTGCTAACGTACATCTATCGAAGGGAAGAAACGCTTTTGTGCCATCAGATCTGGTACTCTCTCTTTCTCAAGTATCTAATCGCCAGTTATGGAACACAAAAAAGCTACATGGGTGGTCCTTGCATCTCAGTGGTATCAGTCGTGGAATCTACTACTATTCACTGAGTTTGTATTCAGCCACGCAGATACATACAGGTTTCATCGGACTCGCGCTCACGAATCGCTCCTCTGAATGAGTCCGGAAACTAATGAGAATCCATTCATCAATCCATCATGGTTTATTAAATCTTATTTTATATATATGTATACCAACCTTCATCTTCAGGCGCGAGCAAGCCTAGCAGATCCTATGTTATAATATCACATGTTCCACTGTTTCTGCGTAGACGCCACATCCATCCCAAAAGGGTTTTGGGTGGGGGCCGGATGGGATCTACAGAAAAACCTCGATTTTATCACCCCTCGTGTATTTTGCTCTGGATCATATGACCCCTTATGACCTTATATGACCCCACATGACCCTCTGTGTGGCTCACTCAATGATCCCAGATGACCGAATTCGCGACTCTCTCGATTATATCAACCTCGACACCGATGGGGTGATATAATCGAGGCTCCGATGTTTACGCCTGGTTGGCAGAGCTCCAGCTCCGGAAAGAGCCAGCGGCGGAGCGGATCCCCAACTGTTATCGTATAGATCAGCGGTGGCCTAGCAGGGGGCCATCGGGAAATATCGGGGGCCATGCGAGTCTGACTCACGAACTGACCACCGGGATACACCATGTAGTGCTCAAGTTCTACGTATGCCCCGCGAAAAAACTCAATTCTCTCCGAGATAACACCGTCAGGCAGGGTTTACTTCGGATTCACGCAAGGCGTTCAAGCCCGAGAGCTGCGATTGCAATGACAGCAATTTGAAGTGCTTCTCAAACCGAACCAAAGAGTATGAGGCAATAATCCAAAACGTCCTGCGCTCTCTGTAGCGTCCACGTCAATTTTGGAAAATAGCCGTTAACCGCGATGCGAGGCCTAGTCTCACGGAAGTCCTCCTGAATGGTTCGAGTTCGCATACACTTTCGTCAGCAGTAGCAACGATCTCATTGAAGTTTTTGCATTGAAGTCCAGATTGAAGCATCTCCTTGAAGCAACTCCACGATTCCTACAAAACAAAATGCAATATTCTTTCTAAACCAGATAACTCGCGCAGTGTTAATGAAGAAATCGATGTGTCAATGATTCGAGGGAGTATCATTCGTCTCTTTCTTTTGATTGAGCATACAGAAATGTAGGAAAGATTATAGGGGGCCACGGGGTTCGGAATTAGCGAAGGGGGCCACGGGGGTAAAAAGGTTGGCCACCGCTGGTATAGACGGACGGCTGCTGTTCTCGACTCCTCGCGCTTGTCATACAACTAGCGTAAATATTTGTTAGCCATCCCCCATCCTACTAATCGGTGTACCATGTGGCCACATCTCAATTTTGTCCATGCTCATGAAGCTCTCTTCTCTCGCCGTGCCATTTGAAGTTGTCGACAAACCCGTGTTTGCTTCCCTTGACTGCCTCCAATAACTTCCCGCAGACTTTGCATTCCCAAACCTCTTCGGAGGTTACGTCGAAATAATCAGAAAGCTTCGTTTTCTAACGCGCGGCATCCTGATATTTCATGTCATCAATGCCCGATCACACGCATACTTGTATCTTTTACGTGGATATGAACCATTCTGCTAAATTATGTCGATCTCGAGCGCTAGTAACCATGACGCTCCGGAGAGTCCCAGAGCTCCTAAGCCATTTCTAGCATCTACTCATCTCTTTGAGTTTGCAGTGCGGTGCCGTACTCCCATAACGGACCGTATTGCCTTTTCCGGATCCCCGCTGCACAAGCGCTGCCGTAGTGTCGTTACGGACCGTACTGCCATTACGGTGACGTAAAAACCGCAGCAAACCCTTCGAGAGAGTCTGTAATAGGCACTGAGCATAAGACTATCACTGAGCGCTGTTTCAGAAATTTCGCGGAAGCTGACCATCTGGTCGGATGACCTCATATTGTTACGAGAAACTTTGTCTTTGATATTGCTAGGATCGTCCTCCGTTCTTGATCGGGACAGTGGAACAGCTTGAACAGAGCTCAAGGGTTCGCGACTTCGATCCGTTCGATTGATTGCTTGCGTGCACCCCCATTCGTCTTATGAGATGATTCAGGTCATAATGGAGCCTC
Source organism: Neoseiulus cucumeris (assembly GCA_021527715.1). Taxonomy (NCBI): domain Eukaryota; kingdom Metazoa; phylum Arthropoda; class Arachnida; order Mesostigmata; family Phytoseiidae; genus Neoseiulus; species Neoseiulus cucumeris. The sequence goes on along the minus strand of JAJSRV010000035.1, from coordinate 5,600,983 downwards.
ATCACTCAACACACCACCATCGGAGATGACGGCATGATAAACGTTCGATTGCAACGGCCGTTTACCTCAATTGTGAAGCAATGAAAATACTTTTGATCGCGTTCTGAACTTACGACTGCATTTAGTGACGTTATCTACTTTATTTATCCATTTCTCAATCGCATAACTGCTTTCTCTCTTCTCATAATATCTCATTTAAACTTATTACATTCTGTGTCTTCGCACTCCGATTGAGATTTCAACCTCTCGTCTTCGCGTTTTATATGGATCCTTTCCATCAATCAATCCATGGATTCTAATCATCTCATAATCGGTGACTGTCACCAATTCGAATCCATCTCGAGTATCGATTCTTGTCCTCGCTCCTGTTCCTTCCAGTTCGTAACAGCGATGTTAGTCTTCATGTCATTATTATTGTTATCATTATCGTTATCATCATTATTATCGACCCGGTAGTCGTCGAAGGCAGTCGTGGTTATCTTCGGCTGAGAGACTCGTTGAATATAGGGTACTAATCTCAACTGAACATCATCAAAGTTCCTTTCCTCGTGAGAATCGTCCCCACTATTGGCTATCAGATGTCCCAAAGTACTCCCTAATCGTGTTGTTATCGTGTTAGTTTCGTTACGGCGCCGCGGAACGTACGCTCAACTCAAATAAAAATAGAGAAGGAGCAATCTGAACCTCTACTTCAGCAATCTCACCTAGTTATGGCTAGTTGGCTCCATGTGGTGTTGTAGATGGTCACCGCCATGCTCATGGCACAGCGTGAATGTGTCTCATCCTAATTATATATCGTGGCTTCTCGTCGTGTCCATTTCATCATAAGTGATCTCATATTCTCCTCTGATTTCTGATCTCGACGGATATTCTCTCTCGACTCCGGTTGATTATTATCCATCACATCATGATGCAGCACACCGAATTTTGAAGTGTCCCCTCTCCGAAATGCCCGAGTCTAACAGTTTCACGTTCAAATCATGATCGATCTCAAGCAATTACAGATTCCGTCGCAAACGATGAGAGCAACTTTAGGCGCGGCAAATCAGTGGATCCGTTTTTGGTGCTGTTTCTATATGGTCGGCAATAATAATACTAGTAATGGTAATAATGACAATAGTAATGACGAAGCTGTGTAGCCAACGTTAGAGTTCTACAGAGCAGGGGAATTCTCACGAAACGTGTCCCTATTGCGTCGATGACATTCCTTGAACGAACCCCGATTCTGTCACCGTTGTTTCAATTGGAGTTGTTTATCAACGATGCTGTTGTATTCCGGTCACAGGTGTCTTCGACGTCACCTGAATTATTGTCGTCTCTAAAGACATCACAAATGAGGGCTTGAGCCCTCTATATAGGGCGTGATAGGCGAAGAAATCAGGCTAAGAAAACTCATCGTAGAAGACTGTCAATATAGCAACCAGAACAACACCCAAATATAATACAATTGTATGTACATACATCAGAAGAATCTACATAGATTTATAGATTAATTAGTCTCCATTGTCGTCAACTCCGGCATGCTTCACTGATACTCGAAAACAAGAAATGGAATTCCAAATGTGCAATCAATCAAACAACGCTCGTCTCAGCGTCCAGCTTGCATTCTATTCGAATGGTTCGCAACACTAGACCCCTATAACCGACGAGTGTAACGTATGGGCTGGGATCAGTTCGCACTTGTTTGCGTTCTTTCACGAATCTGATGCTCATTGGCCAGATGTGATCGAGTTGGATGAATCGTGGTTTTCCACTCGATTTCTTCCCCGAATTTGTGATTTGCGAGGATGGTTGCACCTCACGGGAGTGATGAGATACACGCTAGATATGTACTAGTGAGTTCTAGGCAGCAAGTAGCTCGACTCTGAAAGTATTCTTTCATGTTGCGCGAAGCGGATCGAGTTGGGTAATCTTCGCTCGCTAGTCAGCCCGTTGGTGTGTGAGACCTAGTCGTACTGTGTATCAACGGCCAATATAGTTACATATCTCGTCTACCGGTAGGCCATGTTCATCTCTAACACAGCACTTTTCCCAGGTGTTTCAGCCACGAAATCAAGCATTCTACCACTCGTTCCAATCAGTCATTCTCCCATTCGTCCGCTCTTATCGGGCCTTGGCCACATGTTATCATGATGCATATTCCCTACTCCGTCATTACTGCAGTTATGGTGAGGGAACTAGGATATAATGGTTACTTGTCAGAGTTAGGATGATTTCCGTGGTAATGTGAATGTTTTTCTGAGAGTGATGGCGATGGTAATGATAACGATGCCGTATCGTCAATAATGAAGATAGGAATTCTTGATGACGTTGTTGTTTCGAAGATGTAAAATCTCAATATATACAAACTCAAGTGTTCACAGCCTTACTGGATGTCGCCAATTGAACTCAGATAGACTGACGGCCCTCTTTAGGACATCTAAGTGACGCAGCACTTGTAGATTCGTTATCTAGTTCCCCAGTCGTTCGTTTTTCCATATAAATAATGGGCCGTTAATGGTGAAATCTCTGTTTCTTCTCTCTCAGTAGAGTTCTCGTTCGTTTCTTTCTAATACACTAACAGTTACAGTAGATGAGCTCAGGGCTGAGTGGGAAGACCTCGTTTGAAGAGGAACTAATAATACTTCCTTGCTAGTTGTATCTCTCTCTCTCTCTCTTTCTTTCTCTCGATTTTTCTCTTTCGAAATCGCTCCAACACGCTAACTGATTCTCGCTAATCCGCATTGTTTTCGATGCTGACATCCTCAACTTAAGGTACGTCTTCTCACAGACCGTGATCTACACAATTAAGTAATGAAAAGTTTTGTTAAGAATCGAAAATGGTTACAGTTTGAGGTGACTTGTGGTACATGCGTCTGCAATCGCTCTTCTCCGATCGGAGACTGTCGAAGGCGGAAAGCGATGAAAACAGTTCTTCAACAAGCTAACGAACAGCAACGGTCTAGTGATATCAAAAGATTCGCTCTTGTCTGAGTTCTCTTTTTGCTGCGGATTTGTGGAAAACATCGCAACATCCTGCTATTCCTCTGTCGACAACCAGAGCTGTTGCGAATATCATGAGTGATCGTTTGTCTAAAAGTCAGCACTTCGGCAGATATATGGATTATTGGAAGGTTATGTTAGGGGACAGTTAAGGCGTTGGGTTGGGGTCACAGGTTTTTAAGGCGGAGGGGGGATCCATTGATTCGATCCATGAACGTTAGTGGAAGGGAAGGCGAGAAAGCTCAGTGAGGGAACAGGTGGAGTGGCAGCCGTGGGTTGGAATCGGGACTCTTCACTATATGCTGAAGCGGAACTATGCCGACCTCGTGTATTCGATGGAGGTCGATTGCCGATGGCCCGGATCCACGAAGGAACGTGAAATCCTTCGAATATTGGAAGAAGTATTGGAATGTCACGAACATACGGCCGACGACCGAACGTCTTAATTGTGACATCAACGGATCGGCGGAAAATTTCGACATTCAGCAATGAGAGTTTCACATAGATTTTCGAAACCTCCTAGAACGAATACTCCCACAGAAAGATTTGTGATGTCGACCGAAATTGCGATGGGAAGAGATTCCGATAGGCCGAAGGTCCACGCGGTAACAACATCACCTCCAGCACGGGACATATGTGGGGACTCAAACTTGCTAGAGACTAGGTGAGAGAAGGGACAATTCGCCATAACGAAATCCCAAATTATCATCCCACATTCCTTTACCCCAGAAATCTCAGGCGGAATCAGACCGCGTCGTTTTCTGAATTGCACAGTCCCATCCGACGAGGTTCTCCACCACTCGACGGACTGTTCTCCTCGTTTCACGGCGAGCACGCCAAGGGGAGGTGAAAAGATGTCAAGGTAGCGAGTGGGTTCGCAAAGGAGGCGGAAAAAGAGATTTTGAGAGCATGGTAGAGTTATATCAGGAACAAGAGGAGTGGACGTAAGAGATTATTCGCAACGAATGAATGAACTTTGGATGAACTGAGCTAAATTACAGAACGTTGTCGGTCCCTAATTTCTAGGGTGTGGATGACAATGCTGCTGTGGTGGACCATCGTTGTCGCGTTCGCTGCTGCTTCGTTATGAGTCCGCGAACTCGCTGCAGTCGGCTGATTCAGTTGTTTTTGTTGTTGTAGTTTGCTGTTGTTGCTGCTAGAAGTTCCTTTTTTTTTCTGAGAAATACTTTCTCACACCTGCCGTTCACATTTTCGTCGTTTCCTTCGACGTTGAAGACACTGTTGTGTTCGTAACGATGATCCTGGTTGAGGAGACGGAAGTGTGCGTACCGCCATTCGTGTTTTCCGTGCTCTCGGCGACGACCTCCTGCAATCTGATCCTGCTCAAACCATCTTCGGTTGTGTTCGTCTGCTCTACTCGTTCTCGTTCCGTAACGCTGGCGGAGGCCGCTGTTGTTGTCGTTGTCGCGGTTGTCGATGTCGTCGTCGTCGTCGTCAGAGCGTCGTGTGTTGCTCCGGAATTCATGAGATCCTCGCCAATTTGTTCATCGTTGTTCATTGTCTCGTCACCGTTCGAAGACGCTGGGGGCACTGGCGTCGATGGCGGTGCCATACTCCCCTTCTGTTGCTGTGCCAGCAGATTTCCATCATTCGATGTCGGGTGGACATCATGCTTTTCCTGCATGACCCTGCGAACCACAGTAACAAGCTTCGGGTTTTTCTTTGACGGCGTGTGCTTGAGAGGTGTGGCCATTCGCTTGAACACTCTCTGACTCATGAAGTCCTGGAAGCGCTTGGCGTAGAATCCAGGTTTGTGCACTGACACGGTATCCCCGTCGTGTAGGAGGGCTTTCCACGAATGCTCAAGCTTTTTCCGCAAACGATACGATTGCAGAATGTCTATTATGCCTATGAACAGCAAAAGGCGCTCGCCCTTCGAGTTGACGGCGGGAATTCCTCCGGGCGGAGAATTTTCGTCGTGATCGATTGATTCTATGGCGGTTGAAAACGCTGCCAACCGACCCCGGTTCATTGATTTCGATCGGGGAATGTTGGCACCTCCTGTAGACGCACCGAGTGAAGCTCCGTCAACCGCCGTGTCCGCAGCTTCAGCTTCTCGTGCTGCCTGATCGATGTTGTGGATTCCCAACAGAAGCGAGTAATCCATGATCTTAAAGCTTTCGAGTACGCGACATTCCCTCTGAATTGTATTTATGAGGGCGTCGTAGGTTTGCGCGTCGAGCAAAATCCCTTCGGGATGATGCTCCATGAAGTCGAGGTCCTTGAATGTTGGAGATTTCTTCTGGCGTTCAGCTTTGTTCGCCTTGCGCTTGTGGGTCGATCCTTTCAGATCGTATTTGAGATGCATTCTGACACTCGATGGCAACAAGTTGTTCATCACAATGACACGGACGTTTTTGTTGCTTGCGATGTAGCAGAAGAGTCCGAAAAACTTCGGAAGTAGCGTCCGTGGGTTTTGGTGGAGGTTCATGTAATAGCCCGGTAGCAGGTTTTGGAGGAAGTCAGCCTCGACGTGGGCAACAGTCTTTATGATAAATTCGTCGTCGGCCGTCACATAGAACAGTGATCCTGACGCACCTGGATTGCTTAGTTCACGCATGGGCTCGTTGCACAACGAGAGCAAAAAGTCGCCAGGTTGGATCTGGAAGAGATCTCGAAAATAACGGAACGCTACGGGTGAGTAAGCCTTGAACTTGAATGAATCGTGATGATGCGCCGGACTCGCGGTTCCCCCTTCTCTGGGGAAGTCGAGGTTGTCCACCATCGCAAAATCCTGCATGAGTAAATCCCGTTCTGGTTTCGAAGCGAGACTTCCCACGGCGTAACCGATGCCGAGCTGAATGGATTCGATGATAGTGGACGAGTGAATCTTCTTGAAAGTGACCTTCCCTTCGTCGTCGATCCGCCGATGCCCGAGTTTCTCTTTTTCGCCGGGTCGGTTGCCACCTGCGACACTGCCGGTCTTATCGGCGCCATCTCTGCCGCTTTTGTCGACAGGTGTCAGTGGCGCCGTCGTGGACGTCGTAGGCGTCTTGGCTTCGGATTGGCTCATGTGCGATGGGGTCGACGTGCCAATTGTAGACGTGTCGAGTGGCCCTGGCCGTCTGGCTCGAAACGGCGTGCCAGTACTACTGCTCACTTCCGAATCCATGTCGCGCGTCGAGCCCACGGCCGGCCCTTCGACCTTAGTTCCGGCGACGCCGTCGTTACTGCAATGCGGCAAGAGACTAGATTAGTTCCTCGGCATGAAATGTCGGAGGGGAAGTCTCGAATGAAGTTATGGAAATATCTTCCATTCAAGCGTTTTTTCGTCAAGCAGCGAGATAGAGATACGGATTCGATTCCGATGGAAATTCGATGCTGAATTTTGAGGTTTTTATAGCGTCGAGAGATGGGACAGAGGGTGGAATGGTGCGAAATCCCGCTCGGTCCGAAGCAAGCACCGATTCGCAATTCTGAAAGCCTACCGAGAGACGCCGTTGTCGAAGGTGTACGAGTCCTGCCTAGTTGAAGGTTCGTTCTCGGCTTTTGATACGTTTTCTTCCTGACGTCGTCCGCCGTTGCCGCCACCGATGTCGTCCTGATGGTATTCTCCGGCCTTATCCTGTTTCCTCCTGAGAATAGATCCAACTCTCCGCAGAAACGCAGACGAGAATCTGAAAGAGGAGCGGCGCCTTCTCTGGGAGAAGCCCACTGCATCACATGGAAGGAAAAGAGAAAGAATAAAGTGTTACTACGGGACGGACTTAAATTTTTCGTTTCGGTTTGATTGTCGCGATATCCAGAAGCTCCGAACAAAGAACAAATATTTCGACGTGAATGTGTTGACAAGCATCCAATGACAAAGTAGGATGTCACTCCGTCTAACGAGTCGAATGGCTTGCTCGCCGCCAGTCTCAGCATTAACAACAGTTCAAGGTTGGATGAGCTTGAATGAGCACTAAACACAAGAGTGTACTTGTTGTTGTTCCTACTCTATGAATTCCAGCGTTCATTCTGAGATTCGACATCTTCGAGGGAGAAGCAGTTCGCCTCGAGTTTCCTCAAGCTTCAGAAGAAGTCACAGAATCTCGGACGACCCTTAACAGAATCATTTGGATTCAGGGATTCCGAGCGATCGCCGCTCCCGAGTTTGTGAATGATCGCGACGACGGTTCGTCGCATTATATCCGGCGTCGCGAGGCCGAGTTCAGCGAGAATGATATCATCCTCATTTGAACTTCCAATTAAATTGATTGAAGCTCACAAACGCGTTCGAGTCACGTTCTAGAGAAGTTCTTGGTTGTGTTTGGTGATTTACAATCGCCTTAGGCGTCAAATCGATCGAAGTTCGTCAATCGTTCGCGTCAAGCGGAAACCGTGCTCGGACGAGTTTTTCTTCTGCTCTTATTGCAATTCTGGAAATCGAATCAACAAAAACAGAGTCCCTTCAAAATTCTTTGCATGACCAAGGAGGAAAACCGAACCGCTTCTACAACCAATGTTGGCGAAGCTGTGGCAAAAACAAAGGAAACTCTCCGCGCATCGGCTCTCAAAGTTTCGGCATCATAACGCTTCCTTGGAATGATGACTCGCAAGCAAGTCCAGTCCCCTCGTAGTTCATTACGAACTCCAGAATCGAGATTCCTGTCGGATTTCTCTTTGGATAAAAATCCGAATTCGATTTTCGCGCCGCGAGTGTTTCACAATAATCCAGGTAGAGTGTTTCCTTGATTCATCCGATGTCGAAGAGAATGCGAGACGATGACTCAAGCATATGGAGAAAACCATTCGAGGCAACAATCACCAAAAGAAACACCTTGAGCGCTGACGCTATCTCTGGTTTGAGGAGCTCGGAGTGGTGGGGGGTCTTTTCAGCGTCCCCGAATCCTCCCCCCGAACGAGACGGCTCCCCACAGCTCGGAAGCATTCGCGGGTCCAATAACCACGATTTGGGAGATCCCCGTCTCTTATCAGCACCTGTTCGAGATGCGAGCTGCATGCTGGCCGACGTACAATCGGAAATCACTTCTAGGATCACTGCTCCCCATTTGGCGGAACTCCAATCTGTACCTGTTGGATCGGGAGGCTTGCCATTCTCCTCGGTTTCCATTAGCCTTACTGGTGCCGAGGCGTCGAGCGAACGATGCCACCTTGATGCTCACTTCATTCGCCAAAAGCGGCTTCTTAACACAAGCGCTTCGATTCCAGCTGTCGGAATCACGGCTAGCTCACAGTCGACATTTCTCGAATTTCTTCTTTGCACAGCCGTTCTAGCTGAGCGAAGGCAGCTAGACTCCCAGCGAATCACTCAGCCCGCTCATTCGTTCGTTCGTCCGTCCGTCCGTCCGTCCGTCCGTCCGTCCGTCCGTCCGTCCGTCAGGCCGGCGGCTAGTCAGTCAGACGACCAACCAGATAGGAGGAGTACTGTTCTGCTGAATTCCGCATTTGGAAAGGGAATCTGGATAGCACATACTAACTGACGGAAGTGTAGATTCGTCGGCTACACCGGCGACGCGAACAAAATCTGAGAACATGGCGTATCGCGCGCGTAACCCTCAAAATCAGCTGGATCAGAGGTGACAACAACAACGACGACGAGTCCTTGCAAGGCAACGTTCCGGCTGATCACGTGAGCTGGTATTGGAGTTGTAAAGGCTCCACGTCATTTTAGTGTACAGCGACAAACTCATGTTGAGCAGCCGCAATTGTGCCAGGCATAGATCAACAGGCGACGCTCGGCTCATGTTATAAACGAGCGGTTCCCAGCAATGCTAGAAACAACGCATCTTCGACAAGGTGCCAGTCGTTTTCTCAGGATACCCGTGAGTGGCATTCGGAACTGGCTTTTTTTTGGTGACCGATGTTGAGGAATTCCCGTCTTCAGTGCCTTCCCGCCCGAAACGCATCTTTGTGAAAGAGGTTGGAGATGTCACTCGAAGGCGAATTCACCCTCGGTCCTTCTTCAACCCACACTGAGCTCTCTGTAATCATCCGAACAAAGGCAATACGTGGACTCCAGCTTTGGTAAGGCGAACGATGGAACTCGAACTCGGTTTTCGTGACTTTTAGACATTAGGCGAGATCAACGTTATTCGAGCAAAACGGACCTGCTGTCTGGCGCCGTTTTCTTGACCAAATACACATCTGCTTGTTTACTGTGAATGTAGGGCTGTACCTCACCTTAAGGACACGAAACAGCTCGATTCGACGCCTGATATCCGATGGAGAGGATCTGGAATTGCAACGAAACTTCAGAAAATCATTTCTCTCTGGTTTCCATCCGTAGTGTGCGGTGGTAGGCGACGCATCGAGTATAGATTCTGGAAGTGGACACCAATCCTGCCGTTTCAAAAGCTGTGCCGTAATGAATCCGTTATCGATCCGAGAGTCCGTGAATCCCGTTTTTCTTTCTTCAAGATATTGCCGGCAAGAGGCGCTAATCGAAATAGCAAGCAACAGCAGGTCTGAGCAAGCTCTGTTCCGGTAAACACAGGCTCGTGCCCATCGTGGACAACGACGAGAAGGTATTTTCTCGTTGCTCCCGGCCTCCGCCGCGAAGTATTATACCTCAGAGCGTCTCATAACTCTCATGTTTTCAGTTTGCAGGTGGAAGAGAAACTTTGGTTTCCGACGATATGTCGACGTTAACCGTAACAATCCACGGCAGATCTACGCCACCGCACGAAACCGGTACGCTCCCCGTTCATGATTGTTCGATTTTTTAGCTCTGAGATGTCTTTGTCGAGCGCCGCGAAATCTCTCTTAAGCCCAAATACTGGGACGGCACAAAAGAAGTCGAGAACGGTGACCGATGTTGTTTATGATATCGCTCAGCCGATACTGATTATCCTCTAAGCTGGCACATCACCTCGAATCGGGGCTGCGCAAGGATGTTCAACGTGAAACTCCTCTATTAGCCCGAAGGATACACAGTGACTCAAGACGATTTTCTGCACCCCACATCGTTTCTACGCCGATTAGGTTTCTGCTCTCTCGAGCGTCGGTGTTTCTCGAGAAAGAAAAGCGTCATTCGGGAAGAAATTCCGAATAGAATATCCATCATCCAGCTCTCCGTACGAAATGTCAAAGCGGAGAAAGATTCATTGACTCGCTCGACGGCGCCGACGATTGACGCTAGCCAACAAGTATCCATTTTCTCTGCTACTATGGAGTCTTTCAACGCTTTCTGAACGATCGGACAGAAATTTGCGTTAAGAATCTGCGTTGAGGGAGCATGATCTCACAAGAAAGCGAGATGAAGCCCAATTTTCGCGGAACACTGCAAAGGCTGTGGTTTGTGTTCAAAATTCATTGATCGCAACACTGAATGCGAGTTTGTACTCGCCACGGAGACGTGCGGCACGCCGATCAAAGGCTTCAGACTCTAGATATCGATGAAAACCGAGATAGTACACCCTTTGTAGCTCAAACGCCGTATCTTGCTTTCGAGACGTGATTTTCGAATCCCGGCACTGACCACATTCACAGATCTCAGATCCTCTTTATTTTCGAACCTCTCGCCCACGAAGGTATTTCGGATTTGAGTCCAAGTCCTCCCGGGGAAGGAGCGTTTCCCGTAAAACTGTGGAAATTACCTGTTTCTGACTAGAGTGGGTACCGTCGAGAGTCACACACCCTCCCGCCAGAAGAACACGCCTCTCCAACAACCCCGCCCTTTGAGCTTCTACTCGTCTTCAGGACGAGTACCGATCCGGATCTATCCACTGTCCAAACCAACGTCTATTTATCCACAGACTCGAAAGGGACACTCACATTGAGCTCAAATGTCATTCCGAAGGGAGTTCACACTTCCCCACACTGCTTCTCACACACATAGACATATTTGTTGTGCTTGGTGGCGGCTCGATGGCGCGGCCGGATGGCGGTAGAATTTGAAATTTGCCGCACGTGCTCTGCAGAAAGCTGTTCCTCCGAACTCCCGACTCATCCGACCAGCTGCAAGGTGAGTTGATTCAAGTCTTTCGAGCGGAGATCGCGTATCATGGTTTTCCAATGAACATCGAGTAAGATATAATCGGGGACCTCGTCCGTAGATCGAACGCGTCCTATTCGACAGAATCGCTGTCGGTCAATGTGTCAGCTGCGGGTTCATTAGTTCCGTGAAGTAAACGCTCTTTCCGCTTCACCGAAGGTTTCGGAGGTGTTTGACAGGGCACGGTGGCGCTTTCACATCTGTCCTTGACTCCTCGGCGTTTTTGTGACCATCCCTGCAAGTCTCCAAGAGTTTCGGCATTTCGTGAAGATTCCGAGCATCTCGGAAACTCGCGCGGCGCCAGCGAACTCCGAGAGAAATTTCCCGTCCGACGTGATCTCGCACGAATGCTTGGCTAGCTTCCGGAAACTCCGAAATAACGTCGCCGATCTCGGACTCGGTTATCTATTAGCGGCGATCCCGCGCGTTGATAGCTTCTGCCGGAATCTCTCATTATGATAATTGCTTAATTAAAGCTCCGCTCTCGATGGAATCTTCAATACAAGGCTCCAGGACGCGACAATAGAATCTCGGGCCAGGAGTATTTGAGCAAAACTGACCGCGCCTAAGTAAAACTCGTGCTTGTCAGGGGCTTCGAACATGCGTCTCTTCACCTGGCTGTCAGCTTCTGCCTCACCGCTAAAGAATCTGACTTTGCTGAACGAGACCCAACGGGCTGAATTGCTCGCGCCGCTCCTCAATAGCGGCTGGAAACTCCTCGAGAACAGAGACGCGATACAGAAATCCCTCACTCTGAAGGATTTCAACGAGGCCTTCGGTTTCATGACTAGGATTGCGCTCCTTGCCGAGAAGATGAATCACCACCCGGAATGGCAAAACATTTATAACCGACTCACGATTACTCTGACAACTCATGATGTGAAAGGTCTCTCGACAAGAGATATACGCATGGCGAAGTTCATTGAAGACCAAGTCGCGAAATCAGAAGTACGATAGCTGTGTGTTCAAATGAATATTGAGCGATTTTCTCTTCGATCAGATCAAACAGAGTTGTAATCAGATATTCTCTCCTGAGCCTCGTCACTCTGCCTCTGTAGTTCGTCGATCGAATCCCATCAAAACAACATGCATGAGCAAAATGAATAAAGTTCAGCCTCCTTGTCATTTACTTGTCGTTTCATTCGTGGAGTAGGGATAGATGATTAATACTCCCATGTCCCCCTCTTCCGACCGATTGGCGACTTCAATGTTTGTGCAAACCAGTTATTTTCCGACCGAATAGTGGTAAACTGTTATCCGAAACCCGAAACTTGGAGGGGACTCCGCTAGACTAGGTAACGTGGGCTTCGAGTCCCTCAGCCATTCACGGAGGGTACACCTTGATGCAATCCTGGTCAGATGATATCGATCATATTCTTTGGTCGAATCCGTCACGTTCGACAGCCTTCGGCCGCGGCGCTGGCCGATTCACATTTTAGCGCAGACTCTTCCATCCGCCCGATGAGCAAAGGGCGTCACGTACAGGCTCATCTGTCAATTATGGACTATCAAAAAAAAGGAACTCTATCACGGGCATCGGAGCTCCACATCTATCGGCTACCGGTTCTGGTCGATTTCGCATATCCCAACGAAAAAAATTCTTTATTGTTCCCAAGCGTGTGACTCATGGTCGTTGACTAAATCCTCGTTTATCTCAAGTTCTTGCAAACGTGCCACGTATTCGAGAACTTTCATTTCCAGTTTCTTTGCGGCGCGGCTCCTCGCGAAATTCCCGTGCGGCACTTTTGGGAGAATTTTCAAAATAGCGTAGAAGTATAAAAACATTAAAAAAATGATGCACAAAACCGTGACAGACTTCAGCCATCGGAACTGGCGCTGGGTCCGGAAGCAATAACCTCGGAAATCACAGGTTCCTTCCCCGCCTGCACACTCGAACCCTGAAATTCAAATTAGAAAAGCGACTGCGTGCTACAACACTAACGATGGTAACTGACTACGATGATGTTACAGCCCTCTGGGGTTTACCTGGAGCGAGGAAGCGGTCACAACTTTCGTCCGAATTCAATTTACACAAAAGAACACACTTCTTGGTTTCGGGAGACAAACAGAATGTTTTGCAAAGCTCGTCAGCCCGAGCCCTCGAGGGTGATCAGCTCGTGAGGTCGTAGAAGTCGCAAAGACTGCCCTTACAAGTTCCTGGTGACGAGGAAAATCAAACAAAACCTTAGAATAAGCAATTTAAGGGCACATCGACCTGCATCGTATCGTACACCAACACGACAGGGAAAACGCGATAGGAATAAGCGAGAAAATACGACCATACCGTTCAAACAAGTGGCATCGTCTCCGCAACGAATTTTATTCGTCTTCGCGAGCTGCACCGGACACAGGGCAGAGTCACCGGTACAATAAGCAGCATGCCGACACGGCGACTCCGCCTCGCAGAGAGTCCCTCGTGCACGGAATCGACAGGATGTTCCATCGCAACACGGTCCATTTGACACGCTACACTGGGTTTTCGGAGTTCTTTCTCTGCAGGAGATCAATGACGCAATTTTCAGCGGGGGATCGATCGTTCCTCACAATCACCCTCGTTAACCTCCACGATACTTCGCTTCTTCGAATAAACTTGAGAATAAGTGATTCCGAGCTTCCAACCCAACTCGACAGGCGAGAAACTGGTTCGATGTGAGGAGTTAATTGAGCTATCCTACTTGCCTGTAGGTGCAGGGTTTGTCCTTCGTATTCCATTCCTCGACTACCGCAGGATGACAGCATTGATCTTCGGCGCACAGCTCTTTGGAAAAGCCGCAGTCGCATTGTTCTCCTTCCTCAACTATGCCATTCCCACAAACATTCGCTCCGAACGAGTCAAAGCACGTTTTGTACGCGCCTGATTCGAAGACGCTCCTGGGAATAGTTGATAAAGTGTAACAGCGTCGCTGACTAGATGCGTTTCAACGAATTCCGACGAAATATAGTTGGGCTTCGAGAAAGCAAACGAATTCGAGGATCGAGGAATAAACCTCCAGAACGGAACACTATTTGACTTATTTCTTACTCCAAGGTTTCTTCCATCTGCCGGATGGAGCATTGACTGAAGGAGCGTTGATGAACATGAAAGCGATCCCTGGATTTATAGAACATGATGTTGTTCTCGGGATCAACGTCCCATACAGGACACATTGTTCCTTCAGCGATCGATTCGGCCACTCCTGGAATAACACCTGAATTTGAGTGGCTGCGGAATGCGTTCTCAGTGATTGTAACTCTTGACAAAACTGAAATACGTACGGAGGATTCCGAATGCGGAAACTGGACATACCGTCATGTTCAGCTCCCAGAACGTGGCCAAGCTCATGTATGAAGGTCAATTCATGCACATAGGCGGCAGAGCGAAGTTTCCTCACGTTCACGGCCATTGCCAGCCCATGTAGGGCTCTGTTTGTTGGTCCCATTCTGTGAGCATTGCACACTGAGCCCACGTTACCGAATCCGAGATAGTCCCTCTGGCGTTGCGGATGAGTGGCGGTTATGTGAACCAAGAAGCAGAAATGCTCACTGTTGTCCACATGACTCCTTCGAACGAACTCGTCGACCCCTAGTTCGGAAGATAGTTATCTCCGGCCATCTTCAAAGAACTACGTTCCGAATTCTTTTCATTTAAGTCTTATTTTTGACAGGGACGCGGAATGGTTTCTTACCGATCTCGCGAACAGGTTTCCGCCGTAGATATCGTGCGTAAAATATCATGTGCTTCAAATACTTCGAATCTATCTTGCTGAACACTGAATTCGTCACGTGGAACAAGTTCTTGACCATGTCCGATACCTTAATCGGTATCTCTTCTTCCGAAAAATTCGCGTTGAGGAGCTGCTCGACCAGGATGACATCGTACTGGACGTAAGCTCCGCAAAAGTACTTGCGGTCCACAACAAACACCCTGCCGCTTGGTCTAACAACTGCAAATCACGACAAAATATAATACTTCCAATGAGATTCCTCTTCGATCCATCCGCAGTGAACGGCATACGGCTTACTGCTTGAGTCATTAGGAAGGAATCGGCTCTACCATCCTTGTAGATTCTCGCGGCGGGAAGCGATGGGAAGCTGCTGTTGAATGGAGCTCTTGTAGAAACTGGTTAGATCATCAGTTGAGTCCAGAGAACGAACAAAAAGATCATTCACGCCAGATCTGAGGTTAAGCACTTCGTTTTCACGGAGCACTCGTCTATCGACGGCCGATAGTGTGCGCTATCTTGCAGCTCAAGAAGCTTCGCTTTGGGAGACTAGCGGTGTTGTGCGGGTCGTGTAATTGAGACGCCAAAATCAGCTCGGCGTCCATGCTGTCTTTATCATTCTGGGTAATCTTCATAAATTGCTCTGAAATGCTTATGAAGAGAAAGGGCTCACTTTCGATCCGGAAACTCCGCGCCAGGTTTTCAAAAAGGTCCTCGCCCTTTCCCTCTCCTCTCAAAAGCCGGCTGCTTTTCCGCGACAGGCGACAACAAATGGCACTATTGCTTTTCCAGACATAAATTCTGTCATTAGACAATAGAACCGATTTTGAAGCCATTCAACAAGTGTCCGAGTTCCAGTGAAAGGTAAGCTTTCCACAGTTCGACACCCGTCTTGGTCGAAGGGTTCGATTCATTCATCACGTGCTACATATTTTGAGAAACATTCTTTGACACAAGTTTTGCCATCCGAGAGGAGGCGGTGATTTGTCAACAATATTGTCAAGCAGATTAGTGTGACTCCTTTTCCAACTCCCTAATCGAGGTCCGCACAGTTCCAGGAACCACTCTGGGTCGGAAGTTGAAACATCTGTTTTGCACGCAATCGAGCTCACACTGTTCGTCATGGCTTATCCGTTGAAAGACATTCAGATCCCCGAGAATGCGAATAAAGAACTACTCATCGCCAAACACACGAAATATCTATATGACTTCGCCGAAAACAAGGATTCGTTCGAGTACGTCATGACGGAGCACCTGCGCTTGAGTGGGATCTTCTGGTCGGTCACAGCACTGGACCTTATGGGGACCCTGCGCGACTTCAACAAAGACGACATCATCGAAATTGTGAAGAGCTGTCAGCATTCCTGTGGGGGTTTATCAGCTGCACCTCGACTCGATCCGCATATACTCTACACCCTGTCAGGAGTTCAGATTTTGGTGACATTCGATGCCCTTAGTGCGATAAACACCGATGCTGTCGTGGACTACATCTGCTCACTTCATCAGAAAGACGGATCCTTTTTCGGTGACAAGTGGGGTGAAGTAGACACACGGTTTTCCCTGTGCGCGGTTGCCACATTGGCCTTGCTGAAACGTCTGGACGCCATCGATACCGAATCGACGAAGAACTACGTTTTGTCGTGTATGAACTTTGACGGCGGCTTTGGGCGCCGACCTCACTCGGAGACTCACGCTGGCCAAGTTTACTGCTGTTTGGCGACACTTTCCATTCTCAATCAGCTTCATCACGTCAATGCAGAGCAGCTCGGGTGGTGGTTATGCGAGCGACAATTGCCGAGTGGGGGCTTGAACGGACGGCCAGAAAAGCTACCCGATGCCTGCTACTCGTGGTGGGTCCTCACTAGCCTGGCGATCATCGGCAAACTGCATTGGATCGATAAAGACAAGCTCACAGCATTCATTCTCGCGTGTCAGGATTCCGACGGGGGAATCGCTGACCGACCTGGAGACGAAGTCGATCCGTACCACACAAACTTCGGCTTGGCAGGGTTGTCGCTGCTGGGAGAAAACAGATTACGGAAAGTCAATCCGGTGTTTTGTCTTTGCCAAGATGTTATCGACCGGCTGAAGCTGAAGCCGCAGATTCTGGATCCATGAAATCACCGAATTCTGAACTCCGATGCGACATCAGCGACTGGATGAACTGTTGTAAACATGAGATTTCTTGCGGACGGAATGGTAACGAGACCGCGAGAATTGCATGTGAGTGGGAGCCAGCTTGACACCATGGAAAATTTATCCGTGATACGTTGTAACTAACATTACTCATGACCTCAATTTCTCGATGAATGCCCGAAATAGAAATAAATATACGTTGGAGAGAGGATTTCTGCTGTTTTATTGCGCACAGAGCCAATGTTGTGTTTGAGAGATTGACTTTGCTTTTTCATCTTTTACGAAATCTCGTGAGGAGTCGCTCCCTCCGGAGCGCACCAATATGAACATATATGCAAGTACAGAACATGTGAACATATGAAAGGAAATATATGCAATGACAGAGCCACCTTTGATTCATATCAGGCCCCAATCCGGGTAAGCGAAAAGCTTGAAGTCGTACTTTTTCACATTATTCACATAATTAATATGTTGATTGCATCCAAAACACAGGAAATACGGATCATGCGGCAGCTTGGGGTGATCTTTGACCGCCCATTGAGCTGCTCGTTTCCCGCATAGCTGGCACAAGGTTCGAACCTGCGAATCGGTAAAAGAGATGATCAACGGATTCTCAAATACTCCCAAGAGAACACTATATGCTTCCTGTCTGACTTCTTTCGCAGGTCGCTTCAAAGTCACTGTTAGCAGGACAGCGTTTATAATCCATTAATTATTATCGACGAGCCGACAGCAACTTACGGAGTTGTGGACGAAACTTGCGAGAAGCATGGGATAATGATCCACGTCAGTATCATCTCGCATCGCTGAATGTATCCTCAAGTCGTTGATAATGACGTGGTGTTGACAGTCGCCATTGTGAATGTAGACGTAGGGTTTCCCAAGACAAACAGTTACCTCTGAGAACCTACAGTAGAACATGCCGGTGAGCGGCGAGCTACGTTGGTTGTCATAGAGCACAAGTAGAAAACTGCGGTTTCGCATCTCACCTCACATTCTCGATGTTTTTCACCTCTTAGTCGCCCACTCCATTCAGCGCTGCCCATTCTTGGATAGCGTTCGGATAATCCCAATTATTTGTGTAGAAGACATTCTCGATGAAGAGCGCGAATCTGGAATTTCGAAGACGGGTCCACCATGAACAGCGATTCAGCTCTCCAAGGACGCCGAGGAGTTCGACAGAAGAAATGACAAACAGTAAGTTCCCTCTTACCCAGGAAGAGTCGTTTTCATTGGTCTGACAGTCTCTCGAGCGAACGGTTCTTCACAGAAATCTCCCGGACGAAATTCATCGTTGTCGCATTTGAATCTGAGTGATGACGCGAAAGTCAACATCAGTTCTGCCCGCAAAAATCATCAATGCAATGAGAAAATTTGAGCGCCCCCGACTCACCGTTGAACTAAGCTGCTCAGAGTTGTTTGTCCCAGACAAGCGAACTGACCGATCATATTCTTGAGGTACGGACCCGCCGCAGAAGGAAGGAGGTAGCTGACTATCAAAACCGCTTCCAGGTCTTTGACGGGATTAGCGTTGCAGACTACCTGAGGGTGAGTCTTCAATTCCGGAAATTTCGGAAGTGTGAGATCCACTTTGAAGGCGCCGACGCGTACTATTCTGAGGGCTTGTGCGCGCCAAGGGACATTCCCGCTGGCATCACTGCAAATATACGAGTAAGGAGATTGATTGATTGTTTGGAAGTCAGGGACATCGAGATCGGTGGGAGAATGATCCCTCGGGAAAATATACAAGGCCCGAGAAAACAAGGAAACAGCGGAAGATGGACTCGCATTTTCCGATAGTTTAAAGATGCCCAGTCGTCTGTATCGGGGAACATATTCGAGTCTATTTCCTCGTCTCCGCAGAGGAGGTTTCTAGGGTCCATGGTGTGCTTCAGGGAAATCATGGTCTCTTCGTCCAAACACATCCACCTTTCCAGCGTTGCTTGCCGATCGATCTCCTGGAGAGTGGCGAGTTTTTCATTTATGGCTACCTCGAGCAACTGTGAAACTGCGTTCAAATTTTGAAAGATCTTAGGGATAAAAAAGTTTGCGCAAACTCACTCTTAGCCTGCGATAAACAAGTGCGGATTGATCAGCATGACGATCGTCTTTGAATTTCGCCACGAAATCCGATACTTTGATGGGATCGGACCAGCACTCTGTGGTGTCCGCTCCGACTGTCGGCTGTTTGCCTCCGGAAACAGCTTCGGAATCCATGGTCTCTACCACTGAGTCTCCATCCATCGTAAGGGATGCGCTGCAGCCTGCAATTTGTTTCAACATCTGTGAAATCGGAATCATGTTTTTGTAGAGCTCTCAGTCCAATATGTTCGAATCAGAAAAACACGTGAAGTGATCAGTTGAAGTTGACAGAAATCCGTTAGCCTCACAAACAATGATTGGTTCAAAGCAGTGAAAACAACAGCGCGTAGTTTAGAAATTCGAGTTTTTATTCACCAAATATTTCCGAAGTCAAGCTCACTCACAAACGGAAACCCTATGATTTCAACGACTCAGTGCCCCGTTTTCACACTACTGCTCTCATCTCTCGACGAACTTCTAGCGGCTTTATCCTTGCAGGCGGCATACGCGGATAGATCATCTATCAAGTCAACTAGAACTCGTTTACAGAATGGAGTTACCTAACTAACAACTGAACTACCGCTCATTGGGTCTTCTGGAAGATGGCAAACAGGCCCGGGGAATTTCGCAGCGGCCCTGAATGGGCGTACATTGTTGTCTGCAAGAGTACCTCGAGCCGTGTATAACCTAGAATCGATCAGAATCTCCAATTTTCGCACACCAGAACCGACTCCTAGAGGAGTCCCCCCAGGACTCCTTTCTTCTCTTTGTCGTACTTCATCTTCTGGAACTCGATACCGTCCACAATCATTTTCGCCGTCCGGTTCTGACCGTAATAATCAATGAAATCTCCATCAGGTCCAACTAAGTACATGATCACTGTGTGATCAACTATGTAGTCGTTCTCTTGATCCGCAGGTCCGGCACTGAAGTAAACTCGGAAGCTCTTGCTGGTCTTGTGCAGTTCTTCTGGCGTTCCCGTGAAACCCAAAATTTTCGGATGGAACTCAGATAGATATTGTTTGATGGCCTCCGGTGTGTCCCGAGCAGGATCCACTGAAATGAACAGAGCTTGGAAATCGATATCTTTCTTTGCCTCTATTAAGTCAATGACTTTCGCCATTTTTTCGAGTTCGTCCGGACAGATATCAGGACAGTTTGTGAACCCAAAGTATATGAGGCACCATTTGCCTTTGAAATGTTCGCTGGCTCTTCTATTCCCGTACATGTCGGTCAAGTCAAACTTTCCACCGATTTTGGCTCTGCCAAGTTCACGTTTCCGCTCTTTGTCAATCATTTGTTGTTTCTCAGCTTTGACGTATAGCATGCCGCCAACAAAAACACTGCCAAGGCCGGCTGATATCACGAGGGACCGCCAGGTCATGTAAGGCCGTTTCGGGGTTCCTTTTCCCGACATAAACCGGTAGGAAGTGGCGGGTTTCTGACACAAGAGCAAGCCCCTGCCCAAGTTGGTCAACGGTCGCTGCAGCGATCGCAAGAAGAAAGCCATCGTTGAGCGCTGCAACATGACCCAAAACTCGTATTAGCGAAATCTCAGACTCGAGAACATCTTCTCAGGAACCCCAGAACCACGATTACTATTCGTCGCTGAGCTCCACCGACCCGATCCAGCACGCTCTGAATCTTGGTTATATCCAGTAACTTCGAACTTGAGTAGCATCCCGGAAACGGGGTGGGGGTCCAGTCAGTATGAAGAGTGGGAGCTCAGTATAGGTCATGTTGTATGGTAAGCTGCTGTATCCTAAGGTCGGTCGGAGTTCGGGTGCGCGAAAGGCTCTGACCCGTGCGTACAATCGACGGAAATTTATGTCCTCCAGGCAATCTGCCGAGCGATCGTCCAGAGAATTTCGGATCTGAGACTTTGATTTGACTTACGTTTTGCAAAGGTTCCGATCGATGCCCTCAGGATATGTTGTTGCGATAGGAACAACTCTGGAAACCGGAATCACGATTTATTTCGAGGGACCGCTGGAGTTTGTTCGATACAATGGCAAGAGAGTGGGGCAACATAGATATCAGACTAAGGGAATGTCTTCTTGAGTATCAAGGTCAAACTTTCTTCAAAAGACTCACGAGCACTTGAATTTCGAATAGAGAGAAATTCAAATTTCTCCTCGGAGCATGCGTTAGCTCTTGAGTCGGCTTTCAAAACAAATGGTTGTGTCACCGGGAGGCCTTTAGCGCTGAGGCGACCGACGCGTAACTTCCCGCAAAAAGCAACCGGAGACGATTAGGCACCTGATTCGTACTGAATTGTCGTGCCCGTGCATAGTTTCTAGATAAGCATTCTGATTCTCTTTATACCGCTGAAGTGATCGCTGAAAGAGATTGCATTGACCGAGACCGCGGCGCGAGCACCTTTCTTGTAAGTCTCAATTTTCGAATAAAAATTTACGATACCTCTGATTTGTGTGCATCGCAATTTAAGTCTGACTCTTTTCCGAGGCTCTTGGTTATTGCAGATGAGCGACCACACCGTCAGGTACCATAACCTTGTCAGGGCTTCAAGGTACCTTATTGCATCCCAAGGAAACACATTCGAGTACCACAATTTAACTCGGTTAACCATAATGCTTTGATTTTCCTCTAAAGGTCAGGGGCGACCTCGAAAAATTGGGGTAACTTCAATAGATTGAGGTAATCGTT
Organism: Neoseiulus cucumeris; assembly: GCA_021527715.1. Lineage (NCBI taxonomy): Eukaryota > Metazoa > Arthropoda > Arachnida > Mesostigmata > Phytoseiidae > Neoseiulus > Neoseiulus cucumeris. Next base: position 5,579,458 of record JAJSRV010000035.1, on the reverse strand, counting down.
TGAAGCCTGGTATGGAGTGATGAGTCATATGAGTTTTTTCTGGAAAGCAACCCATATGGAATCATTGTGGAAATCATTTTGTCCACGCTTTCCGAAGCTTAGGGGCGTTGAGGGGGCTGATTTCCTTCCCGGGCTCTTGTGCCTTGTTCTATTCCCCGGCTCGAATTCGTTGAGGTGAAGGTCTTGGTGTCAACCTTCCTCAAAATGCCCCGGTCGCCAGGGAGCGCAAGCAGGGACACTCCCATCCACCCTAAGCATTGGCGGGCCCCTCGAATCCTATCGATCGAGTACGCTCGAAAAGCCAATTAATCTCTGAAGTTTAACCGACTCCAGAAGGTCCCCTGCGATTTGCTTTTCCCGTCCGCTTGTGTTATTCTCAGATTAGAGCTCCATTGATCATAATCTGTTGTTATCGTGCGTTTACTCGGACTGTCAGACAATCTGGCTCCGGATGATCGTATTCAGATACACCAGCCGATCTATTTCCGCGATGCTTCCTTGGACTCATCAGTCAGCGAATGGACCATTTTTCATTCCGAAATAATGAAGCTCGAGAAGTGTGCGTCAGAATCGTTCGGAGAATTGCGAATGGGTGTCAGCTCGAGCTTGAACCCTTGAAGGATAACGACTGCGAGATAAATCGCCTAGATTAGCTCACGGAAGGGTGTTCCATGTCTTCGAAAATATCGGCATGATGATGAAAAATGTTTGTAGCTTACCTCGACGTCGAAGAATCCTCGCGTTTCTCGTGCCACGAGCTTTCGGATTCATTTTTCTCCGCGTAATTGTTCCGAAAGCGGCGCTCAATATTCAATTTTAACTCTTCGGTCGTCCCTCTCGTGCAACATGTGTCACATGATATCTGTCCTTATCAGGATTCTGTGTTCTGATTATTATCTGCGCCCACGTCCCTGTCGCCGGAGCGTGGTTCCCGTCGAGATCATGAGATGAATGGAAACTGTCAATCTTCAAACTGGAATAGAATGCATCGACTATAAATCTATTTTCGTTGAAAGGAGTCAGACGCACATTTTGATGAATTTGCCGAATTCTCGCATTGACATGGGCGATCGTCGGAAGAAGAAAACTGGTGTGAACGCTCGCCTCTTGGAGGCGGATCCTCAGAATCCGCCCAAAGCGCGAACGAAAACGGTCATGAGTTGATAAACGGGATTTTCGATTTTTCCAACACAATTTTCATCTTCCTATCTCCAGATGCTGGGGCGTATCTGTGCGATTGTAGGCAATCTCCCTGACAGATGGACATGTGGCCCGGCCAGCTTTAACCTATAGATCAGAGTCTGGTCAATCGGACTGCGCTTTTGCGGTTGGAGACGAGTCGCGTCGCGTCGTCCCGACGGGCAGGCAGGCAGGCGGGCGGCTTGCAGACCGACCGACCGTCCGTCAGGCCGGCCTCCCGATCGCTCAAAAGTCAGCATTGTTTTATCGCTCTCCGTTCGTAGCATTTGCCTTGCGCGCCGTAGATGAGCATCGCTTGTTGTTCAGTTTGACTGATCGCCTTGAAATGGCTACTGATACGTGACTCGAACGCGTCGTGTTCAGGCCACGCCCCTAACGTACACGACATTTTTTTAGCGGGGACCACCGTCGCGATTTCGGAAGTCGAAGATTAGATCTATCTCGAAGGGTTATTAAAGTATCGTTACCTTACTACACATACTGGAAAGAGCGACAGAAGTGGCGAACAAAACCGATGAAAAAGAGCCTTCATCAGACGAAACAGCCGAATTTCTCATCTTTTGCCCCGTTTGCTATGCTTCATTTTTGTCAAAATTTGAAACAGGTCTGTTCGATCCATCGAATCGATTTTTACGGTTCATCTCGTCGAGGACTATTCAGATGTTCTGCTTGAATACCGGTTGACCATGAGTCTTCCATGCATTCTTGAGGTGACATCTTCTGGAGGATTTCCTACCGAAATCGGGTCCGAGATGTCTTTGTTGTAAAACAGACGGGTGTACTTGGTGAACTTTGCGTATATGGAAACCCAGTCATTGATGATATCCTACACAACGACGCCCATGGATCCTGGACTTCTAAGCGAGGACCGCTCGGAGTTTGGAATCGAGTTCATTGAAAGCTCCACTCTTTGTTCTGTTCAGCCAGAGATCGGTTTCCTCCATGAATCGTTCGCATTTCCGTTCGGAATTCCAAACCGGCGAGTACATGATTCCATGAGGAAGCTCTTCGAGGTATTCGGATTACCGTAATGACAGTCAGATGATAGTGCCCTAATCTCGATTATCGGAGTCGCGTGAAGAGCATGAATTCAAGTCTCATTTTCATCCGATAACCGCTTCTGAAATCACTGAATCCAGTTCCAGGGTGATATTGAACGTCAACGAGCACCAAACGAATCAATGTCCACAGATACCAACTGAGACGTGACAGGTTTCGGAAATTTCTCGCGCCTCTTAATTACAATATTCTGACGAGCTGATTCTTGCCGCAACCGAAAACGCGCGGAGCTGTCAAATTTGGCTGGCCTTAAGTAATGAAATGCAGTCACACACACACGGGCAGGTATACCGACACCGACGTTAATAACGTTGTCGACGCAGCGACCGCAAGATGACATGTCGCCGTCTTCCGAGTCAACATCACCGCCACGTGAAGTGACCGCGCAGCCTCGCGTTGAGGTGCAAGAATGAAGGATTCATTCGAGAGCGTGGAACCGACGATTTCGCTGTTCGCTTATATCAACAGAAGAAGAGGAGCAGAAAATGTTGTAGAGAAACTCGCTTGACGTTGATAAGCTGGGCATCGTCTATCGGTGCGGACGCACTGAAGGAGGAATGTCCGTTCGAGCGATGTCCACTTTCCATGTCATTTTCCAGGAACGAAGTCGTGATCGCCTAAGATTTTCAACTTTTCGGCTGTTTGGCTCTCGTTGGTAAAATCGGAATCATGACTCGTCGTCGTACAAATCGACATTGTCAGAGAAAACGGAGAACATGAGCGCCAGCAACGAAGAAAGCGGACGGAAACGCCTCACGTAAACCAAGTCTTGGATCGTAGGTATAGCATCCCATGATGCTGATGATGGTATGAATCAAAAACGCTCCGAACGACGCATGCGGGTGCTTTTAGGAGGAGTTCACAACCCAAAAAAAAACTAAAGAAGCTCAGAAAGTCGTTCACGTTTATTACGACTGGCTCGGTTGCTCTGATCTTCACGGTTATTCCTAATCGTTAGCTATCGTTGCTCCACCGATTCGTTCAGTCGTTACGGCTGGTATATCTCAGACAGATAAGTAGGAAATTCAGTCCAGGATCAGAACGGTTCCATTGATTCGAACTGTATCGTCACTGCGCTTCGATCCTGAGGGAAGTTCTTATCATTCGTCGTAGTCGTGTGAGTCATCGTTCACTCACAGAAAATTCTCCACTTCTCCTGAGTAGAACTCAAATACAAATGTGTCTCAATGGAGACAAGTGATCTCTTTGACCTCAAGTGAACCAGCCGCACACGACTCAACTCGATCCAGCAAAGAGTTTTCTCTTGTCCGTCTCGAATCGCGCAGGCAAATCTGCTTTTGCCAAATCGTGGCGCGAGGCCGTCAGGGCTCGATACAGGACAGCGGCTTGTTCGAGAATAACTCCGTTTTTCCCATCATTCCTCGAATACGATCTCAAATGTCAGCAAACTTTACTTGGTGCTTTTGCGGCGTAAACAAGGAACGCATAATTTCTCGGGTTCTCCACCTCGTATCTCTCTTCTTCTGAAACCCTTCATCCGATATTTATCTTTTTTCAAACTGTCCATCGATTGGCGAGCGCGTGTTTGAACTCGAAGCGAAGCGTGGAACATTTGAAAGCGCCATCACTGATTCAATGGAGCCCGAACATCGCAGCTTTGAGATAAAAGCCGCCGCTGGATTCCTTTCTCGCTCACTCATTCGCGAGATTGGCTCAAAGCACAAGATGCGAGTCGGAGTGTTATCGGGGCTCAGATTTCTTCAACGAATCAAATCGAAGTCGGCTCCAGTGTCTGTCTATACATCAGTCAGTCAGTCGCTCGCTCGCTCGTTCAGTCTGTAAGTCTGTCTTTCAGCGGCTTGCTAGCTATACATGTGTCGCTCTGCGCGGCAAGAAACGGAATCATCAGGTCACAGCGATGCATTATCCAGAAGATGTCTTAATATCGTCGATTTATTCGTCACTCATCATTCCCCTAACTCACTCCGAAACACAATTTAACGATGACTGAGCTACGATCCGGTGCCAGGATAGCTTGAACGGATGTACGGCACTGCAGCTTCTGCAGATTTCGTCTCGATCGAAGGTATACACGCTATTGTGGTCAGGTAAACACCGAAGTTGGACGAGAATCATCGTCGGCAGTCAGTGGTTTCGGTTGAAATGATTCCTTTCAACCGGAGTCTCTTCCCGGTTCGAGATTCTTGTTCCCTCGGGAAACATCTCTCGCGATCGGCGATCTTCCTTATCTCTCGCGAATTTAGCGAGTTATGTAGGCCTCGCGTTGAAAAACAAGAACACGTCCACGATTGAACATTCGACAGAAGACAGCAGCTATCGGGAGTGATGAACTGCAAATCATCCATCACTTTTCCGTGGAGGGGTTTTAAGTACGTGGGAACGTATTATGGAAGATTTAGCCGCCGCATGAGACCACTCCAACTACAACCCATCGGGAAGATATCACAGAGCAATTTGTCCGTCGCTCAGCGTGGCTCTTGCATCATGAGACGAACGTTGTTCATTTAGACGAGGGATCGTTCGCAGAAGACATAAGCTCGCTCACAGAAACGCGGAACCAGTGTCTAAGTCTGAGGGAACAAAGCGAAAATGGAAGCGCCCAGTGCACGACCGACATCCGACAGATAGTTGTCGCGATAATTTACGTTAAATTGTGTAATGTCCACTGTGCGTGACCGGCCGTATCACAGGGGAAATCTAATTCAGCCAGCAATTCTGTTCGGGCGGCACGACTTCTTAATGGAAGTAATTGAAAACAGTTGCGGATTCTTGTTCGCGTTATCATGATCATGCTTTGAGACAATAGAAGAGACCGTAAATATTACGAGATGTTCGAACACTGAGCAGAATGAATGGAGCTATCTGGGATTCTAAATCAGTAACTGCACTTGTGCTTTGTCAGACTTCGACAAAACTAGACGATGCGATTTTTAAACACTCAAAATTGGATTCGATACCGATTCCATTGAATGTCCTCTGGTTACTTGAACGTGGAGAGGGCATTGTTGCTCCGTTAGAAGCTGAGCTGCTCTACATCGGTTTTCAAAATATTTGAATTGAATTCAACGCCCCGTTCACCTATGAAGACGTGCGAGTCCAAAACAATCGGACGACCTATATTTCTTCCATGAAATTATGATGGTTATTCGAGGAGTCTTGGTTATTTTGAAGAAAATGGAGTGTCAGGGATTAAAAAAGTTCTCCCTATCGAGAAGCATGACAGCAAACCGAGAGGATTGATATTCTGCAACCGTTCTCTCTCTCTCTGCTCTGATTCTACAAATCTTGCTTATCTCTATGACAACTGCGGGATGTTTTGAAAAGACTCAAGTTCTAGTTTCTGGTAATCTTCGCAAGCGATATTCGCAGATTATTTATTTGCGCTTTCTAAGACGATGTAATTGAACGCCCATCGGACGCTTGATTGCTTATCTTTCCGCTTGCTAATGGACGATTTTAAATTCAGAGCCCAACTTTGAATATCTGGAAAAATTGAAAGAGACCAACGACAAAAAATTAGATCGAGGTAGGCTCTGGAGAATGCTTTCATAGACGGATGTGCCCTTCGACCTCACGTTCAACATGCCTATTCACTGGATACCGTCCGTTAATTAGGGATCGACCGATTTCTGAGCTGAATCCTGAGTTACCGGATCATCTGATTTGGTGTTGAGAGCCAGTTTTGGAAATCTTTGGGAACCTTATCATTTCCCTCGAAGATTTCGGTTTCGAACTCCTGAGCAGCATCAGTTTTTCATAATAACGTTCTGAGATAAGACCCACTTTGAAGAAGTTATTTCACCCTTCATTTTCATCGACCATAAACTAACGCGCCTGAATACTGGTTTCTAGCTCGAAATGACCAATGGAACAGAAATCCCAATGAAGATTTTCTAAACCTCACACGCCTTATCTGACAATTTTCTAGCGATCTGGCTTTTATCGATCTTCAGCCCATTTCCGAACGTTGCCCTCCACATCTCTTGTTGATGAATGAATTCGAGGACGATGTTTTGAGATCGAGGAAATCGAGTTTACCAGATGCGTCTTGGTTGAGGCTAGTCTCTCGAATTGGACACGATTCCGACGACTGGATTTCTAGAAAGTTTCCGAAACATTTTCGCCCGAGAATCAGGATGGTTGATTCTTTCCCCCAAGAACATCAGTGTCACTCGAAATTAGCAGAAAAGAATAGAAAATTTGAATTCGATTGTCTCGGGTTAAATGTTCTCATGAGTGTTTCTTTTGCGGGGAGGCGAAAGCGGACAGAAAGCATGAGTTCTGTTTGGTGAAGCAGAACATCAGTTGCAAGCGGCGAAATAACCCATATGGCTGAACGAAACTCCACCGGAACGAATGTTGGGCGAATTTGGCTTTTGCAATCCGTATTGGCTCTCGTCCACCTGAGTTGTTTCGCCTGAGGCCCTGTTACAGAGACAAAGAGCCTTGCAATTGCCCTCCATTTAGCCCGCGGCACGATCAAACCAATATGGACGAGCAGCGGTTAGTTTCAGCTCACTTATATTTCGGGAACATTTTTAGGTCGAGAATGTTTTCGTGAACTGCGGAACTCTGTTTTCCCTATGAGGATTTTAGGTCAGAGTCTCGATGCCGAAACTCTGATGTCACAAGGAATTATTTCAGGTCATTTCTACAGCTACAGGATTATGGAGCGATACATCTGTCCACAAGCCATGGCTCGCGAGTGAAGTTCAGCCCGAGGCAAGTCCCTCACTCTCCCGAGTTTTCCTCACCCAACCCTCCTTGCGGGAAAGGGCACGGGACTCCTTTGGATGGATGAAGCAGTGTTCGCATGTCGGCGCGACGGATTGCGTCGCTCTGCAATCTGAAGCCGGCTCGCACGTGGTCACCGTTAACTCAGTGTTCGGAAAAGTTTTTCAACTGCTCAGACTACTGGGACGCAAGTGTTTTTCGGATGCCAAGTGATGTCTAGGGCTTCCTCGTGTGAAAGTAGAGGTATGCCGCATCACAGCCCCGCCAACTCGCCGGTACCCAGTCCTCACAACCTCGTCCACAACGGGAGAAACGTTGTCAACAGGTGAGTTTCCTTCGTGGCTTCGTGATGACACCTCTGATCGAGAAGTGCTACGCCAAGTTGACTTCAAAACAAAGTGTTCGAATGTGTCGCGCTCCAAAAAAAGCCGCCAAAACCACACTTCCCGGGAGTTTTGTTTCACCTTCCCGTCACCGCTCAAAATTGCGTGACGTCCGGGAATCGATACGATGTGATTCCCGGTCGATTTCCTCAGAGTGTCGTCTGCTGTTCGATTCGGTTGAATCCACAGATTCAGCCCGGGATCGATCCAATGTACGAGGCAAGATTGATGATGTGCGCGAATTTATCATGAGTATCGGTCACAAGTAGTTCAATTTCTATTTTCCGCTCGTTGCACCCCTCCTTTGGTGAGTCCCCTCCTCGAAGACCTTCGAGAAGCTCCAACAAATCGTAAATTTGGCGTAACGGAATTATCTTGTCAATAAAACAACGTAAGGGTACGTCTAATCTATCGCGCGATTCTCGTATCGAGAAAGCGCGGAATCGAGAGAAATATGACAAAACGAATCCACTCAATGATTGGATTGGTTGGTGCCAATCGTCGTTGATGTCATGGCGCAGCTCGTAGCTGAGGTAGCCAAGAGTTAGACTTTTCTTAAAATGACATTACCAAGCGCCTAACGAGCGAAACCGCCTCTATGATAAATGTTTCATAATCTTGGTCGGTTCACAGCCCCAAGAGGAAGAAAACTCAATAAACGCCGAACGTGTCTCTGAATCCACGCGACGACGACGACCAACAAGTTGACAAATGACTCCGAGTGCTGACATGTGTTTATGTGCGATTCGAGCTGTTGACCGCTCTGAGAAGAGTAAAAAGGCGGCGTCAGGGTCACAATGGGTGACAAAGGGGTGGAGTAGATCGAGCCATATCGATGTGGTCTGCGAACCATGAACATACATGCTGGAAGAATGTTTTGGAGCGAGGAATACGGTGAATCGCGGCCGTTTGCCAGCCGACTAGCTTGCCAACAAGAAGACGAGCACAATCTAGTGTCACGGATCTTCAGCGGGAGCGTATCGTGTACCCTACTGAAGTCAAGAAACAACTGTCGAGCTCCGTGAGAGTTATCTGCGAGAAGACGGGCTTTCTTCGAACGATCCTGCGTTTAAGTCCCCGGATTGTCTTCGCTCAACAAAGGGACGAGTATTTAATTTCTCAGCATATGATACGTGCACTTTCAGGTGTTTAGCATTCAATGAGGGATTGAGAGTGTCATGCAAATGGAGCGGGAGTTCCACTCGATTCGAGGCCTCCCGAGCGATTTTCTCCCGAGGAGAGGCTTCACCCTGAAAACTACAGCCGGTCCTCAACCCTTTCGCGCAGAGAATACAAAGCTCACGGATCGGAAGTAAAAAAAACGGTCGGCGTTTTCCTAAACATCTATCGAACACTGCCGCATCCGGCCACAGCCATAAAGCGCACAAAACTCGCTTTTGGCAGAACATACAGGTGTACGTCATACCCCTCTCGCCGTCTCTCGTAATTGTTTCTGGTTCCATTGCTTTAATTTTTCGGCTTCTTCGTTTCACCTCCCCCCTCTCATTCTCCACGGGTTCATGTAATTGAAGAATTCAAAGAACGGCACTTGTTTTCCACTTGTCGTCTTCTCTTCGCCGCCGTCCAGAATATTGTAGTTAATTAATTTTGGATAATTGATCCGGCTCGTTCATCATTTGGCTGTTCCTTCGGCCGCTGACCGTCGCGTCGTCCATACCGACCCGGAGCCCCATTGTGTTCGACGGAACATTCGTCGTTGCTTTTTGTTTGAGTTCCGATCGCCGTTCACGGCGCTGTGTCTCACGAACAGCAAGATAATGTCTCTTTGTGTGTCCCGGAACGGTACGGATGCTTCGAGCGATGTTGTCTTTTCGTCCGAGATCTATCAAATGTCTTCAATCACAGGGTTGTTGCGCTTCTGGAGCTGAAGCTGCGCGAGAGCATGATTATAGGTTCTCCGAGGAGGCAAACAAGGGAACAAGACCAAACCAATGCCGTGAGCTCACACCAGAATGTGCCGTGGCGACGCAAAAGAGAAACTGCCTCTGATCCTCGATGTTTTCTCCAGAGCGGATGAGTTGAGCGTCTCTAAGTTCGGTCCTCCAAATATGTTGAGCGCCGGGATCTCGGTATGCTCTGGCTGTCCGTGACTGTTGCATAAAACAGAAAAAAATGGAAAATGCTTCCAAGTTCGTGGTGGAAGATTCGACAACGGAGACAAGACGACATCGGATGCTCGTTATCTCCACCAGCAGCGGCTCTTGATAACGCTCAGCTGCAGCTGAACTGCAGTTTCTCGCCACTGTCAGCTCTTTCTCGATGGCGGTGTATGGCAAATCGACCGGTCGTCCGTCCTACGGGTTGTTCACTTGGCCGTTGGTGTGAAAGAAAAAAACTCACCAGAAATGTTGCCGTCCGATGAGTTATCATCGACAGTCAGTGAGCGATCATCGGGTTTTCCGTCATCTTCATGACCATCGTCTTAATATTGGAAATCCTCATCGCAATCAAGGCGATTAATCGACGATTGATGTCGACGGACGAAATCCGTCGGATGAATTTGAAACGAATACCAGTGAGAACCGCCACGCCGTGAACGCGATGATCTCTTTGATTCTTCGGGAACGATTTCGTCGGGATAGCCCAAGCTGCCAAGAGCGTCGTCGATGTTTCAAGCGTGAGAGCTGATTGAAATCCTTTCGTTCCAATAACCTTTTCCCATTCGAGTGCTGTACAGTTCGGTAGCCGATGACGGCCACGATAACCACAGCATTGACCACAACTAAAACAGCCGCTTGCGATAGGTCAACGTTGTTGACGTCAGCAACCAGAAAAAAAGGCTTCGGTCGAGAGCGTGTTCGTCCCTTTGGAGTCGCAATCATTCTCTACACCCTGCAGACGGACGGACGGACGGACGAGCGAGCAAGAAAGCGAGCCAACTGGCGTAGGCAGACGATCAGCCTGCAGACAAACTGGCAGGGAATTCATCTGGCTGAGTTTTGCTCGAGGCGGCCAGACCAGCGGTAAGCCGCCGGCATTGCCCTCCAGGAGCCTCCTCCTCTTTCGATGCTTCAAAGTCGTTGTTACTCTGAGCCTCGGGCATCGCTGAAGGGAGTCGCAAAGGCTGTTTGACTGACTGACTGACTGACTGACTGACGTACGGTGCGTCGGTCGGTCGGTCGGTCGTTTAATAGAGAATATCATGGAGCTCAACTGTTTTCCTTTGATGCCCGCTAGCGCAGAGCCGGACTCATTCATTCGTCCAGTAGAGCGTAGTCTCCTTTTTGGATGCGCGCCATGCATCTCGAGTTGGCGATCATCGACATTATTCAAGTTCGATGGAGCTCGACATTCACATTCTGCCCCTTTCGAGCTCTCGAGCAAACTGAACAGACGCTCTTCTAGATCTGCCAGAAACTCATTTTCCTAAGAGCAGCACAGCTTTCGAAACAACGCGGATTCGTCAGTGGATATTCTGTACGAAGAAGCTCATCCTCCCTGATGTACGTCTGACACGTGGTGCTCAAGCAACATCGCATCAGCGTAGGAAATTTCGTTACAGGAAATCTCGTCAAATCGACCGCAACGCCAGTCGCTGTCAGTCTTCTAGTTGACACCCAGACACCTTTTTACTTGGGCTCGTCAGATGTCAGAGGTTTTTTTTTCTTTCTTTCATCCGGCCATTCGCACGGCCTCGCGGATGCGGCCAAAGTTGTCGGACACTCCATAATCGGGATCATCTTTGTTGCCGTCAATGCTGCTGCCTCGACGCTTCATATCGGCAAACTACATCATGTTGTTTCCGACGAATCGTAGCTCGGTACTTGTGAACATCGCCAGGTACAGAAGCAGCCCGAAGTGATCTCTTTCTATTCGATCGGGAAACCGAGGGAGACCGGACGGGACATCTTCAAAGCTGACCACTTCAATCGCGAGCGTTGTAAAATCGACAAGGATGACGATATGGTCGATGTCAGAAACCAGAAAAACCAGGCTATGCTCCTCCAGTCATTCAAAAGCTGTCTCTGTGGAGTCGCATATACATATTTTCAACACCCTGCAGTCAAGCGAGCAAACTGGCGCGTATAGGCAAGCGGCGTGCAGGGGATTTGTCGGGCTGGGTTTCGCTCGAGGCGGCTGGTCCAGCGGTAGGCTGCTGGCGATTCCCTTCAGGAACTTTCTCCTCTCCTCTCGGTCTCACTGCTTCGAAGTCGTTGTTACTCTAGGCCTCGGGCGTTGCTGGAGGGAGTCGCAAAGGCTCGCTGACTGACTGACTGACTGGTGGTCGGTCGGTCGCTCGGCTGATAGGGAATATCATGGAGTTGAACTGTTTTTGTTTGAGACCCGTGAAGCCACTTCGAGATCGTTTCACCATCGCGGAGCCCGAACTCCTTTCGGCTGAATTGACGACAACTTCCATTCATCATCAAGCTGACACATGGTGCTCGAGCGGCATCGAATCAGCGTGGAAAATTTCATTACGGGGAAATCTCGTCAATTGACCGCAATGCCAGTCGCTGTCTGTCTTCCAGTTGACACCCAGACACCTCTTTATTCGAGCTCGTCAAATGTCAATGAGATTTCCTCTTCCATCCGGCTGCGTGGAGGCCGAACTTGTCCGATGCTCCGTAATCGAATTCGTCTTTGTCGCTCTTGACGCTTGATGTTGGCAAACCACATTTGCTTTACCTTGAAGGTCCTGCCGAATGGGAATTCATCATCAGGTGTGCAATGCGCGTCACGGGCTCATAACAAGAATGAGTCGCAAGAAATCGAGCAGCTTACCACAATAGTCGAAGCCGAACTGAAAACAGGTCCAGCAGAGCAAATTACAAAAACCGAAAGCATACTGAGAAGATTCCCCGCTGTGACTAAGAAAAATGGAAAAGTACAAACCAACTGACTTAGCGATCAACGGAAGAATAAGGGAGCAAAACCATGAACGCGCTCTGTCTCTGAAAATGGCGTCCAGCGATCAGGGAGGAAGCACCGTTTCCCGTCGATCAAAAACTCTGAGCTTCGAGCGAATCACTTACAATTTTCTTTTCATTTATCGACTCAAACTATTCGTCGGCATGCCACACTACTTTTCCAACTTTGTCACCCCGTCCCCTCTCTCTCCAAAGGGTCAACAGCGCCCATCTATACGAGAAACAGAATAACGGGTCGTCCCGCAAATTAATAGTTCCCGTATGCATCGTGAACTCTTGCGCTTCGAACAATTGTCGAGCGACCGACGCGTATCGTGTCGCACGAAACGCCGGGGCACGCGACGGGCCCGAAGATTAGTGGCGTCGCATCGCCAGGGCTTCATATCTTTATCTGTAGCGAGCTCCCGTCAGACGCAACCGTGTGGACTAAATCAAATTGACTACCGATCGATTGGCAATTTCTGGTCATCGTTTATTGCAGAATGTCGTGTTCGCACACGGCCGTCGCGAACGATGGGACGTCCGTGTGTATTTCTGTTCGTCTGTCATCTTTCTCGTGTGTGTTTGCCCGACAGTTTCTCTCCTGTATGCCAACATCAGTGAGAACCTCGGAAAGCCGAAGGTGGAAGAACGCGCCAGAGACGCTCAGAGATCGTCGAATACGACTTTCTCATTTCTCGTGAACTTCGCTAACGAAGAAAACACTAAAACAATGTTGCCGTGGGAACAAACAATTATTATTATTTTAATTTTGGGGCCGAAGAGGATCTCGTCTCGTTCGTCTTCACTCATCGGTCGCTCATTGTGGTCATCGCGGGATCCGCTGTTGTGGCATCGCCTCCGCGACTGAGGATCGTGGCCTCGGATGTTCTGATCAGAAGAAGATTCTGATTATGATCCGGATCTATATCTGTGTGCTTAGTGCCGCAGCCTCAATCAACGGCAATCGCAGGGTGGTCCGTGAGGAAAAATAATACATCGTGCGACGCATCGAAAACGCGATGACTACAAGTTCAGCCAGCCAGCCAGCTAGATAGCAAGTCAGTCAGTCAGTCAGTCGGTCGGTCGGTCGGTCGGGTGTGTCGTCGATGAGAACAACGATGACGGCGGAATTAACGGAAATATCGAAGAATTTTGTTTTTAGATCATTCTTGGGCTAACACGCCCTGTTGTCCGTCCGTCCGTCCATCCATCCACACATTGGACTCCGTCCGTCAATCCTCTGTGCGTTTGTCTGTCTAACTGCAGATCACACTGTAGAGTGAATGACTGACTGACTGACTGCCAAGAGACCGCGAGGCTGACTGACCACCATCTGTTTAACGCCTCCGTTGTTCTTTTTCGAAGTCGTTCTTACGTCCAACCTGTGTTTATTGTCTGAAATCGCCTCCAAGGCGGGAGGCCGCGAAGAGCCGCCGTCGCCGTTGTCGTCGCAAACACGTCATCCAATACGGCAACACCTCATCTGAAAGTTGGGTTGGCCGCATTTGAGCTCAGCTCTGGGACTGAACTTCGGTCCAAACCTCCCGAAAGTCGACGGGTCCTGTCAGGTGCTGTCGACAGGTCACCAAAGATTTTTGATAGGCTCCCGTGTCGTCGTCGCGGTCGATGTCAAGAAAAAAGAAGCCAGAAATCCGAATACAAGGAACGATGAAAGAGCGAATCGCTGATGAAATAACGACTTAATCCACGATGCGTGATGGAAGAATGCGCACAAAGCGGTCGACGTCATTCCAATGTTTTCGTTCGAACGCTTTCTGCTCCGGTCGAAACGTCAGCACCGGTCACCGTTTGGCCCCTGAAGACCTCTGAACTCCTCTGAAGTCATGTCTGAAAACGGTTGTGGCTGCTGCAAGGCTAGCCTCGGCCTCCGCGATGCATATGGTGTTTTCAAATAGACCATCTCTCACTCAGTTGCGACGATGTTCCGCCACGACGACTTCGGCTCGGACATTCCGGGCCGCAGGCGACAGTTTTCGCCGTCCTCCTCTTTGGCTGTGTCCCTTTGTTGGCGCAAACGTACGTCCGAATTTACAATTAGAATAAATTATATATCGCCGCCGCTTTCTTGATAAAACCGAGAACAAGACCGAGCTTTGTCAAGCTCGTGACTTCCCGCGTCCAGGTGGCGTCGCCGGAGGATGAAATTTCGGAGAAGAATCAACGAGAATCAATATCGAGTAGAGAAGATTACACACGTGATCAACAAAGATGTAAACGATACGACTGACGAACGCGAATTAATCCCATCATGAAAGCAAAGCTGAAAAATTCCAACGAGTCGCGAAAGAGACATCTTCGAATTCTTCGCTCGCCCATCAATTCCGAAGTGAATTCTGTTTTCGTGTCACGATGCCATAATTCCTTGAGCGTCGCTTAGCAGCCGCATGCTATTTTTTTCACTTCGCTCCAGACTTCTTCATATTTCTTGCTTTTTGTGCTCTTTTGTATAATTCCAAATCCGTTTTCAAGGGTCCTTCCATTCTTTTGGTGTTTTTTTTTTCCTTTTTGTCACAGCTTCTCCGAGCCGAGATCCAAATACGCCAGTAGCCGAAGAGAAACCCAAAGAGTGACTGATCACGGATTACTTGTGACGTGAGGTGTCCAAAATCCGTCGCCGAAACGAAACGTTTTCCCCCCATGCTCATTCGGCTCCGCGTTCCTATCGGTTCGCTCGATTCGGAATTCCCGCTGGTCTGTTGATCGCATTATTCTCGAGATGAGATCGCGGCGTTTCCACACGAATAAAGAAATCATCAATCCATCAGCGAGTGAACCATGAGATCGAAGTTGACGATAAAGCAACGCCGAAGACTTCAAGCTAGTCCGAGCTTTTGTTTCCGCAACAACACGAGGACGGAAGATATTTCCACCTTTGGCCAATGCCATTCGAGTGCGCTCTTCACCGTTCCACAAGAAGCGTCTCTCACGGTTCTGGCTGCGCCCACGGCGAGAAAATGCGTCAAGAGGCTGGAAGTCGCGAAGCAGAGCACATAAATTGAAGCGCGGAACGTTTGAACGTTGTGTCCACATGTAATAACTCAATGGCATTGGGCCGTGGCTTCTTCGTCCCGTCGCGTAGTCATCGTTTCGACTCTTCGAATGCGAAGCGACTATCTCTAACGTTCGGAAATCTCACAAGCCAATCGCATCTCCCGACCAACAGGCCTTCATTCCACGGATTCTCTCACGTTATGTAGCGCAAAAGATCTCTTGAAGATACAGAACGATTTACGGAACAATATCGTTTGGCGTTCTGATCTTATTTCGTGAGAAAACCCCACAAGAATAATTCAACTGCCCCGTCGCATCAACGTCGACAACTGATGATCGGTATTGTCACATTTTGAACCGAGTGAGCGCTGAGTCGACTCCTTTGCTGTGCTTCCCGACGCAAGGATATAGCTCTTCTTCCATGACTATGTTTTCAAAGTTCGTTTGACTTCAATGAATCGAAAAACCTCTCGATGAGTTCTGGTGCTCGACGGCACCTGGCAGGCGGTTCATTGTCGCTCGAATAGAACTTGTTCGTCATTGACACCCGAACAAACAACGATGTCGATCGCTCCGGCGTGAGCGCGATTGTCGCTAAACCACGAACAGCTTTGAGCTCGGCGCTTTCCCACTCGCGAGAGATGTGGTGGGAATGAGCGGTCGGTGGGTCGTTGTTGGGAATGGCAAGTGAGCCCACACATATCCAGCCGAGCCTCGGACAGGGAAACGGAAGGGAACGACGACGGCGACGACGAGGGTATAGTACAAACACTCGGTGTACATATCGCATTGAAACTCGCTAGCTGATTGGTGGGTACCCAGCGCCTCCGGCAGCTCGGCCTCTGTTTGATATTTCACATAAATAGCCCGCGGCCAGCTGCTTGTTGGGGAGTCTGGAAGACAGGGGTCTGGGAAACAGAGCGGGGGCCGCAGCACCGACGTCGACAACAACAACGGCGACGACAGCGACCATGATGAGGAAAATGACGACGACGAAAACGTCGCAGCTGACAACGCCGCTGGAAACGAACTAGATGAGCACTCGAGTTTGAGAAACAGGAGCCCGACGGTAGGCGTGAGTTTGAGCTTTCCATGAACAACAAGCCGACCGGAGGGCGTGGAGGCTCCTGTGCAACTCCGGATTTCACCTAAAATCACTCAGCGCTCCAAGACGATCCATTCGATCCCGAAGAGGGAAACGAGCGGGGCCCACTTTTCATCCTCGACTCGATCGATCGATCGATCGATCGATTGCTCCTTGGAGTCATGTACTCTGGGACTCCTGAGGTCCTCGCGCTCATTTTCGCATCGACTCGACTCTCGCCAGGTCGACCTGATATCGAATATACCAAGTGTGCTTGCGCTTCATGATGACATGCTCGCGCGCCCCCGCTGTTTACTCAAAGGTGTCCCCCGGCAGCAACCAACGGCCGAACGAGGAAGCTGAAGGGGTTTCAAGGGCGGCGGATGGGGGGAGCCGAGGAGTATGAATTTCAGCTCGAGGCGACCGAGTTCTGTGCGAAGCCCGAGTCCGGAGACGAAGACGGCAACGACTGCGGGAGTAGTTTAGTCAACGATGCGGCGCACGAGTGGAAGGAGGAGATCGCCGTCGTCGGAAAACTCGGTAGCTTGCTGCTAGCTAGCCAGCGAGGGATATTGCCATCTCTTTCTGGTTGACTCTTATTGAACACAGCCTGAAGCAACGCGCGGCGTCTATCTATCTGAAAGTGTTGCTACTGTTGCGTGAGGATGGATCCTCGGTATTCTACTCTTCCATATTGCAGTCCTGAGGCGATTTCGATCCGACACCCACCGAGAGAGAGAGGTCTCTGATCTTCCGCTATGTCTGGCGTTTCTCGGACGGCCGCAGGAGCAACTAGTGCTCGTGATCCGAAGAGCGTCGCTAATAAAGAAAAGTACATAAACGTGTTTGGCGAGTAGGGGAAGCGTCTGGGCCATCGGGTACTCGTTCACCCAATCGTTCTCTGACTGACTTGCGTCGTCTTCCATCGCTCGGGACGTGGCGGCTTCGAAACCTGCCGTGAGTTCAAGGCTCAGGAGGATGGACGTTGTTTCGAGACACAGAACAACGAGAAAACGAGGAGAGAAAAGTATAACGAC
Source organism: Neoseiulus cucumeris (assembly GCA_021527715.1). NCBI lineage: Eukaryota > Metazoa > Arthropoda > Arachnida > Mesostigmata > Phytoseiidae > Neoseiulus > Neoseiulus cucumeris. The sequence continues at coordinate 5,562,093 of JAJSRV010000035.1, read as the reverse complement.
AGCGCCACTTCAAGCTCCCTAATCGTCTTTCAAGGCCGACTTCAGAAGAGGTCTCGGAAGCAGGGCCCACGGGTCACGAAGAGCCATACGGCGGGAGTGGGGGATTCTGAAGAAGAGGGGGCGGCGCGAACGCCTCTTAGAGAATGCAGGCAAGGGGACGCACGCAAAAGTCAGTGAGTGTGTGAGTTGGTCGGTTGGTTGGTTGGTTGGTCGATGTCTTCGTCCGTCTCTTTCTGCGTTTCTCGTACCAATATGTCCACAGTGGGCTCGCCTCAGGCACAGAAGCCTTCATTGGCGGAACTTGGCCGCGGGCGTGACCCCAACTCCCCTCGCCGATTCCCCCCTCCCCTGACTCGTCCTCCTCCAAAGGTTCCTCCTGAGTTTCCCAGCTCCCCTTGAGACCGGAACCCTGCGGCACTCTTCGTCCTCGAGTTGTTTTTCATCTTGGCCCCACCGGCACCCGGAGGGCGTCCTGCCCTTTAAGACTCTCTATCTACTGGTTCTTTCTGTTATCGCACCGCCAGTTACGCTTTTAATATAGAAAAGAAAAGAACTTGAAAAAAGGAGGAGGCCTCTGGAAACGGAACGGCGGAAACTCGAGCTCCCGGTTTGGTGACACGGTCCGATCCGACGCCGGGTGTCGAGTCTTTTGGAAATAATTTCGAGTGCTGGGCAGGCTAATCGGTGGAATCGGAGGAAAACGTTGCTTTTGGTCTGACTTCGATTCCCTCCTGACGGAGACCCTGACGGAAATTTTGGCAAAAATTTTGACGGGATTCCTGCCGGAAACCCTGGTGGAAAATCAGGAAGGGAGGAGAAGCTTGGAGGAGGGGAAGAGAGGAGAACGTGGAGGTGGGAAACGGGGAGTCGTCCGTCGGAAGGGGGCGTTCGGGCTTCAGGAGGCAGTGTTTGCCTCCGCGTCGCAGCACCCCGAGGGTATATCGGATAAAAACCTTGTTAGAGATGTCGGCCAGGCCCAACGCCTTCTCGGGGCTTGCCGACGGCGAAATAATATATAGAGTTTGCTGGAATATTTGGTGCTAGAGATGAGAGCAGGAAAGAAGCCCGCGGCCATGCTCAGCGAACGCTCCAGAGCGGGTGACGCGGAGCACAAACTAACCACGTCTCTCGACGTTCTTCTGCGACGGCCAGCCGTACCCGGTTTTCACGAACTGGCTGAACGGACTCAACGAACAAGTTTGTTGCGACATTGACCTCGCTCCAAGACGACCTGCACTTCTCGCTTTCCAACCGCTGCCGCCGAAAAGGTCGTGCAATCGATCGATCGAAGCATAGTTCAATACCTTGAAGGAACTCTTCTAATTCAAGCGTTTGTTTTCGGGGGACAAATGGAGGGAAGGAGGGGGGGTTGAAAAAGGAGGAAAACGAGGGGTAGACTTGTCGCCGGTGCCGAGGAGAACGACGACGACGACGAGTCGTTTGGTGACGCTGCCCGTGAACGAGCGACGGAATGAATTGAATGATTGAAATGCGTACTTTGAACGTCCGCTTTCCAACATACACTAGCCCGTGCGGATGCAGTGTTTATCTTAGATATGGAGGCACAGCTGCAGCACAGCCTCGGGCAGTGTTGGGATCCGCGTGGATGGAAGAGGATATTTTTCTTTTAAATCTCACTTTAATATTCCCTTCTTCGACGACGGCAGCGGCGGCGGCAGAGCTTCGATGTCCGGCTCTTTTACTCTTGTCTGTCTGCCGCCTGCCGCGTCGTTTATGACGCCACAACAACTGTGCGATGAGGAATATTTGCGCGATGAATAATTCGGTCTTTTTTTCGAGGCTTGTCGAGAATTCCGTCAACGCCGCAGGAGAACAAAAGCGGAAAAGAACGAGCTTTCTTGAAACAAGTGCTCGAATCGATAGGTCTTGCGAAAAGCGAGCGGACGAACATGCGTGACAACGCGTGCGTTTGCCTGTGTGTGTTTGTTGAAGCTCAATGATTGCGGTCGACTTCGCTTTTTATCTTTTGTTGGTCAAAAGGCTCTTCGGCTTTCAACGCGTGTGCTTCCAAATGCTCCGCTTTGCTGCTTTTCCTCAGATATACACGCTTATACGCAAATCGACACACGCACACGGAGTGAAGAATACAGAAGACGCGAAGAAAAAAAGTAGAGAAAAAACGCCGAATCGCCAGATCTTCCATCGCGCGAAATCGATGATAGCATTCAAATAACGACGCAATCGCCGCTACCCAGATTCTGTGCTGCGCCTCGCCGCAATGTGAGCGCGCTTCGATGTTTCAGGGGATTTTCTTTTTTATTCACCGAATTTTTACATATAGAAAGCTCGACTGTGTCCGGACATGAGGGAAAGCACGAAGTTGGACGATGTTACCTGGTTATCAGGACTCGCGGAGATCTCGCGAATGTACCTCTGTCCCGTGCCATTTATCTTCCCTGAAACGGACGAATTCCATCGATTTCACTCTGTGTTTGATCGACAGTCGATTCTTTTCGGATCGACAAACTCAGGAGAATAGGATCGATAATCTTTGTTTGGAGGAAGTCGAACGTCTTCCGTACAGGACAACCTGGAAGGCTCTCAAGATCCTCACCGAGGAAGACCTTCATACGTGAAGTCCGATTTTTCGTTCTGGCATTCTGTCTTGGGGAGTGTTCTATATCTTCCGCGGACAGACAGCGCAGGGTTCTCTGAGGTCTCCAAAAAACCCAAGCGAGACTAATCAAAACGACTGCCGAACAGGAGAGTGGCATAAAAATGCCGTTCTCTCTTCCATCGACGACATAGGTGCGTTATCGTAAGAGCATTTTTTATTGCTTCTTAGATGAAAGCGTGCCAACCACGACGAAAAATTTCATCAGGCCGGATTTCTTCTTCCACTCGTCTTTCATCGAAAATCGGCCGGCTCGAGCGGCAGAAATTATTACTGCATAAAAATTCTTCCTCACGCTTCTTGTGTCGCCGTTTCTTTTTTCTGTGTCTTTTCGTCTGCTAGTTACGCGGGTCGTCTCCGTATCTATTTCATCTGATCAGCTAACTGTGCGGAAAAATGTGTACGATAATTCGATTTCTTCTCCTTAATGCCTCTACTAAACGTTTAATACAGAGCGAAGAAGACAAGTCGAGCGATATCTCAAGGAAAACGCGGCCGTAGGAACTCTTTTCACAGGTCCGTTCCATTTTCGCACTTTTCTTCACCTGGAACTTTTGGATGTCGCGGAGCGCACACCCTGCACTCCTGGAAAATCGATATTCAGGCTGGAATGTTTTCTCGACTGCGCGAGGCTGACGTTTTTTGCGCGGAGGTAAACAGTTGTTTCCATGACGCGTTTCCGAGAAGCGGACGCTCGCGCTGGTGATAAACGCTTGTCATAAGCCGAGACGAACGGGTCGTCAGAATAAACGACAACGTCATGGGCATTGTCTCATTATCGGCACGTTTCGGGACGCTGGCTCCGAAATCGTGGATTTTTTTCTTCCCTTGGTGCTCCGGAGCCGGACAGCGGGAATTCCAGCGCCGCGACGCCGAGTTGAACGACGAGCGAAAGAAATTCCGAAAACCGAGACTCGAAGTTCAACTTGAATCCAAGTTTCGATGACGGTTCGGGATTCCTGAACCAGAGATTTGGTTCCTGAATATCTTTCGGGACTCTAAAACGAACCGCAACATTCCGTTAGGTAGTCCATGGCACAGACTCATTGATGGGGGTCGAAGTCATGGACAGGACAAGAGCTCGCTTCGAGTGACATTTTTTCTGAACGATTCCTTTCCGCTGTTCGTCAAACTCAGTTCGATCGATGCCGCCGTCGCACTGAAAAGATGAGTGCTACCTTGGAGCTTTCCTGTTGTTGATCATCTCGGTCGCTTCTCGTTTCGACGTCTTCGTTGTTCGCGAAAATGTGGAACGAAAAATCAAAGTGACCATCTTCGACGCTCTAAGAGCCGGTCGACCGAAGTTTCACTTTTGGCGAATCTGACTGAATGTCGACGATTCCACTGCCCCGATCTCAGATTGAAATCTGCGCCGCTGACAGTGCGTCCATCGAGCACTCATTCCCCGTCTCGCGATCTACCGAAATGAAGTTGGGAGGGAAAACGCATCAAAAAATCACCGTCGGTCCCGTTGAATCGGGGACGGCGAGTGGAGACAAAAGAATAAATGACAGCGTGGACGACCACTTCGCACCGCTTTTCCGGATCGCAAATCGATTAGCGGACCGTGGAATCATCCCGTCAAAGCTGAGGGCAACGCTGCGATTCCGTCCGTTTGAATTTGGTTCTTTTCCTCGAACTGTTGGACAGAGGACTTGGAGTCAAAGAGAAGAAGGAAAAAATAGTACAGTCAGATTCCTTGTCGCGTCTAGTTTACGAGAATCTAACGAGTTGCGAGAAACAGAAAAGCAGGAGAAAAAAAAACATAGATAACATCGCTCGCTTTTACGTTGGTCAGTTGTCAAATCGCTTGTTTTGGTGGTTGATATAGTAGCCGGACACTTGGTGGATGAACACGTGCTTATCGAGCAGTGTAAATTCGGAAATTCATTCGAGATTTCGTCTTGGAAGGTAACTCGTTTTCTTACGAAGTCGACCGGCAAGTCAGCGAGCGAGCAAAACTCACCCCAATCTGCAAAGTGGGATGCTGTCTTCGTCGTCCGCCGCGATTTCTCAGCGTCAATTAGTTCACTCGTCCATCTTGCTGAGTGGACATTCTTCAACTTTTCTCAAATCTTGCGGTTTGGTTTCACAATTTAATTCCTTCACTTTTTGTCTTGCCTTCCACATCTTTAATTGTTGCCTTCCTCGCAAAGATTCGGAGTAGGTGCACATCCTCGACACTACATCATCACATTGACTTCATCATTTCGTACTATCTGCCTCGGATTATTTTTCTTCTCGTTTAAGCTGTTGTCATCGAACACAATTTCCACTATGGAATTGGAACGGATCTCATGGCAAAGAGACGAATGTCTGGATGTCTGGATCCAATTACAAGAAAATGAAGAAAAGAAAAAACAGATGAAAACGCGACGAAATTTCAACTTTACTCTTTTATCAAGGGATGGGATGATCGGTTCTCTCAGCCTGCTTGTATTGTGGCGGTTGAATCGAATCGAGAGTCAAAAACGAGTCGAGAGGCAGGAAAGCAATCCATCAAGATGAGATCGAGAAGATGTTTGTCTTTATCGCTGGGTAAAAAGTCGGACGAGGGAAATAGAAGCGAAGAAAAAAGCGAATAACCCAACCAACAAGGTAGACAGGCGGGCTGAGACGCAAAGATCTCCGAGGAGATGAATTGCCATGTGTTGTTTGATTGCCGATGTCGAATGTTTGACACGAAGACCGACTGAGGCCCGAGCGAGGTATAACATTCCTGTGTGGCTTTTCCATTTGACCCAACACACAAAGTGATGTTCGCGGGGTCTGCCCCGAGCGGATACCGCATGAGGTATCGCAGTGCCAGGGACAGCGTCAGACTTCGAAGGAGTTGCTCCGCTCTTCTGTTCGTCACCGATCCCTCGAGTATTGGACAAAGAGTGGATTCTTTCTGTTGTCGTCCCCCGTCTAGCGATGCTGTATGCTTCAGATTTCACATCGGATAGTTTTTGCGAGTGTTGTTGTCCCACGAGTGAGACGGACAACGTGAAAACGAGCTCCAAAACCGACGACTGAGCGAATGAGGCGCATTCATCATCTTCTAGTAGAGTGGCGGTGGCAGCTTTCTTCATTTTCCGACAATTAACCCTTCGCGAGAGGCTCCAGAGGAGAAGAACGAGCCACGGCGAAGACAGGAGTTGAGGGAAGAGCGGGAGAAAAAATTCATTCATGTATCCTCTTCATAAGCCACAATAGTGCTGAAGATGGCATACAGGCTGTTGTTGTTGATGTTGATGTTGTTTCTGTCGTTATCTCTACAGCGAGTGCTGCTGTGGCTCTTGGGTTCGCCGTTAAATGACTTGGTCACGATCAGCTCGCTATATTCACACGTTTGTTTGGCGCGAGCCAGAAACTCTCGCGGATTCCAGAAGTGGACGCGTCTGGTATTCTAGCTCCGAACGAGTCCCATCATTCTCCTACCGCTAGCTCAGAAATTCGAGAAATGCTCGAGAATCGGCGCCGGAAGAGTGGAATCTGATGAATCTTCAAATTATTATTTCTCCTTTTTGCAACAATCATTGCTCGGTAGAGAAGCCGAGAGTGAACAGTTATGAGAGTTTCTCTGGTTTTCGGTTTTTGATCGTCGCGTGTTCTCCACAAGGCTCTTTGGTCGCTCGGTTTGTTCATCGGCTGCCCTGCTTGCCGACTGACTGACTGACTGACTGAATGCGATCCCTCAAAATCGGACGTCACACCTTTTTTCCTGCTGTTGGTCAATCTGCCGACCAAAAGGCAGTCGAGATACGTCCGCTTGCCGCTTGACTGACTAACTGACTGACTATCGAGTAGAATGCCTCAGTGGTTGCGTCGAAGCGAAGAACGTTTGACCAAACTTGAAGAGGCCGAGAGAAAAGAGCATCTGGACGATACAGAGGGAAGAAAAGAGAAATATACGGCTCACGCAACAGCGAGCAGAAAGCAACAATTTATCAATAACAACGATGATTTTCAATAAACCAGTCGGTTCGCTAAGCAGCGAGCCATTTCGACGAAGACAACCGGACACGCGGACGGTGTGGCGAACGAACGAACGAACGAAAAGACGGCTGCCATTTACGTCTCATAGAACGAGATGTCGCTAATTTCCAGTAATACGTCAGATTGTTCAATGATCGATGCTCGATCATTGGCGAAGTATCATCAGAGACGACCCTGACAGATCCGAGTATCCATCTGTCCTTTCCCACAACGAATTTGTTTTCATCTATTTATTCGGACTGTTGCTTGTGGTTACGAATGCGAGGCTCCATCATCTGGCCGCATCGCCCAAACCTTCTGAGCAGTGCTCGTAACACTCGTCTACGGCCTGAAGATTTGGTTCAGAATCATTCCTCGATCTTCGGAGTTTTCGTTGTCCTTCGAGGATTCCTTGCGACAGCGAATCCCTGCTCCTTGGCAACCAGAGGTTCATTTTGAACACGCCAACCAAAATGTCGAATCATACCTCCGGGATTTTCCGTGGTAGAAACCGTTGTGGACGAATCGCTGGCTCCGTGGGCACGTCGAGTTCGAGCTTATTTTCTTCTGCTAATTCAGTCAGGTGCGATGCACAGCACTTGAACCGGTTTCCAACTCTTTTCTTTGTCCGTAATTATTACTTGACTTCGGCATACTTTTGGGATGTCGTCTTCTCTTCTTCTCGAAATGTATAAATAAAGCTGGGAACGAAGCACAAGGTCCTACCAATTATGCGAATTAGAACTCTTTGCTCATTAAAGCTCCATTGTTGTCCATGATGTTGGTCGCAGCTCGAGCGGAATCCCCCAGAAATGAAGTTTGTCAATTTTGTTGATGAACATCGAAACGAATCGGAACACCCATCGTAGACTAGGCCGTTCGGATAAAGTTCCACCACAGCGACTATTCATCATGGAGCTTGAACGAGCGCGGGCTCCGTAATCGCTCACGAGCAAGTGTCGTTATGATTTTGTTTCATTTGCCAAAAGGTTTCGTCAGTGCCAGTATGGTTCACGACATACCTCAGGCATCGCCGCAGGAAACACCCTTCCCGGTCGAGTCGTTTACGTGGATCCCGGACGGACCAACAGAAAAGTGGTCAAACAATCAGAACGAGAAAAAAAATTGGTCGCTCGCCGGTTATATATTCGACGACGATTCATTTCCACGGACACGGAGCGGTACACAAATCCTCCGCGTTGTAAATGATATACGGCCGCTCGTACGAGTGAAACAAATTCCAAGCTCCGGTGGTCGCCTCTGTCAGGTCGAAACTGCGACTATTCCCACCGGCAACTACAGTCGTAACGTAACCACAGTCTTCGACGCTCGGCTTCCACAGTCATGACTATGGTAATCACTGGTCAGCACCGGTGCTGAGAAAATTCCTCTGGAGGCCAACGTAGTGATTATAGTAATAGTCAATCACAACGAATCGATCTGAGGAGTCTCCTCGGAAACCGGGAAATCTCACGAAAGTCAGTCGACGTGCACCTCTTGGAAAACATTCTGGACGGAATCGGACCGAGGTTTGCGAGAATGTTTCAAAAGTTCGTAGCCTCGTAGAAGTGCGCGTTCGAACGACAGGAACAGAGTCATTTTATTAGCGTGGACAATCTTGATGATACTTTTTATCGTCGACAACGAGCAGCGATGTCAAAGTACTTCTTTTTTTCTAATGCGTCGCACGAAGCCCACCCTTCGGTGACGATGTGGTTCTCATTAGACTCACACCGAAGATTACGTGGGCATTTTTCTTTTCGTACACGAAGATATTGTAGAAGATCGTATGTCAGTTCATCATGACCATTATCGTCGTAAAACCCTTCTCCGGTCTGTGAAAATGACTGGTCCCATGCTCGAGCCCTTCGACGACAGGGCCCTCGCCGTAACGAACAAATTAGTGAGTATCGTATTTCCTTCACTCTGACTGAATGGGTGAACTAGAAGACGCCAGAAGATCGAAGTCACTCCGCGCCTCAATTAACTCGTCCGCCAAGCAAAAGACTCGCTTTGGACCGTCTGTCTCGTTGCATCAAATCGGAAGTCGTTGAAACAAGCCTTTACCTCAAGGTTGAACCGATGTGCCCGTAGGCTATGGTCGCTTCTGTGGTCGCGGTTGGTGGTGACATAACACAACCGACGTTCCGTAATAATTCTGCACGATCCATGCTTGCTGTTGCCGCCTGGACAGATGGGTGTGTGTGTGTGTGTGCGCGTTTTGGTAATTCCGTAATTTCTGATTAATTGAAGGGGACGCTGCTTTTTCTGGAAGCCCTCTGGCCGTTTGGCTCGGTATTCTGTCGCGCGGAGCCGCTCGCTTAACTGGCTGGCCAGGCCTCTCGAATTCCGAGTCTGGTTCCGACTGAGCGACGGAGTGTTTTCCTCACTTGGGTCGTGGCTTCTCGCGGCTCGCGAAAAGAATAAGTTCAAATTAGAAGCTGGAATTCCTCCTTCGAGTAAGGGCTCGTGGCGGTACTCAATTACGAAATCGGATCGAGTTGTAGGGCGAAAGGCAAAGAGACGACAGCGCGACCAAAGTCATCGGAGACACGCTCTGCGAAATCTTCAGCGTCGATAGATGATGATAATAAGTCGAAATTAATGACACATCAAGCGTCGCATCGTCTGATTACGGACTACTTGCATGGATGAATGCCGAGCAGGCGACCATCCGGGGAAGAGGAGGACGAACGGATAAAAACTGAATGGAAAATTTGCCAGAAATATCAAAAAATAAATGAAACAGAAAAATGTAGCTTCGACATTTGTGAAGAGAAAGCAAAGAATCAGCAGGGCTGATTTTGAAATAACTAAAAGGAAGGAAAAACGAACGAACGGAAGGAAGGAATCCGCGAACTGACAGTGGCGCTCGGGGTGTAAATTCTATCGATCATCACAAACAGTTCGATGATAATTATAAACGCTAGCCTACGGGTCATAATAGAAAGCTCGTCATCGACGTTTCCCTCATTTTGTCGGAGGAACGCCGCGCACAGCCACACGCACATGAACGGGGTGATGGTCGTCGTCGACTGGCTATTTGATCAGCTGACTCACGATCGTCGCATTTAGAACAGATCGGTGATCCGGTGGTCGGAGAAGAGAGAAGGAAATTGTGGGCGGACACGATTGACCAAGGAATGCAAACCAACAGTTTAACGGATGCTCAGATTGAGGAGGGGGGGAGGGGGGAGGACAAACGACGGATGAACAAACTGACTGACTGACTGACAGTCTGTCAGATGAACGAACTGCAAAGTGACCGAAGGAAATAATTGGCTGCGGAATCGATGGGAAGAAACATGGGTGTTGCTTGATGGGAAACAGATGGCTCGATTGACTGACGACGGTCGTCGCCCAGAAGGGAACTTCAGCTGCCTTGATGGCTCTTCGAAGTTACTCAGACCTTCTCGCAACTCAAACATTCAGAGGAAGGATCGAATCGAATCGATGAGCGATCGATATCGAGGCACTAAACTCCTACAGACACACTCATGGCAAATAGAAACAACGCGAACCGCGAAACACGATGTTTCCTAGCAACACTTAGATTCAATTTTGATGTTTCTCTCGATTTTCAGCCCGATCCACGACCTTTCGAAAGACTCCACCGACTATCCAACGAGGAAAGCTCTGAGGAGGTCCGCAGCTTCAGCAGCCGTCACCGCGGCAATGGCAGCCGCCGCAGCGGCCGCCTCATCCCAAGACGGATCTCGGTACGTTGTTGGCCAACTCAATCAATTGTTCATTAACTAAGCTTAGCGTGATGCTCGACTAACATGAGCTTGCTTCAAATTGATCACTTAGAAATATTTGTGATAACAGCCGCCAGTTCTGCACAAAAACCGAGTCAGACAAAAACTTGAAGGCCTTAACGAAACCCTGTTTCTCGACGAAACCTGTTCCTCTGCCGAAAACGTGTACACGCCGACGGATTCTGAAGGTTTTCGCGAGAATCGAAACCTCAAGTCAAATCGATCCGAAGGAATCGCGGAACAATCCTCAGTTTCCTCGATGACAGGTTCATTGTCACTTGATTGACCTCAATGTACATATACTGACTGATGCTATTACCGATACTGCTACAGTTTCCGCACGATTTCGCTCGTTTTGTCGTTTAGATGTTTAGTCGTCAATCGGAACGACCGAGCGTCAGTCTTCCGACGGAGCACCTTCTATCTGACGGCTCGTCGCATGTCATCAATTTTTTTTCAGGCACTAAAATCCGCCCGAATGGCAGAAAGCCGAATATTATTATCTCTACGAATGTCCGATAATATGAGCGACTCCGTCGATCCTCCTGCTAGTTAGCTTCAAGTGAGTCAGTCGCTCAGTGCAAGGGCCATTTACTCAACTGCCGTCACTCAGCAGCATCAGCTGAGTGAGTCAATCAGTTCGCGCGCCCGACGCGACGGTCGAGCTGACGTACTTACCGAATTACGAACTTTTGCTCGGACGCACGGACCGATAGATAGACACTGACGGACGGACCGACTGAGTGTTTGACGGAAAGAGCATCAGTTCGGTCAGTTAAACGAACGGATGGATGGGCTGCAGCTACTGCAGCAAGCTTATCTAATAGCCCATTATCGGGAGGAATTGACAAGATAAGCCGAGCTTCCACCGGGCGCACTTCAGTTCGTCCGTCGGCGATCTAACTTCGAGAGGCCAAAGATTTTATGTCCAAACAGAAATAAACTCGACGGACAATAATTTGGATATTCTTCTCGCGTTTCCCTCGTTCTCGTGGAGCCATTGGCCTTATCGATCGTTTCTCGGTGAATCCGCCGGATATTCTCAAAATGAAACTCGAGACGACAACCTTCACCGCTTGATTCGATAATTATAATAAATGAACTCTCGGTCCTGTTAAGGTTTTTGCGGTTCGATGTTGTGGTTTCCTAACAAGCAGCGTCCGCGGGGCCGGAAAGGATAATCGGCAAACTTCGATCGAGGAGAAGAAACCGAGGGGGAAACCTGTTTTCCTTTGAACATGTCACACGACGAGGAAGCGTGCTGTGGATTTAGGGGGAAAGAATCAGAAAACTAAAAATAAATTCATCAAAGACCAACCGGACTACTATGGCGGGATTGCGGCTCCTGCCGCGGCGTCGAGAGGAATTGGTTTTAACTTTTGAAAGCTGAAACCGGCCGACTGGAGCTAAAACACACAAAATTGGCGCAGCAGCGATTCCCTCCTGTTGAGGGGTGGCGCTCGTCGGGAACCGAACGATCGAGGGTTTGACTGAGCTGATTTAAGGCGAGGAAGGAAAAAATAGCCAAAAAGGAAGCGAATAAATAGAAAAACTCGCTTCAATACGTTGATGGCGGAAAACGCGAAACCCAGAAATCTGGAAGAACGAAACGTTTACTGACAAAGTCACTGATTGAGTTGGTTTCCTTGGAGGAAGAAACAACAACGAGAAGTAGGGAGCGCGGAAGCGACACTAGGAGTTGCTAAGAGAACAGACAGTGATCTACGTCTACCGATTTGTTTCTATTACTTCTGTTCTTCAGTCTTCGTGGTCCACTCTCGTTCTCTCGGGGCGTCGGCCGATTGTTGCTTCTCACCTGAAGGGGAAATAATTGAAAGAAATGACTTGATAAAATTCGCTGTCGGGTCGGGCATTACCGAGGATTCAAAACGATTAGACATCAACGAAGAAACTGAGGAAAGAAGGAAAGTAAGAAATTTTACTCATCATTACATGAAACCAGCGATAATTTCGTCTTCGAGCTCCTCGAGACTCGACATTTTAGTCAGGATCTAATTGCGTCCATCGGATTATTGGGATTAGCGTCACGACGCCAAGAAACAGATGCTTCGAAAAGTGGGGACCAAAGGAAGCTGTCAACGCGCAGGTCGTTGTCGCAAAGAGTGTGACCAAAATGCGGTTCTTCGGTGAAATGTTTTGAACTTGAATCGCTCTCGTCCCTTTCCTGTCTCGGATTCTCCCGACCGTGCACCTTTTGGCAACACTGGTGGTCTTGAGTTTGCTGTTTCTTCTGGCATTTCTCACAGAAACAACAGATTTTCGCTCTTCGTTGCCCCAGTGCCCCGGGCGAATGAGAAACGGCCACTTGACGCATCGCCAACAATTCACGAGCGCTGATGTGCGTACATAACCGTGTACACACTGCTACAAAGCTGATTGATTGAGGATTGACGGAAAGTATGCCAGAAAAGAGACGAAAAACGGTTTCTGCTGCGCAACAGCTGTCGATGCCCGAACATGGAGCTGGTCCAAACTTCCGTAAATTGCGACGACGACGTTTTCTTTGACAGCGGCTGTAATTACCCAATTCAATATGTCCCGAGATCGAGATGCGATAATTATTTCTGGTCTTTCATCAGCGCGTTCACACACGCACACACAAATACTCACAAACGTTTCTTCAATGGCAGTGGGAGTACTGATTCCGCGGGATGTCGATCGCGGGAAAACCGCTTCTCGTGGTGAACTCCGAGACCCCGATTGAACTCGATGAAGCATTCTCAGGACTGGGACCGCAGTTGTTCCGCTAAAAGATTCCAGACCCGGAAGGGGAAACTTGCCTGAGGTCAGCCTCGATTCCGTGGAGGTGCAATCAAGGCCGTGTCCTTCAACTCCGGGTCCAAAACCACCGTTTCCGGCGGAAAAATGTCTGGCTGAGTGAAAATCTCACGTGCAGTTCTCAAATGAAAAGCTCTTTGGCGCCGTTCCGAAACACCGCTCGTTCGCTCGAGGAATCGTTAGGTGTGGCTGCTGTCTACGCTATTATGCAGATTGCAGAACATGGATTGTCACTTAGACGGGCGAGTCAATCATAGGGAAAGCGAGAAGCGACGGAAGAAATCGAAGCGTCGAAAAGATGAAACGTCGTTCGGTCGGCGAAATAATTGCATGTGCTTACGGCCACCGCAGGACCACCACGGCCGGTTGATGTTTCCATCTGTGTGGACATTTGGCGTCACTTTCGTCGTTTATACGGCCCTTCAGCCTTTTGATCCCTCTCGGTCTCCTCAAATTTTCAATACATTTCTCCTTTTTTTTTTTGCGTTTTCGCTTCTCCCGATGCCTCCCGAAGCCAGTGAACCCTTTACTGACCGACCGGACGGATCTGTCGGCCGCGTGGTTTTATGGTCGACTCACGACTCCCACGGTGTTCTCGCTCTCTATTAACTTACCGATATGATTATTAAGAGTGCTAAATAATTTTAATATCACTTAATAACTCTTTGCTCCAGCTGGCTCCGTTCGGTTTCCGCGGCCGAACTCTGAAAAGCTGCTGCTGGGTTTCGTTTCTCGTTGTAAATCCTTCAAAATTAAGTACGCTTCTCTGTTCGGCGATTCTGAAAGCGATTCCGCGTAACATGATCCCGCCTTTTGGCCGCTTCATCACCGGACCGGGAATTAAATAACCGAAAATTCTTTGATTTCTGCGCTCACCCCTTTTTCTTGGAACATTCTCCGAGATTTCTTCCGAAGTTCTTCGATCTTCATCCAAGCTCTCCGACAACCGGTAGTAGGGATTCGAGTCTGACAGTTCTTCGACGCAGATACAAAACTGGGCTCACGGGTGTCTGCAAAGCTCGCTGAACGCCCCAGGCCGTGCCCAAGGATTTCTGGACCTGCATGTAAAAGTGTGTACAATCGTTGTACGTGTGTGATACTCGGCGGCTTTTTGGGGCATCTTCTGAGCAACACGTTCAATTTCCGCTCTTCAGTCGACTCGGGGAAGTATGTCGCCAGAGGCGCAGGGGACGAGCACCACCACCGCCACCGTCGTCGCTGCCCCTGTTCGCTCGGCTCTTCTCCTCCTCCTCCGCCGCCGCCGCCTGGATCTTCGCCCCTTCGTGTGACTCTCCCCTCTAAATACACCCCCCCCACCCTCCTTCCCTCCCGATATCCTGGATCCCCTCCTCGTACGTAAGCCCCGCCTAGAGCCTAAGGGTTTGCGTTCACCGCCACTAATACAATATTCACATGTCCGCGGGGCATGAACGGCACACCGATAGGATCGATTGCCGACGGCAGAGCCCACAGCAACTCCTACTTCCATCCGATCACTCTTAGAGCCTGACTTAGAACGAATCATCATCATCATCACCGCCAACGACTAACCTTGTTAGTGAGGTGTATTCATCGCTTCCATCGACCGTTCCATTCATTCAATCTTTCGTCCATTCAAGAGTCGTCACGATTATCGGAAACTTCTTTCGCTCCACTCAAGCGCGCATCCAACACCCAGGGCAGTGATACTCAGTTGAAGGTGGCTGAGTCGGAGATGTCAAAAAATATTGAGAATCTTCATCTTCCGCGGAGTTCTCTCCGGATTTTGCATCGGAACAGATTCGGAGTTATCCAAAACAGATCCGTAACCACGTAATCGGTCTCGAGTCGAACAATCCGACGTTTCATAGCTGAACGGTTTTTTCTCAAAGCATCAAAAACATGAGAAAAAATAGACCGATGTCGTTAAGAAAATGGCCAAAAGAAAATAATTGAAACGAAGTGGTCGCCGCCACTATTTTCGTTCCACCGTGAGCTGGGAAATTTAACTTTTTCTGAACATTTTCGTCCTCCTCCGTTTCGTTTCAACCTAAGGCTGGAGAGCCAAGGCCGTCTGAGACGAGAACTCGGTAACCTTCGGGAAACACAGGAGCTCGAATCCAAGTTTCGGAGACATCGATGGGAAGAGCAACGACATCCATCATTTCCACAAATGGTATTCCATAGTGGTTGGTTTGAAAATTCTGAGAAACTTCGGATTGCGGTCTTCGATCTCAGCGTTCTCGACGAATGATGAGTTACTATTCCTTCGATCCGTATCATGTCGTTCTTCTTCTTTCCTCCGGTTCTCGTTTTCTCATTCAAACTTCTGTTTCTCTCAACGAGGATTCCTCCGTCGTCTGAACCGCGAAAAGTTTCAATCTACGATCGGCCATCTCTATTATAGTCCATATTTCACCGCGATAGAATGATCTATCGACGGCGTTTTTTCATTTTCTTATCGAGCCCAAGAGTAATGGCTCCGCTTCTTGAGATGTCCATATGCCGAATCTGACACAGAAAGAATCCGACCACGATCAGACCCCGTGGTCAACTCTTCATGCGACTTGAATTTATCGCCGAATAACGAAAGGCTATTATGGGAAGAGAATTTCGTGGCGCGGACAGCAACCAAACGCTCCGGGCAAACGTTCGTGCGCCGCCGTGAATAACGAGCCTCGAAACGTTTCGAACAATAATATATTCATCCGTTTCCGAAACGCTTACCCTAAAACTCGTTCATTACTGAATAGTCGAGAGTCCGTCACCACCGTCGAGCTCTGGAACGACCGAAAGTTCGACTTCTATGAGCGAAGAGCCATTCACCGAACATCCCTAGATTTTTGATTCGATGAAATTCTAAGTCTAGAAGTGCTTCTCCCTCGTGTTTTCTTGCTTGTCGAGTTGTGTATTAACGAAGCTTCCTTCCCTCGACAACAAAGAGGTCTTGAAATGTCTCGAGAAAACGAGTACTCATTGCAAAGTCAAGATGGAAGTTCCCCCTTCAGTGGTTTCGCTCCGGTTTTCGTTTCTTCTACTCAAACTTAATTGCCACGGTGAAGACGTAGGGGCGACACTTTCACAGTCAAGTGCCGAGATAACAATGAAACGAATTACCGGGAGCAAAACGGCGGCGAAGCGGAGACAATGCTTGCTTATCCATATTTAATATAGTACAAAGATTGTGGACGACCTTCCGAGAATGCCTCTAGGCTCCATGTAACGCTCACGACAGCGCGTATCGCTTGCGTCGCTTACTTCAAGCGTTTCAAGCCTGCCCTTACGGAGAGTGAAGAAACGCAAATGTCAAAATGGTTTAAACAAAATCTTCGAATTCTTTTCAATCGTAGTGGACATTACCGTTTTGGGCGATGTCCGGATGAGATTATTATCTGATTTGGCGGACTGACTGGGCCGACGACAGACATCGACCACGCTTACTACAATTACTATATTTAAATCGAGCGATAAATTTCCCCTGATTGGACAATCGATCAGATTGATGAATGGAAGGCACTGACGAGCCAGAATTTAACGAAAACGAAGATTACCAGTAACGCCAGCAACAACATCAACGCTGAAATCAACCGAAGGGGCCGCCATAATGTTCCTCAGACTGAGTTGTTCTCGATGTTTCCTCCAGGTATGCGTTCGCAACGCACAGAACCCGACCGTGAAGAATCTGGAACCAAAATCAGCGTCGTCTCCGGAATGTGGTCGTCGGAATGATGTTATAGTTACAAGAACATTTTTTCTTTCGTGGAACGCGAGGGAAATTTCAAAGCGAACAAAATAGAAAGAGAAGCTGGGGGCTCAGTCACGTGAATTCAGTTGGTTTTTCTTCTCGGCGTACTACATCTTGACGTTTTCAATCGGATTTTCGTTGGAAAACGCGGCCCAATGATTGATTCAGCCGACGCCCGACAAAGATTTTCTCCCTCCCTCCTTCTTTCCTTCCTTTCGGTTAAATTTGATTGTCAAAGAAGAAAGCAACCAACAGCGATTTGGAATCACAAGAAAAAAAATGCCGGAGAAGAAGATTCCCTTGTCATATCTGTTACGACAGCTCAGCAGTGCTTCACAAGCATCAAGTGCTACGCCCTACTAAAAATAAAAAAAATTGGAAATTTCGACTCGGCCCTGATTTGTGCCAAAAACCATGTTTCCACCGTCCTGGTACTTTTTGTGTGGAACAAGATTTCATGCGATTTTCTCGTTGTTCTCTCTATGCATGTCCGCGTTAATTACAATCTGCTTCGGCGTATTGGTTTGTTGTTGTCCCGCCGTCTCGTTCGCTATCGATAGGCCAAGAAGTCAAGCCGATAGGGGATACCAATCGTCGCGGGACATTAATCATTTCTTCTTCACCCTGAGGAGTTGAGCTATCTTGGCCGAATCTTCATCCCCAATTGTTCTTCTAAGGTGAAGTCTCAGTACCGCACCTCTGACAACTTCATTACACCTCGGTGGATTGTTAGACAGCTCATTAATAACTCAGCTAATCGTTCTCGATGACCAAATCAGCTATTAGCCAGTTTGAGCCTGATCCGCACTTTTCGAAGCAGAGACTGTTCGGCTCATCGTCCACTTGACGATTTCTCAGAGCGCCCTTCTCAAGCAGCTTCCACATCGTGGAATCACGACTTCGTCATTCCGTTCGTGTCCAACCGCTCTAGGCAAGCTAGCAGCAGGGTGGAAGTTTGAAAAATTCGATTTTCCCTCCGAAAGTTCAAAATGATTCACTACATACTTCGAAGTCGATGATGAGCTCTAATGATTTTGTCTCGAAGCTCGCGTGCGAGTTCGAGCATCGAGACTCCGCATCACAAGCGTACTCGTAAAAACTCAAGAAATACCCGCGCCGTTCCGCCTTCCGTCTTCTTTCCCATTGAATCGAATCGGGATTTGATTCCACAGGGTCTCGTTCGTGTCCCGATGGCCGAGTTTGTTTATCGACAAAGTAGTAATTAGCTGACGTAGTAGCAGCGGCGGCGGCCGAAGAATCAAATGAGCTTCGCTGTCGATCCTAATTTGAAGACACCAATCGATACTTGGGTCATGGGTTCGCCGATCTGTCCGTTTCGAAAAAGCGATCGCATAACACAAGATAATCCCTAAGCAATGATTCGACAATTTCAGAAATCCGTGGATGGATCCTAAAATCCTGCAAATGGCGGCCGCTGCGGCTGCCCACGCGAATGCGCAAGCTGCACAGGTGGGGTCGTCCGGCGGATCCCCTCCTGACATGTACTCAACGGCGGCGCAACCTCCTAAAATCTCGGGAATTCCTTGCGTAGCCGCCGCGTCCCGCTACACGGCCCCGGTCCACATCGACGTTGGAGGAACGATATACACGTCCAGTCTAGAAACCTTAACCAAGTGAGTGCTCGAATCCTTTCATAACTACTCAGTTTCAGTCTATCGTCCAATCTGGGATTCGATACCCCTGCCTCGGCAGCGAATACTGCAGGAACGTTTGGGATGAAAATCTGATTTCACAGCAGCTGTTCGTTAGTGTCCGGCAACAGGAGGATGTTTATTGACATCAACAACCAGTACTGGACAGATACAATAGGAGTTTCATTATGGCTTAGTATTTTGGGGCGGATTCAGTTGTAAAGTGCAGCACCATTCTACCGAAGAAGGAATTTCGCTCAGGCCTCGAACAATGGAACAAACGAGCAAAGTAGCGAACGGGAGGAAGGCAGAAAGAAGAAAAGAAAAAAAAGGTACCAACTTCGTGAAGCGGGGATGAGAAGAGTCGATGGCGCTCCACTTGATTCGGGTTCTCCTCCTTTAATCCTGGAATGGCGTTCAGAAATCACGGTACGGAGTCTTTTTGACAAAACGATCACGACATAGCTCCCTGATTGTGGCTTTACCTAAAGACATGGGCGTTACGTTTTCAGTCCTCTGCCGACTGATGGCCTGTTTGCCTGTCTGCTCGTTTGTGGTGCTCACATGGGATACCGCATTGTCAATGGTATTTTAAGATGCGGCTACCGCGGGGATAGCCGCAATGCTCAGACTGCTGATGAACAACCTCGTCGTTCCGCTCATGTTGATGCCTACGATGATTTTGGTGAAGACGATGATGACGCCAACTGAAAGAAACATCAAACTTGACATCGAAAACGACGCTTTCAGGGAGAAGACATCGCTCGGGGGTGTCGACGGGTGGTTGGTTTGACCTCTTCGGGTCACAAATCGCCGCCACCGCCACATGGATTCCAGGCTAGACAAAGAGTCAAGGAAAACGGGTTTCGCGAAGATTTTCTTCATTTCCCCGTACACTTTGAGTCCTGACTCGTTGGGATAGCCGAGGCTCATCCTGTCTGCAATCATGGGGCTCTAGTTCGATCTGTTGAAGCACGTGAAGTGAACCACACAATCATGACGCATTGTCCGCCGATTGTGTAGCCGTCGTGCCGTGCGGTGTTCTTTCGAAGAAAAGACACTTGAGCATATCTGGACTCCGTGTTGTGATGGCTTCTTGAAGCCGGCCAAAGATAACATCGGTGTAAATTTATGACAGGCAATAAAATCAATCAACGAACAATCCAACGATGCTGCGAGACTTTTCCGCCGTATCGATCTATCTACGATGTATCAGTCCTTTAGTCAGTTGTCAGTGTCATCCGCGATCCACCGAACCAAAAAAAAGGGGGTCTTTTAGTTGCTCGTAATACATAGCGACCGAACACGCCGGCGCATTCGGGATTCAAGTGTGTGTTGTCACTAAAAGTTCCGGTGGCGTTCGACCTTCGACCTCTTCTTCGGGCTGAAAAGGACTGCTGGCAGGGCATCAACAGCACTGAAGTCTCAAGACAAATGTCCGTAAACAGTTTGGAGGTGCCGCGGTAGATCTTCCGCAAGCAACGCGGGCGGTTGCCATCGCGTTGCTTGCTCTAGGGCTCTGTTCTGTTTTTGTAATCGAATGAAGCGTTCTGGCTGACTGACTAAGTGAGACTTTCAACGACGCGCGGTCCGTGGTCGCGCTTATCAACAGCCGTCGCGTCAGAGCCGAAGCGTGATTGCGTTTTGTTGGTGGAGGCAAAGTCCACTTTCGGCCACCGGGCGGTGGGTTTCTTCTGCAAAAACCACACAGCACTGAAACCCCGTGCCCAAACAAGTGGCTCTAGAAGTGGTTTTCGGATGTTTCACTGACCCTCATCACGGGATTACGTCTGGTGAGGAGAAAACGAGAAGAACCCAGGAAGGATTCAGTTGCTTACCGAGCGCAAACAGCCAGTCAGTCAGGCTTGTATGTCGACGAACTAGTTGTAGTAGAGAACCGACGCTACGGGTCAAAGGTTGCGATACACCCTAAGGCATCGTTGTCGGTTGTTTCTTCGCCGTGCTTTCATTCAATATCGGTTTATATCCATTGGAAGGCGCCGAGCGAACCTTCGGGCTTCGAAATGCTCTAATGAGCCGCTATGCTCGCTGATCATTACGCATATTAGCAATCGTTGAAAAACACCCCGAAGATGCCCGCATTTCAACTTTGCATAATATGATTGTGGTGGTGCGCGCCACGATCAAATAATCGGGAGCGGCTTGTGCTACACCCGATCAGTAGCTATAGGATAAGAAATCTGGAATCATACGGTGATTGATTTACCTACTCACTGAAGGTTGCTCGGAGATAAGATTGGAAACTTCGAAATCCAAAATGCGTCGAATCAGTCCATTCGGAAATCAGCAATTCCACGACCGTAATCAGTCCGAGGAGCACGGTACATCTTCGAGAACTCACGAACATCGCGAGTCCGGGACCGAGTGACGGTTTTTTCCTGGTTTTTCCCGCGTATGGAACATACGTGTTATCAGTGTATGCGCCTTCTCCCCAAGTCAAGAGTTCCGTTCTATTCTCGCGCCTTGGTTGCCTGAAAGTGAGCTAATTACTTTGTTCTGAAAGAGTTCATCTTAACACAGCGCCTCAAATTTACAACACAACTGCAGCCGGAACGAATGTTGATTGGCGAGAACAAAACTAGCGGCCGGAAAACGTTATCTTCTCATATTAGTCAGACTTTTGAAATTTTCATTTACAACATTCTTAAGCCTTTCTCTCTTGGACGAGCCTCCGATGTTGCTCTCTTTATCTTGTCTCCACAGAACAAACGTTGCGACAGATTTTGTGATAAATACCAAAGTCAGAAGTGAGATACCGGTTCTTCGATTATTTAACTCACGTTCACGTGAGAGTGTGCCCATCTTTGGCCTGTGGATATAACTGCCAGGGTGAACGGTTGCTGCAAGATCTCGGATCTTAATCCGATCGGTCGTCGGCTATTACAGAATCGCTCCTACCTAAATAAATATAGGAATAAATTTTATTTTTGCTTTATCAAAACCCATAGATCCGCGAGCGTCGAATACGTGTCGTCGGGACTAGAGGAGGAAGCCGTGCTTCTAGACGCCGATGATCGTTGTCAGTTGCGCCGCGTAGCGTTTCTGTTTTAATCGATATTTTTGCTCCTCGAATTTAATTTGATTTTTATTTATTACACGAAGATCGCTCATTTCTCGTTTCTCATGGTGTGTTCTCTCGATTGGGGCTGTCAATAAATGTTTCAGTCATTTTTCGATGAGAGAAACACGCGCAGACCAGCTGACCGGTCGAGTGGAAGGAGAAAAAAAAATCACGGATTTCGAAGCTTCGAAGTGGAGAATTCGTCGTGTTGAGAGAAAAGTCATAAAAGAGTTTTATTGGATCTTAAGCCTAACGAAAAATCCCTCGGCCCCACCCAGTGGTAAATACGGAGCCGAGAGCCGGAATCCACTGTTGTCGTTGTCTACGCGCGCCGCTGCTAGAGAAAACGCTGTGCCACATTCTGTGCGTTGTTAGTTCCTTTTTTTCTGTTCTTGCTCTTCTATTTTTACGAACAAGATCAACTTCCAAAGCGTGTGTAGGGTGTGTTCACGACTTATCTCTGATGCGGGGATGTGAGGATTCGATTACGCACTCACGCGCTCGCTTCGCTTTTTTCTTTCTCTCTCGCTCGCTCGCTCTCTGCCGAGAGTGGGAGATATTCCAGATTTTTTAACCCCATCCGTCTTTTGCATGTCCCACAATACTCTTATCGGTGCGTGGTCCCGTATCCGAACGAACATCTGCGCGGATCTCTTATCTCACCCTCCATGAATATATCACTGGTTACCTGGCTCCGTAGAATACACTATTCCGTTATCTGTTGACAATTTTCTATCTCCGTCTCGGTCGGCCGCTCCTCGTCGATATATCTCCGACATGAACATTGCCGTACAAACGTGGAACTAGAGATCTATTTTTAATAAACTCAAAAGTATAAGAAATGGAACATGAAACTCTGCCCCGAAGCTCCATTATCCATGTGCCATGAGTGGCAGCAACCAGCCTTCTGGATCTTCGTTAACGATAACGCGCCGATAACGTAACACGAACACAAAGTTTCTACGATCGAATTTTCTCCCCTTTTCAATCAGGTAGTTTCCTCGTATCGTTCCCGCTCAGCGTTTGTTCGCGTGCCAGCCCGTTATCATCATGTAACGGAGCGGCGAAGTCCGAGATGATCGCCTAATCAGTTATTCGCATCTTTTTCACTTCATGTAAACAACGCGTTTTCGATTCACTCTTATTTTATGAGTTTCGTGTTCGAAGTCCGTCGTTTGCACCCATCACGGATCACGCTTGCCGAAGCGATCCTCGCGATCTATCGCCGATGGTTGAACATTGAAATGTAGAGCGAGAGATCTTCCCGGGAAATCGGCAACTGTCGTTCATGTGACTCCCTTTGAGCTCAAGACGAATATGCAGGTCGTGGGTTCAAGATGTCATTCCTCAGCCATGGCCGGCGACCGAAATAAAACGAAAACATGGCAATTAAACACTTCGCACGAAGTAACGACTCATTTAGATTTGTCAAGTTTTCATCTTCTCGGCAAGCGTATATTCGCGCGCATCTAAGGGAGGCTCCAAACGTTCGGACCGTGAGAACTTCATCTCATGAGGGCCTGAGGACTCAGTTTTACGGAACTGACGTTAGCGAGACGACATTGAGCCAGCAGTTATCTGGTGCTCGCCGAGGAAAACAAGAAAAGAAAAGAAAGGAAAAAAGAACAGTGCAACAACGGGATACCTGTTGTCGTTGTCGTCGCTATTATGACCATTTATGCCCCCCCAGGCCATCGAATGAGCTGATAACAATGTTTTACGAGCATTTCAGCGCTTCAATTTCTCTCAGACGTACAATTTCGTACTTCGATGCGATCGCTATAGTGTTCTGCTTCTGGCAAAACTGCCTCTCCTTAATTTTTCCGTCTTTTCTCCAACATTCCTGCTCCATGAGTCCGACTGCATGGCACTTGAACCAAGATCCCTTCAGCGACGGTTGATTGATTTTAAGTCAATCGTCAGCGCCGCGAGAAGATCACGATTTTCTCGAACTTTTGGGTCGTGAAGTCGCGGATGTTTCCTTGTCTTGACAGCGATCTTCAACTCGCCCGACAGTCTGTTTCTGGTTCCAAGTTTGCGGATGGATGTTTTGGATCGAAGGCAAGCGCCAGGTTTAGTTTGTTGAGAGAACGAGATATCTCTCGGTGGGAATGGCCAAACCCCTTGCCGAGGATGAGGACCCGAGGCTGTACCAGATGGTGCAATTATTACATTTCATACCTTAAGTGTTAACGTCGCTGAGCATCGGATGACGGGGTGTGCCGGAGATTGGATTGGCTTGCCGTCTGGCCGAGTCTGGTGAGATTGAAGATTGACGTCGAAAGTATATCAACGCGGAGAAGATTGACGTCGCATTTACGGCTACTGCCGCTTGAATCAGTGAAAAAAAAAACGGAGGAGAAGAAGCGCTGCAGAATCAGGAGCGTCTTCGGCTACGTTCACTACGCGCCTCAAACTACCTCACTACGGTCGGGAGAATCATGAGCTGCAAATTGTCTAAATAACACTGACAACGCCAGACTGGTGGGTAGATTGATAGAGAACAGTGAAGCATCTGCTCGCTTCGAGTCGGCCACTCAACTGACTGACTGACTGACTGACTGACCAACAAAGTGACCGAATGGCTCTCTTCAATCTTTCTGTCGCTGGATCGATTCGCCATCTTTGGAAATCTCACGGCGAAGAACTAACTAAGATCAGATGTGAGCTTTGATGCGGCACCGGTGAAATATGACATTCGAAGATAAAGCCCGGACACAACTGAACCCGAGCTAGCCATTAAGCACTGAGGGAGCCCGTGGCTCTTTTCGATCACACGTTTCGCACGGATCAGCCATTGGTGCTGCTGAAGCGGCCGTTGTTACACTAAATGCTGTTCGGATCTGATTGCGAACGACAGATTCGCGATCCGGCACATTTCTTCAGCCGAATTCTGGCCGAGCAATTACCACGGCCAGCGGTGGCGTCCAGGCATTATGAAAGGATGAAAGATGACGCAGGCAGAGGTGAATCTTTACGATATGGATCATTCTTCATCATCGTCATCATCAACTCCGTCATGATTATCGTTAAATCCTAACCATTGCGCGCGGGCGGACATCGGGAAAGACGCGAATTATCGCCGAGATATGGAAAACGCAGGACAGGCAATAATGGGCCGGACAGCGAGTTTCGGACCGACCATGTGTGCGGCCGGCGCGGCGTGCCACAAAAGGCCGGTGTAGCTCACGAGAACGGTGGAGGAATCGCATGGGTGCAAGCCCATGGTTCAATGAAAGCTGACCTCAAAGCGGGAAGCTCCTCGAGAGAAAGGAGAGATAATTCTCCGGATGAAATAACTCTATTCACTCAGAGGAAGCGATCCATCACTGTGATTCTGCGTGAGACCCGTTGCTAAGCATGAATGTGATTCGCTGGCTCCGATTTCGTGAAATGAGTTCCCTGGCTTTCATCGTCAAGTCGGCGAAAAGTAAGCCGTGCTTCGGCTGCTTCCTGTGTGACTTCGTCAGATTAATTATTCTGTACAAAAAACTGTCAACCCCGCCGCATCACGCCCACTGTTTCAAGACTTTATTATACAGTTCGTTTATCAGATGCGACGGATGCTTTTAAACAACTTTGGTCTTATCGGGTGGTTGAGAGTTTTTGAAACCTTGCGACAAACTCAGCATCTAGCAGGTCACTGGATCGCGTCCAGAAGAGGGGGAGGATGTCTTTTGATGTAGCGGTCGTTAAGCTTCTGTATTCGACTTTGAATCCACCGCCTTGAAGCAGCGACGAAAGTGTCCTTTTTTATTTCGGAGACCCACATTCTGAAATTCTCATCCTTTTGTGGTGAAAGCTCGTTACAACGAATTCCGTCTTGGGAAGTTCGGAATAACGAACCATTTTCTGCTTTCCAAATGAGGGACATACCCTAGAGTTGTGACAGTTTCTTGAGATATTCGCAGCGCGGGGAATCCGCGGTGTGATTCATGTCATAAGCCAGTCTCGATCTTAAGCAGTGTGATCTTTGGGGACCGGCTCAAGAATTTTGACAACACCAATACATTCTCAACTTTTTTTTCTCCTCTTGTGAGATTAATATGTTAAAACCAATCAATTGTTTCCGTTGTTACGCCTTCGTACTTTCAGCGGGAGATGTAGATATGAGGCAAGTGAAGAAGCAAAAACTAAATTTGAGCATAGTTTTATGGTTTCGAACAGCACGAAGATGCGGATCAGGAGGATGGCAAATTATTTTGGGGCGTAGCTTTCCATTCTTTCGTTTTGTCGAACGCCCTTAAGACGCTTTCATGTTGAGTGGCAGCACCGGCGGCGATCACTTGTGTGTCGTTTAAGCTCTACAAAAGTCTATATTGAAAACTAACCAAGTGTTTGGGTCGAGTGCTCTGGAAGTAAGCACCGCTATCGAAATCATGAGGAGCATCCGGTTGGCCTGACGGCAACAGAAACGACGAGCGAATTCGATGACCATCATCAACAACCACGAACCCTTTCATCGATGCCAGGCGGCCATCGATCGACCGCAGATTCATGATTTTGATGGTTGTTCCCGTTTTCTGTCTTGTTTTATTGTTCTCTACTGAAAGCACGATTTTTCTCCGTTTTCCCCCAGGTATCCTGAATCCCGGCTCGGTAAGCTCTTCAACGGATCCATTCCCATTGTTCTAGACTCCCTGAAGCAGCACTACTTCATCGACCGGGATGGAAAAATGTTCCGTCACATTCTGAACTTTTTACGCACCGGCAGCCTGGTTCTGCCGACAGATTTCTCTGAAGTGGCTCTGCTTATCGAAGAAGCCCGTTATTACGACATACCCTCGCTGAACAGAGCTCTTCAAGAGTATCCGGCTGTTAGCAATGGGAGTCCTTTGAAACAAAACGGGAGTCCTGTGAATCCGAAAAGGGCTCGACTTGAGAAAGCTCGACTCGAAGAACCGAAGGAAGATAGCTACCAATGCCTCTCGCTCAGCATCTCACCCGACTTAGGTTCGTGATCTGCTTTTTCTCGAAGCTTTCACTCCATTCCCTCGATTCGAGGACTTTCTTTGTTGTGGTAGACCTTTGCATTGTAAGGTCCCGCCCTGAAATCGGAGTCGAAACGTTTCAATTAATCAGTAGAAATTTCAGGTGAACGCGTTTTGATTTCCGGCGATCGTGCGCTCATGGAGGAAGTTTTCCCTGAGGTTCTCCAACCTATCGAAAGCTCCGCATCGGCTGCCGCTTGGAGCTCCCAAGACTCCAAACAGGTTTTACGCTTCCCGCTGAATGGATTCGCCAAACTGAATTCGTTGCAAGCGATTGAGAGACTGCTCAATAGCGGGTTTCAGGTATTTTGATTCGAAAACCTCTTCCGTACTGTACCTCAAGTATCGCAATATTTCCCTAACGTCTTCGATGTTTTTTTTTACTAGATTTCCTGAAATTTCAATTCATTTTCTTCTGCAGCTGATCTCGTCTACTGGGGGCGGAAGCGGAGTGGATGGCGCGCAGTTTTCGGAGCACCTGTTTGGGCGGCGTACGGAAAAAGGCAAAGATCCTTCGGGGAGCCGAGGAGTCAAAATCGAATAGACTGTGCTGTACATACAGGAGAGGACATTGAGGCCGACAGAACAATCTCAATTAAAAATTATTATAATTATTATCATATTACCAAACGCAGCCGGATAACACTCATCTAGCTCCGACCACACGAGTATCGATCCTGTACTAAGTAACCATTGTTAGGTTTTGATGATGATGATGATGATGATGATGATAATGAAGGTCACGACGACGATGCGTGTTTGTGTGTAAATAAATCTATGACTTCAAATGAAGAGAAAACAAACACTTCTCGCTAAGTTCCTCAACCTCAGCGGAAGAATTCGACAGACCCTTGAACGATATCTGAAATGGATCGAACACGAACCTAAGACAGCTAAGAAAGGGGAATTAAAAACGAGGGAATAGGAAGAACAACGCACACCAGTTAGCATCTCAGTAGCATCAATCTATATATTTACAATAACCGTTGTTTCAAGGGTGAAAGGCTTAACATTCTGCAGTTGGATTACAGTTCGCTCGGAGATCTCTGGAACTGCAGACGTCGTTTCTGCAGTTCGTACTCTGACGATCTCCAATATTCCAGTCTGTTCGTTTTCTTATCCTTATTCGTCTATCATCACTCGTTCATGTCCATTTCAATAATCAATTCGCTTAGTTATCGTCGTTATCTTCCGCATCTTTAATGATGGTTCCGCCGAAATCGTAGAAGATGTACTCGAGGTCATCCTCTCACCATAATTCCACTTCGATCGTCATTATCATCGTCAACAACGCGACGCGTTTCCGAAAATCTTTTCTCCCTCATTCTGTCTGACGTGTGTTTTTCCCCATCGGCGTCAGTCTACCCCTCACGTTATGTCCGCAATTCATGTGGCCACCGTAAAGAAGTCTTCCCACTCCAAATCCCCTCGTCCTCCATTCACTTCATGTGTCTCGCTCGCTCGCTCTCTCTCTCTCTCGCTCGCTTTCATGCATCCTCAACTTTCACGCGGCGCACCACACAGTTTTGCCAAGTAATCATCATCATCATTCTACAAAACCCAGTATTCCTCCCTGCTTTTTCGCGCTCTTACTTCACGTGTTATGTGGATTTCGTTTGTCTGCGTCTTCTATAAAGCTCTCACAAGCGCACCATAGGGCTCGCCACTTTTGGTGCAAAGGGATCCGAGACCAGCTTCCCTGTCTTCCCGCCTAACCATCAATCGACCGACCGACCGACCGACCGACCGTCCGTTGCGTTTTTCCAGCCCGCGAGTGCAGGAAGCCGTCTGCTCGGGAACATCCGAGCAAGCTGTTGTTCTTCTCCTTCGGAACAGAAGTTTTCACCAAATCTCTTCTGATCCTCTTCCCTCAAAGATGACAATTTGATTCGCTGGCAGGTCGGTCGGGGATACAAGATTTCGAAGATGAAGGAGTGTAGCAACAGGAGCATTTGAATATCCTAGCTTGGCCAGTCGCTACTGCTTTATCGTGCCACCGGCGGGAGGTGTGGCTTCTTTCGAAGGTGTACCCTGATGACTGGGTGCCCCCGTGTTCACCAAACTCGCCGGTAAACTCGTCGCTGGCTGCTGCGCGCTCGGTGACGGAACGCTCGCGGCTCCTTGTGTTGCTGTGGCCGAAGGATTCTGTGTTTTCACTGGAGCTCCGACCGGCGTTCCCGCCGTTGTTGACGAGGCGCTGGCGGCGGTACCGAACGCACTCGATCCCACTGGTACCGCCGGAACAGGTGGCCGACCTGGGACTCCGAAGGCGGCCAATGACGGAGCCGTTCTTGGCGTACTCTGCGACGACGGCAGAGAGGTCGGAGGCGCCTGCGCCGGCCTTTGAGCTGTTCGGTGCTGCTGCTGTTGCATGGCTGAGAATCTTTGCGCGAGTTCTGGCGTTAACAGCGACTTCAGGAGCTGGTTTTCTTGCATCAATTGCTCATTCTTCTCATTCAGCTCCGTAATCTTTTCCCGTAATACGTCCACCTGTAACGAAACCAAGGTTATTCTCAGCACTTCCGATCGAGTTCTCAATCTATCCGGTTAAGAAAAACGCTCTGAGTCGACCTCACCTCTTCTCGGACGGCAAACATGAGATGACTCTTGACCAGGTCCATTGCCTGTTCGATTTTGTTGTCGATTCCTCCTGCTCCACATGCCGAATAGTTGCTGAAAATCGAAAACCGAAATAATGAATGACTCTCATCGAGCTGGAGGTGAAATCAAGAAACCACTTGAAATCTTGCAACAAATGCAGGGTTGTTCTCATTTCCTTGTGCGTTTATTCGTATAGTCCGAGAGACGTTAGTTAGTGTTTTAGTTGCGAGGTCGGTTTGCGAGTTATTCGACAGACATCCATTCTCAGCGCCAACAACACGATGCCGAGAAGGAATTCTAACCCTCAAGAAGCTTATGTCATCGCCCTGAGACGTTTTTCGCTCGCCCGCAGCCGATCCCGCGAGTTTCTGGCTACCTTCAGGCATTGAATGAGGTTGAAACGAAGCGTACTCTTCCTTGATGCACCCATCCCGGCGAATTTCCGAGCCGAACGAAAGCGAATGATGCGATCCTGACGGCATCGACTCGTCATGCGCCAGAAAGGCACAACAGAGTCTTACAGAGAGGATAGAGAGGGGGAGCAAGGGAAGCGGGAACGATCCATTCCCGAAAAGCCGGCCCAAGAACCCGACGAGACGAAAGAGAGTGGAGCAAGACCTGTCCGTGGGTGGCAGAGGCGCTGAGACCTTCCTCTGCTTTGGTTGTTGAGGCGAGAAACTTTTTTCCAGATGAGGAGAACTCCGTGAGCGATTCAGTCGAGGAATAAACGGAGCTTCCGTTGGCCCCGAAAGCTGAATAACAATTCTTGGTGGAGATAGAATTCGTGACCTGCCGGCGATCAAGTGAGCAGGTGTGATCGATGGGTTTTCGTTAACGCTACATAAAGAGTATTACGCTCTTGGAGTGAAGACGAAAAATTTCCTGCTGCGAGAAATTGCGCAGTGTGCATTTGTGTGAAGTCGTCGGTTCGGTGTCGGAATCTGAATCGAAGGCCAGCGCCGGATCCGGGATAAAATGTATTTTCAAGTTCTTTGATCAGCCAGAAATGTCCTCAAACGAACGTCGTTCGAGGGAAGAGGTTCTAGTTCTAACATGAGGTCGATAGAGAATGGAAGGCCCTTCGCCCTCCAACACTTCAGAGTAACTTTCGCTCCCGTAAACGTCTCCTCCGATTCATCGTTCTCTTGAGGCAAGGATATGATTGGAGCAGAATGCAGTACAACATGAATCTTCTCTCGGGAGAATACATCAGGACTGAATGAATGAAATTCAGGAGAACGAAGAGCTCAATGTTGCTGAGTCCTCTCTGGAGTAAACACTTCTTGTGAAAGCGATTCCTTGCACGCTCAGCTGATATTTTGCCCAGACTTTTTCTCAATCAAACAAAGAAAGCCACGACCGATGACGCTGATGACATAATACGGCACAGAATTTCGGGCTTGTTTTCCAGCAGTGGTTTTCAGGTGGGGAACTCTATCTTGGAAGGTTTCTGGAGATCCCCGGAAAACGTGTTCAGTGCATCGAACGGGCAGAAAACCTGTTGCCCTTCACGGATTCATTCTCTCAGATCCACCGAAAGGGGATCGACGATTGAAATACAAGCGGATCTTCGAAAGGGTTTCAAGGACACACAGAAAAATAAATTGAGTCTGCACTAAAATTCGCACCACTTCAAGCATCTTGTAAAACTAAACGATTCCTGATCAGGAATGGTTAGAATTCGGACACGCGATTCCCGGATTACCAAGCATCGACGAAATTTCTATAGTTTGGGAATAAGGTCCAAGTTCCTGGAGGGCTCTTTGATTTTGAATCGTTGGAAATCGAGCCTACGTCGAATTGTTTATATCTCGAGACATCAGCCATCGAAGAATTCAGCGAAGAAGTTTTCAAACATCGCCGCTGGTTCGTGAATCTCATTGGTATGAAAAACTGAAGGACACTCGGATGATGTATGCTCGGAGCTGCCGCGCAGGAAGAGGGAGCGAGCGGGAGAAAGAGAATGGAAAAACAGGAAAAGCTCTCAATAATTCACTATCGTCATTGTATTAAGCAGCACCGCTGGCGATGCTAACCTTGGCCGCCAGAGATTAACTCCTATCATGGCATGAAAAAAACTGCGGCTGACGAAGTAGCTTACGCGATCCCACGAATTCACACACATGACATCAAGCATTCATCTGTCACTTAAACAGAGGGTCTTCTCGACACGAGCAGGAACTCGCACGATGCAAACCAGATGCTTTTCCAGAAATGACTTTCTGATGATCCCAAGACGCCCACCGGCAGCGATTTCCGTTCCATACCTGCACGATTTGCAGTGAAACGACGAACCATGACTGTAGCTTTTTGAAATACAGCGCACCATACTGAGCTCAGTTTCAAAGCGTTTCGAAACGGGACATGGACGCTCACGCACAGACACAGGCAAAGGACCAGGATTGCACCTTCCTCTGTCTGGGTGCCAACGGCAGCTCACTCGCGTCGACGAGAGAGTGTTTTGGAGAGGACACGAGAGTTTGATGCTACTGTTGGAAAAGCGCGATTGCACGTAATTCACTCATTGATTCAGAAAGCCGCTTGCGGCGATTTCGGAACCGTAACTTGTTTGTCAGTTACATCAGAGGCGTTGTTGTTGTTCAACTCTCCGATTGCGATAAGATAACGCGACACGGCTGGCGGCGATGGAACTCGCAAGCGCCCGCGCGCGCGCGCAATCTTAATCTTGCTCCCGCGGTGTGGGTAGAGGCATCCTCGATGCGAGTTTGATTCATTGTCGTCGTCGTCGTCATCATCATGTGCTTCTGTTCTGAGCAGACCGAGAGTTTAATTACGAGAAACTCCGCAGGAGAATGTTCAGCGAACTGACGCTGTGATCCAGCTTCAAAACAAACGTCAATCAAAGGCTATTATCATGACTGTTCCCGGCGGTCTTTCAAATGTTATCAGCACGAGCGTTGGGCAATACACGCGATGAAGCAAGTGCATCGTGGAGCAACAGCTGAACGTACTCTAGATAGGAATACTTTCACAAAATTCTATGCAACAAACGTCCTCCCTTAGCTTGGGAGGTTTCTCTGAGCCACTTTCAGGGTTTCTGATGTTCTCAGATCACTCAGAGAAGTCGCGCGTGAGGAAAACAACGTGAAATGTTTTCGCCTCTCAAATCAAGCCCGCCATGGATGCGTAGTTGGAGAATGCCCAAACCGAAGCTTATCTCTCAAAAATTACGAAATTCCTCTCTTTCTTGCTCTCGTACATCCCCAAAGAGCGGCTGTGGAAGAGTTATTCTGCCCGGAAGGACGTAGTCGACCGAGAATACCGCTTGCTCCGCTCGATCGCCTCTTTAGGAAAGTAACAGCTTCTCGTCAACGACGCTGCCTCTGCCAGTACATCGATTGCGGTGGAAGCATCTCATCCAAGAGTACCTGGCATTCAATGTTTAGGAGGCGAAATCGTTCAAAGGTTCAAAAACAACTGCTAATTGATTTCCGGGTTCGATGCGGTGCAGACGTCAAAATCCTATCTAATGCGTTCGAGCGCGTTTTCGTTTTCCAGTTCATGAGAGACGGAATCATCGTGAAGAGGATATGATCGTAAAGGACGAAACGAAAAGCTGTCGTCGAAACTATCCAGCGTCTTAATGCTCGGGTTCACAAAATGACCGAAACTTGTTGCAGGCGGAAGCGTAGTGTGAAACACGAGAGAGTCGAACATAGAGGAATACTACGGATTAGGTGGCCTTGAATGAGTCATCTTATTCAATCACCGTTCGCTTAAAATCCAGTAGGCATGTTCCAGGCATCTAGTACAGGGAAAACGATTTGTGCCAAAAGCGACCGTAAATCACTTCGAAGCGAATGCGCACATCCAGTGCTTCAGAAAACCAGCACTCTCAGGAATAATCATCGGCAGCTGGTGGTCATTTGTTTGTGGACATCGCGGCTCCAAACGCATCCTACCACTGCCTTCGAAACGCGAATATCGGATGAACATCGTCGCCAAATCTCGCCACAATGAGATTCGAGAACGATTTTCCAGAGTTCTTCTTTTCGACCGCACTGGAATACATTCATTCCGAGGATTTCTGTCGACTCGATCAACTCCGGTCTCTACAGATCTCCTACTCGGTCGTTCTCCAAGGAGAACAACGGGAATGAAGGACATCAACAGAAAGAATCTACCACGGATGTATGAAAATGCGGCATCCGAAGGCCCAGGAACTTACCCATCTGCCGTCGAGGTGGCCTCTTGGCCTTGCGGTGTGGGGGCTGGCGTCTGTGTGGGCGCTGGAGTGAGAATGGTTCCTCCAGCATTATGACTAGGCTGCGACTCTTCTGGTGTGGCTCCAGAACCGGGTACTAACGCCGATCCCGTCCCGTCTTTCGCCTGCGATTGTATTGCAACATTAAGCTAGGCGCCCAGAAGGCGTTCATCTCATCGACGCCGACCAAATACAAACATTAGGAATTACGAGCAGAGCGAGGCGTCTCCGATAGCCACAGCAGGTTCGATGGAGGCCTTACCTGGACATCTGTCACACCCGCGACTTCCGACGAAGGTGCTTCTCCTTCCCCTGGGCTTGTGTTAGCCTGCGGAAGAATGAAATCTTTAGGATTGCTTGGCTCCCTCCTGAGCTCGGAGGAGGAAATATCATGTGGAAGTTGACAAAATTGAGCCTTTCACAATATCTCCGATCAAGAACCTTCTTATTTTCTGATGAGTCGGAGGCAGGTAACATAGCATCATGATTTCGGTTCACTCACTTGGTTTTGAATTGGTTTGTCTTCTTGTTTTGGTTCCGGAGGATCGAAGAAGTCTTGACAAGTCCATCTTCCACGTTTGAAAGGTTCCGTGAAGGGAATCTTCACAACCTTAAACCGTCTGCTCCATTGCTCAGCAACAACTTGGGGATCGGTGATCGAATGCTTCTTTACGGGGCCTCCCTGCAAACACAAATGAGCCGTTATTCATCAGGACTGGAAACGCTCTTCTCTCGCTTCACTTTGGGAACATCCGCAATCTTCGTTCAATTTCGAAACTTCGAATTCCAATAAAGATTCGGGAATTCCCAACTGGATTGGTATTCACAGTACGCGGCGGATCGAGCAAGCTGAACATCCGAGTTCTTTATCGAAAGCTTAGCCAACCGTGTTTAGACAATAAGAAAGTACCCAGCAGGATTGTGTAAACGATAAGTTTTTCGCCCGTCAAACTCTGGATTCAGCAGGAGCGTCTACCAATGCGGAAAAACGCGATTCCCGCTGAACCTGCCCGTAAGGGGGATGAATTGATTCTATCTAACCCATGTTTCAAAACCCCTAACTCGCTTTGGAAAACGGAAATCATACGATATAATCATTCAAAGCAGAAGTTGTCTCTCCGGCAGCCTTTCTCATATAGAGCACTTTCAACGAATACTATGGCGGCCACGGAGGTGATGATGCTGTTTATGATGAGCTTTACCGCGACAACATCTCTCTCGTTCAATGCTCTCAACGATGATACTGAGTTCGGAACATAAATATCGCATCGAGGGAGCGCATGCCAAAGTGCCTAGATAACACGACGCTGATATGAGCCGAGTGAGCGGATGTGAACTTCGAAAACGACACCTCGAATGTCATCAAATCATCAAATTCTATGACGATTTTTGTTGTTTCTGCAACATCAAATCTCGAGACCTCACTTCGAGTGATTGAATACTCAGAGAGATCGCTTCAAGAGATCGTCTTTCGTGCTTGAAGAGTTCGATTGATGGATCATGAGTTGATCGACCAAATGAGTGACTGATTAACCCAATGACTGACTGACTGACTACAGACTGTTGCATCTCGGCGCCGACCTGGCGGTGGCGGCGGCGGCGGGCAGCTCTCGTGTAGTAGTGGCGTCGCAGCCACAAGGCGTCACCATAGACCAAATCACCACACAGACACACCGACCGGAGAGCTATGAGCAAACAAACTTCGACAGAAGAAAGCATGACAGGCCACTTCGCTGCATTTCACTCATAATTGTGTACCAGACAGCCCAGGAGACCGATCGACGACCATTGGTGTTAAAGCACCCTCGGTCATGAATTGACGAACACAACCCGACACAGGAGATGGATCCATCGTTGGATCAAAACATTTGATGGAAATGTCAAATGGGAACAGACAAGCTGATGAACAGGGTAGCTGAGGAATCAAGGAGAGTCTGATCGGATTCAGAGCCAGACTTCGTGAAGCAGACACGCACTCCCATAGCACGCATGCGGCTCTCGAAGACTGACCCCTGTCCCGGGATGAAAACACTGTTTGAATTCAGTAAACATGACTAAACACGCAGTAGCATTTGTCTTCCCAACTTCCCAGAACTTGTTTCCCTTAACCTACCTTGTGATCGTGAGGCGTAATTGCGTCTCCGTTATGGGGACCATGTTCCACTTCGGACACAAGGCCGCCTGAGACATCTGTCTCATCCCTGTCGTGCACTCCGTCATGCACTTTCACCGACGTGATTTGGAACGACGTTTTTTTACGCGCGCTGGCATTTTGCCCGGCTGTGGTTGTCAGTAGAGGCGTCGTGGGTATTGGTGGGTTTCCGTGCGCTGGTGCCGAACCTCCAACCAACGGAGGAGCTGTGTTTACGCCAGCCGAACCACCTACGCCCGCTGTTGTTGTTAGCACCACCGCTGCGGGGCTCGACGCGTTTGTCGGCCCCGCTGCCACGACGGCGGGTGGCGGCATTCCGATGTGCGATGCGGGCCTTCAGGCCTCTCACTGACGGGCCTAATTTCGATCCCGCGTCAGCCGCGGCTATCTCAATCACGCAGACATCGAGACCACTCAGGGCGGACCTGCGGCGGAACATCTGATCAACTATCAGCCAGGGCCGCTTCGCCAGCGACGAGCAAATCGAGATCTAACGCGCAGCGGATTGATATACATTAGCGCGGCAAAATTCGAATCATATGGTCATGCTCGCAGTTTTCGTACATGAAGCCGAGCTGAGGAAGCGGGAGACTTGAATGAATCGACAAACGAACATTCGGATTCCCTGGATGGGACGCAGCTTAAGAGCGTGTCAGTGAGAGGCAAACTTTTGAAAATTAATCCAAGTCCTCGGCAAGGCTTATAGGAGAGTCGAAATCAGATAAGAATTCAACATCGATAATTTATCATCGATGGTCGATTGATGGAGCGGGAGGGTCTTTGAGAACGCTCCATGGAAAATCCATCATTCCCTGTATCTAGATGCTCGATTTTGAACATCAGTTTCCGCTAGACATGCAATACGCAGCTATGGCGCTACGGACCGTGATGCTACGGTTTTCTTATTCATCCAAGAAATAATATTTTTGATCCCATGGAGTCACTGCGCCTGCGCGCGAACATCGGCTAACCTCCTAAAACGGGAAAAATTCGAGAGATTTGGAGGATTCCCGCATGCATCCCCCGTGGAGTGTATTGTTCCGCTCTATGAGGCTCATCGGAGACAAAAGCCTTCAAATACTCGAGTTTTTTCGAAAATTCGATTTCGATGTGATAGATACGGGGAAACTTCCTTGAGGTCGGTCCGCACCAGGCGGCAACTGAGATTGTCGCTCAGGAGGCTCGAGCGCAAGTTCTTTCAGTTCTGTCAGGTTTTGGGACCTCCATTCAAATGCCACTTGACAACCCGATTCGTACAATGACGAAACCTTTGGGAAAGGTCCGTCGGATACGCTAGATTCTAGCGTATCCGACATTATTTTCAAAACAAAACGAAAACATTATTCCGACAAAAAACATTATTTTCAACCGATAACATCCGTGATGAGTGTTTGATCGGCTACCTTGACATTAAAGTAGCTCTGTAGTCTATTTGGCATTAGACATCCGAACCTTACTGAAAGTACTAAGGTACCTTAATCACCTTGTTCTGCAATGCTACGTGAAACCTTACTATATCACTAAAGTATTGAAGATCAAGGTAGCTGAGGTACCTTAGTACCTTCAGTAAGTATCACGTTGTCATCAAGTGAGTTTTATGGAGACTATAATGCTTTTTTCAAGGATTTCGTATTCTCGATCAGTCCGTGTCCCGCATAACGGTGTCTGACCCACGAGTTTTCCATCGGACTACACTGAGTTCGAGGAGAGGCCCTCAAAACCATTTTCGGGTTGACTAACTCACAAGGAAAGACGCATTATCTTGCTGAAAAAATGGATTTTTGACGCCGAAACTTCTTCAGATATTGCAGCAAATTTGTTTCGATAGCGTTCTGGTATTCCGAGCTATCCATTCCTGTCGAGGGGAGGCCAAGAGTGAGTTTTCCGTAAAAGCTGAAAGCGTCATGTATTTACGTGCAAAATCCAGTCTGCGAACCTTGTGAAGAGTAGAGATTCTATGTTCAGGCACAAAAAAAAGGGAAAGCGGCAGGCAAAAAGGGACTGAAAATTGCGAAAATGGCAATGAAAACCGGGGAATTTCCGGCACAACCCTTTCTGCTGTTTTTTTCAGCTCCTACTTCGCTAGTTTTCAGTGTTTTTCCCGGCCCGGAAATCCATACTAATCTTCGGATTGATTCGCATTGCACATCGGTATCATGTGCATCATGGCGTTTTCCGGAGCGAGACGGTGCCGTCGATCCGAACGCCACAATTCGTACCGAGAGAACGAGAAATGTCCGCGACGGACAACTCCGATGAACTGGCGCTCGTGGCGTCACCCTGTGGAATTTTGTGAATCTGAGTGAGGGTTTTCAATCCCGAATTTCGCTTCAAGACTCGGTCGAACTTGCTTCGGATTCGACTTCCTTCAGCTGCGTTGATTCCTTGCGTGACATCCTGAAGAACTTTATTGGAAGCAAGAAGTAAGAGAAGCAACCAGCTGACAGAGGATGTGATCGGCTTTGGCTGCTTGGTTGATCACCCGGGGCTTGGAAACAGTGTAAACCTTCAGCAACGGCCCGAGAAAGTGGACCTAGAGGGCAAAATAGGCGAAGTGCCTGTCGATTCGCAGAAAAAGGCAGAATGAGGAGAAAAATGCAAAAACAGGAATTAATGGCATTTTGCCTGGACATATAATCTCTAGTGATGAGCTTTAAGGTTCAGAGCTCAATATTCTCGGTTCGACTTAGAGAGAGAGAGCTAAACCGTGGTGCGACTCACTGCACAGCTCTTTGCAGAATTGGACGCCATGTTCGCGATGTGTCTCAGGTGTCTTTGACTGAGAGTTTGCGGGCGATCGGGCGATTCACGAGCGCCGTACATCGCCGGTTTCTGGTTTCTAGAGACATTTAGGATAGGATAGGATAGGATATTTATTGATCTTCCATATGCACATATGATCCCTTTCATTTCAGGGGCGAATTGTATTGCGTTCGCAGATCACTTTCTCTGTCGTTCCCATGTTGACAGCGTTATTTTGGTCCTCCGTAGTGTCGTTGCATCTGGATTCGGCAGCAGACCTAGACGTCGCGCGAATTCCTCTTCAGATTTTCCTTCCTCTTTGCATCCGAAAACGACGTGTTTTGCAGTTTCGGGCCCCCCGCATCGGGGGCACAGAGGGTCTACGGATGGATCCTGTTTGTGCAGCCACGTTCTTGTATTCAGCATCCCGGCCCTAGTTAAAGCTAGGAGGCGGCTACCACGAGTATTATCGTATGTATTGATAAGGAGACCTCTTGTCTCCTTGAACTGCCGATACAGAACGAGTGTGGATTTGGACTCCATGGATTGTCTCCATCTTGAGTCCAATTCATTCCGTACGTTCTCTTTGAGCTGTTTACGGAATGCGTACCACATTAGTCTGCCTGATGTATCTCTGGTCAGCTCTAGGCTCTCCAGATTGAACGTCGTTTTTAAGACTCTCAGTCTTTCGATTGTTTTGATCCGGGTGTTTGTGAGCTCTATCGCTGACAAGATCCGTCTTGGCCATCTGTTTTGGTCAAGATTTTTGATTCTTTCGAGATACATCATTTTGCCGATGGCCTCCCTGGCATCGAAAGAACTCCAGCCGAGTTCTCCTTCGATGAACTCATTCGCTACTTTGGAGTTTGGTATACCAAGTGCCCATCTCCCCGCCTCTCGTTGCCTCAATTCCACCACGTTTCGTAGTCTCCTTGGCATTGAGAGTATCGCATTGCAATACGTGAGTTGCGGTACGGCTGTAGCTTTCCACAGAACTTTGGAGATCTCGTATCGATTGAATTTCCAAAGTGATCTCGCATTGAGACGTTGGATAGCTTCGTTTGCCTTCTTCGTCAACTTATCCCAGTGTTTGGATAAGTAGTCGTTTTCAGCTGATAGTTCTATCCCAAGATATTTATAGCTCTGTACGTCTGGTACGTCAAGGCCTTGGATCTTGAGATGCCTATCCGGAATCGGACTTTGGTGCGGTTTCGAAAAAACCAACACCCCACTCTTCTGAGGATTGAATTTGATGGACCTCTCGTCCCCAAATTTTGTTGTCACCTCAAGAAGCTGTTCCATTTCCAACCAACTATTTGCCATGAGTACAAGGTCATCGGCGAATAGGAGTCCGGGTATGCAGAAGTACTTCCTTTCTGTCACATCCCAGAAGTTTCCCTTTATCGGAACCCTGAATCCCAATCCTGTTTGCAGGAGTTGTTTCTCAAGGTCGCTGATGTACAGGGAAAATAGAGTCGGGGACAGTGGGCATCCTTGTTTAAGTCCCACGTTAAGTGAAACTATTTCAGAGGTGTACCCCTCGTGTTTGAGGACTATATGATTGTCCTCGTACAGGAGTTGTAGGAGTTCCATTAATTGTGGACTCATTCCCTTCTCTCTCAGTGTTTGCCACAGCCTACAACGGTCAATTCTGTCATATGCTTTTGTGGCATCCAGGAAAACGCAGATGAGACCCTTCTTTTGGGTTCTTGCCATCTCGATCGCAGATGTGAGGATGAACAGGTTGTCTTCCCCTCTGCGTTCTTTCCTAAACCCATTCTGCATTTCAGAGAGTTGTTGTGTCTCTTCAGTCCATTCCTGTATGTGTTTACCGATTATTTTGGCAAACAGACGGTACAGAATGTCTGAAATCGTAATGGGTCTATAGGTTGAGAGATCTCCTTTTGTCGAGTTCGGTTTCTCAAGCAAGGTTACTCTGCCGCTCCTCCATTCCGTCGGGATTTCGTGAGTGCCCGATAGGATGCTGTTGAATACTTCGGCTATGTAGTTATATCCGAATTCCTTCAACCCTTTGAGGATGCTTGTCGGTATCATGTCCGGGCCGGTCGCCGAGTTTGCTGAGAGCGACTTCAGCACCCTCTCGACTTGTACCCCTTTGATGACAATGTCTACCGTACTAGAAACGAACTTTGGTGGTCCCCGACATGGGGAGCCCTCCACAGCATCAAGCATTTTGATCGCTATCTGTGTCAGGTGGACGGTCATGTCCTTAGGTTGGACTTCCCGTCCGTTCGCATCCAACACTTTTAGCTTCGCTTTTTGCTTTCGTTCGCTTTTTTGAATGTATCCCCAGAAAGCCTTGCTTCGGGCACTCCGTGGGGCGTACATTATTTTAGCATATATTTTATGGTTCTGGAGTTGGATTAAACGGTCGATCTCTACCCGAACCGCATCTTGCGTATTCCGGTATAGCCGCTCCGCCTGTTGAACACCGATTTCAGTGTTTCGAGCCCTCCTCCAAGCACGATTTGCTCGCCGTCGCTCTCTCGATAATCTCGATAGCTCGATCGACCTGACCCCGTGCCTCGGGTTGAATTTAGCCATTTAGAATTTGTTCCATTATTCCCCGAACGAGATTCTCTCCGGACGTTCTCATGACGTGGCCTCGCTGAATAAGGAAGAACTCATTGCCACATATTGGAGGAATACCACATCGAGTTTATTCGAACATCCGGGACAACGTACTGAAGGACCACGTACCAACTCCATGAAAGTTACAAGGAAACTTGGAGTGACGTTTACTAAGTCGCAGTTTACGTATCTTACAGGAACTCCGGACTCTGACACAACAGTCAGAGCACACGTATTAATGATAGATTGTGCGCGCTTACAGCCCACGAGCACGAAATTGATTATTGATATGTTAATACGCATCTGAAGATTCGCTCGGGATTCCGTTGACGGGTTTCGAAAACTTCACACACGGCAAGACATCCACACCAACCACGGTCATTTCGATGTCAAATCCGTTTCGGCCAAGTTCACGAAGCATTTCAATGTCCTGGAAGATGGACGAACTTGTCATGCGTGGTAAAATGTTGTGAAGATTGGTCTCATTTCTCAGCCAAGCTCTGCATTGGATTGGTTCAATCAATGGCGCAACGCGAAGACTCACCTGACCCTTAGCAACACGGACAATACATGAAGCTGCCGGACGGGCATTTATAGCGATCAACGGTAAGCAACTACACCCTTTCAGTCGTATATTCTTCGGCTCCACTTGAAACTCATCGATGAGTTCGAGGGAAACTAGTTCTCCGGGCCCGACTTTGGTTATCCTCGCTCGTTGGAACTTGAAGGCGACCAGGGAGCCTTCCTGCGGGGAGAAATATTCCAGATATGATTTGCGAAAGACTGAGAGAGATATCAATATGACCAGATCACAGAGACGGCAGAGAGGAGGGTCATAGTTTTTACAATGACTTTTCCCCGAAGACTCGCTCTTGTTGTGTACCTTAACGCGGCCTTTTTCGCACGGTAAACTTGGACTCCGCTTCAACAAATCAGCGATCGCCTTCTTGCGTTCCAAATCTTCAACGAGATCAATCTTTGCCGTTTCGAGGGTTCCAAATACAAGATTTCTAACGAGGAACTTTCTGTCGCTGGGCTCCAAGGACTGTAAATGAACGAGCTCGGGGTCGAATCGGAACTGGTGTCATCACTATGGACGGATATTTTGTTAAACATTTCTAACATCGAAGTCTTTCAAAATGATATGTCAAGAGGCGCATAGCGCTCCTCTTACCATTGGAGGCGGGATGCGAAGAACACTTGAACCGTCAATCATTTGAATGTCCATTAAGGTGAAAATAGGAGATTTGGAACAGCGGTCCGCGTAGGTCTCGGCAAAACATGCGAAGAAATGCGACTCCAAGGATACATGCTGCAAAATATAGTCAATCAAGAATCTCCAACTCGGTAGACTTTCAAAAGGGACGCAGGGGCCTCATGCTCTTTGAGTTGTTATGAGTTTTACCTCCAACTTCTCTTTGATCTCTTTTGCTTTCGGTTTCAGTTCCTCGGATAGCTCGCACTTGACAGCGCAGTGACCC
This sequence comes from Neoseiulus cucumeris, assembly GCA_021527715.1. Lineage (NCBI taxonomy): Eukaryota > Metazoa > Arthropoda > Arachnida > Mesostigmata > Phytoseiidae > Neoseiulus > Neoseiulus cucumeris. The sequence goes on along the minus strand of JAJSRV010000035.1, from coordinate 5,519,699 downwards.
AATCGACGGGCACCGTCAGGAAGCCGTCTCATGTTCTTCACTGAAGTGATGCATTTGTTCCCGTAATCAACGAACCGAACCTCGAATTTATCTTCACCCTTCGCTTTCAACAATCGAGCTCGGTAGAAGCGTTTGTCGAGGTCGAAGAGACAGAGAACGAAGTCCCCCGGCTGAACTTCGGAAAATTTCAGTGGCAGACCTTTCGCCCCCTGTTCGATCTGCAAGTTGAAACCCTCGATTTAGCCACCAAGGATCACGAGTGACACGATCCGTCGAATAATCAAAGGTCTATGAGATGGAATGGATCAGGTAGCGAGATCGCCTGAGAATCTTCAAAATCTTTCGTTTGCAAAGAAGGAGATTCAGCTCACCGGACCTTCGAGTTTCAAGATTGATTGCTCGTCCTCCATTAGCTGCAAAAACAAGGAGTCGTCCGTGCAGCAACTCACGATGGTACGAACATACTCCAAAGGTGGAGGCATCCGGTACTCTTCAATCCTGGTTGGGAGGATGCCTGATTTCGGAATGCATGCAATCGGAGGTCTCGCATCAGGAACTACCGCCGACGGATCATTAAGAGACCAATGTTCCTCTAGAGATTTCGCCAATTCATCAACCTCGCAGGGCTGCGGAGAAGTCTTTAGATTGCACACAGTTCTAGCCTCGCTGGGCACAGGCGAATTGAAACCGTCGATTGATCCATTGGAATGACTTGACTCACGACCACTTCGATACTTGGCAGTTTGGAAGAGAATCTGGCTGTTCGAAGTATTCGACATCGACGGTTCCAAGCTATCTTTCCTTACGGCTATGGGAACGGGTTCTGCGGCTTCTTTTGCGCCGGCCTGCTTGCTCGATGAGATCTCCATGCTGTGGACGGTTTTTCCCGAGTGTTGCCCAGGAATCGGAACCGGTTGCGAGACCTCTGCTGGCTCCGCTAAAATTGATTCTACAAGCTGAGCCGCAGCAATAGCAGATAATCGAGACGGTGTCAATCCTAAATCGGGTTCAACTTTCGGTTCCATAAACTCATGAGGAATGGATTCCAAGACCGCTGGAGAAGGCAGATCCACACTCCCATGGGGCACCACCTCCAGAACAGAATTATCAGGAGACATCAATGGTTCTGCTTGGTCCCGGACAAATTCCGTAGTTTCGTGACTGCCAAAATCATAAAGTTGACCACCATCTGCATAAACCATCTCTGGGGCCTGGCACGCGGGGGCTGTAGCTGAAGTTTCATCTAGCTGCAGTTCAGGATCTTTTTGTGGTGTCTCGCAAGTTGTAGCAGAATCCGGGGTCTGATCAAGATCAGCTCGAGCTTCTTGTGAAACCTCGAGAGTGCAGACTGGAGATGAGTTCTGGTCCAAGACATACTCAAGAGCAGAAGACTCGTATGCGGACACTGGGACCGATGTCTGATCGTAGATGTACTCGGAAACTTCGTGTGAGGCCTCACTTGAGAAGACTGATCCTGTGGCCAGATCCACGGGTGATTCGTGCAGAACCTCGCATTTGGAAACTGGAACTGAGGTCTTATCTGTAACATATTCAGAAACGTCTCCTGCGAATTCAGAGAAAGCACAATCAACCAACTCTGCGATCTCGTAAATGTCTATGTCTTCGAAATGCTGGAAACCGAATGATTCCAATGTCTCACCAGAAATCGGGTCTGGTTGCTGTTCCAGGATGCTTTGCGACTCTTCACCCGGAGCAGGATCCAAGGTTCGTTTTTATGTCATCTCGAGAGTTTGGTCCGAAGTGTAAGCTGTGCTTTCTAGGACATTTTCGAGTGACTCGGTAGGCGGATCTGGAGTTTCCTTCACTTGTTCGCGCGATTCTGATGCCAGGGCTTCTTCCGGCACTAGTACCTTCAAAGATTCGGTATTCTTTGCTTCGCATTCACTTCCACAAGATTCGCTCCCGTTACCAATGTTTGAATTGCTTTCAGATTTCTCGTTGGACAGCGCAGAAGCTCCTGAGCCACTGCGGGAGAGCTGGATTCGGTCAAAAGTCGCCGGCTGTGGAGGAGCAGGACGGATCTGCGCGGTCACTTGTGAATAATTTCCTTTTTCATAGCCTCGAGGTTCATGATTCGATGTTTTCCAAGGTTCATTAAACCGTGCAACGGTCTGATTTGCGGGAGGCATGAACTGGACGTTCATTGGCTGGAATATCGTGGGTACAGCCACGTATCGCGGCGTGGGAGTGAACAGCGGCTGCGGAGAGGAATATTTGTCGATTCTTCAAGGAAAGAAAATCCTTGATAGGTCCGACGATCTCGAAATTCAGAACAAGCACACAAGGACTCACCGTTCTCGGCGGAGTAGGGAACGCGTGATTAGGAATACCCGGGTTAAAACCAACGTTTTTGAAGCAAATTCGCATTTCATCCATTGCTAGGGTAACTCTCAATACGGCTTCTTTGATCTGAAAATAGGCGGCCTATCGTTCACCTTATCGTGAAAAGAGACTCGAGCAGCAAGGGTGGTCGAACCCCTCCGGAGTACTCACCTTGAGCAACACATCGTCGTTGATGCTCATTCCGTGCAACGTACTCTGGAAGCACATGACGCTTTCCTGCGTCGTGCCCAATTGGTTCTGAAGATGTGCCAGAGCATAAAATGCATCCTTTTGTTGTATCCTCAGCCACCTGAATTGGAATCATAGAAGTCGGAATCAATCCGACTGCGCTGAATTGATTTCAATATGACGGAGCGCATCCATGCAATGTGTAATCCATGCAAAGTGTTTCAAAAATTTGCTCTGCCAACGATTCACCGCGAAGCGATGTCAAGCATCTCTTTCCCGGAATATCCGAACCCTGTCGTTAAGACTCACCGGTCGTAAATGCTCCGGTCTTCCGGTTCGCGCCTATGCTGCATCTTGCTCCTCGAATTCTCGTCGAACGCCGATCAGAGCACCTTCATCAACCTTCCAAGAAATCTGCAGCGAAAGAGAAGTTGAAATCACGGTGTGATTCTCAATAGCTCGACCTCGAAGTGAAGAGGCATCCGGATGTGAAGTTTTGCGGATGTGCCAATGTATGCAACGGACGCCAAAAAATGAAACAGTCAGGTCAGACAGTAAACTTGGCTAGGATTGTGTGCTAGAGAAGTTTCTGTTTTTTAGGAGAGTTTTCCAGGATTTCGAAGAGTGAAGCTTCCCGTTCGCTTCTGACTTGGTTCGGCTTTTCATTTTCGTTTCCGGATCGCCACTTAATGCTCCGACCAAATCTCCCCGAGAACGATGACTTGTCACTTTGGCTCGAGAGCTTACACAGAGTAAAGGAATTTATGAGGAAATCGCAATGGATTGAACTCCGGATCGCACACAACCGTTCGCGAATGAACAGATCATAGACGTGAAGTACCGAGTCGCTATTGGAGAAGGCGCAATCCTCCACACTGCTCACCAAATTCGTTCCGTTACGAAATTCCGCTTCGTAATCACAGTGCTTGCCGGCAATCTACGTCGACCGACAAATATTGCCGAAGACACTCTTATTTCCCGAGAATGTGAACCTCACTGATTTTCTAAAAGGCCGTCACTTTCGCAAACATCGAAGTCAACGAACATAAAACATTCACCGGAATTCGCGTGTTCAAAACAGTCGTGCACCATACCGTAAATATGAAATTCCTCTCCTCGATGGAAAGGGTTTGATGGGGACGCGCGGTTGTCTCCGAATGCAGCAGTTGGGAAGCAATGGTTTGGTTTCCGCTAAACAGCTTCGAGATAGCTCTGATAGTTCCGGGGAAAGCGAATTTTCGGAATTTTGGAATATAATGTCCCGCCACTTCTCACTTGCAAGATATCGTAGATTCGGACGGTTCGAAGGAAAGTTACATTAGACGAGTTTTTGGAGTGAAAACTCGCCCGCTTTGTCGGTTGTTCGAATGCAGATGCTGAAACTCGAGAATTGTTTAGACGGTGGGGAATGAGATGCGCCGGTTATCCGAGACGATTGTTGGAATCATCCAAAGCGAAGAAGGGAATTCTCGAGACAGCAGCTCCGACAGGCCATGTTGTTGTTCTGCGACTGAGAAATCCACCACTTCGGCACAAGAACTTTCAGCCACAGTGTCTGTTTCACATTCACGTAAGCAGATCTCTTGGAAACTGGGAATCCCGAAGGCGCTTGGCACTTTAGATGTTCGCGTTTCTGCGAACGAAACCTCCACGAGGAGCCCAAGTTCGGAGTTACAGCCACTCCTGGAGAAGAACAAAGTGCGCTCGCGAAAGATCCCCGTAACCGTTCCCAACCATCTGTCGGTACTACTCCTCCGTCGACATTGTTCCGCCTCAGCAAGTTCTTCAGTTTTCTACATTTACTCTCAGGACCCATTTGAGAATCAGCGCTTTCCTCGAAAACGCTAACCACGAAACTCTTTTCCCCTCTTGAATTCGCCCGTTTTGGCTTCGAACCACTCCAACAACCCTGTGTATCTGGAGTCGCGCACGAAAGCGCTTCTCAACGCAACCCAACGCAAGTTCCTTTTTCGAAGTTCCGTTTGTTGACTGTGCCAGCATTGAATGTGAACGATATTTTCCTTCTTCAATCGAATGACCTGGATTGAGAATGGTAACCTCTCGTCCTCAGCTTTGATGTCTAACGACTGAACTGCTTTGTGCAACGACCTCTCGGTTCGGACGCCGCCATCCAGTTCACCGCCTAAAACCAGAATTGTAACAAACATCAGAATGCGTTGGGTGATTTTGGGACCGACGGAGCTTTTTGTTGTACTCAACCAAGGGCAAGATTATCTGGAAGGATATTTGGCGAAGAAGCCGCGAGACGAGTACGATGCACTCGAAGCAGACCTCGAGCGAATCCATTGTGAGTTGAAACATCCCACTTCAGTGATGAAAGATCTTCTCGTCGCGGTTTATTGGGATAGACGTTTAACGCGAGGTGAGTTTCTGTATATATTTTATGTGAACGTGAGCTAGATAAATGTAGAAACAGCGGTTCACTCGATAAAGAAACCATTTTGTTCACAGGTGTGGTCCTGAGTACGGCGGGTTTTTTTGTTGACGTATTTCTTCTAGATTATGGGATACGCGAGTGCTGTTCGAAAAGTAAACTTTATGCGCTCCCCGAAGGATATCAACAAGCTCCAGCCTTCGGGGTGAGTTATGTCAAGATGAAGTCTCAAACATGACCTCTGGCGGTTGTCGACGCGAAGCCAAGTGTACCTTCAGAAGTTTCTCCTACGAGCTCCCTCCCACATTTCAGATTCGGATTGAGCTGGAAAATCCGCTGAAAGATAACCTGATAGACTCCACAGTGGTGGCCACGTCCCTCCGAAGACTCAGCGCGATCTCAGCGCGGGGTTCTGTCACCGACATTGCCCTGGAAGCGGCATGCCAAAACAACGGTATCGAACTCTTCCCAGCAAACGTCGAACCGACTGTCGAGCCTGATCTCACAGAGATACTCGTCAATGGTGTCAAGCATACAGAAACCATCGTCAAACCACCGAACGACCTGCTACTCGACATGATCGGAACTCGATGTCTTCTTACGCGGCTTCTGGTGAGAAATTTGAGAGAGAGAGAAATACTCTCTTCTTCTTGAAGTCTTGGTTCTTGTATAGCTGAATTATTATTTATTTCAGGTTCAGCGAGTCATATCGCCTGTCGAACTGCTTTGCAGCCACTATAGCTCACTGATGGTGGTGCGAAACGCTTTAGACAGCATGAATGAATTCCCCGTGCGAGTTCCACACGAGAAAGTAAGGCCGAACATGCTCGTATTGGTTTTGTGGAGGGCCACTCTGCATAGAGGAATCGTCGGAGCAATTTTCAGTGACCGAGAACTGACCTACCGAGTTGAATTCATCGATCTCCCGGGCCACACCGAATCTTCTCTGCTGTATTATGTACCATCGAGCATCGCGCACTGCGCTCCAAGAGCCCTAATGAGGGTTCGCCTCAGAAAGCATGTCCCGGATATTGATTTAGGACACATTGTAACTTTACTCTGCGATTCCGTTGTAGACAACACAGCCAATGGAGATCTGGTCCAAAGCGAAAGCCAGACAATGAGACTCAACAAGTCTAAACTTTGATCTCCATCGACGAAGGGTCGAGGCTTGGAAGAACTTCGTTGTATATCATTGGATGCTCGCTATGCGATTATCCTTGTCTCAGATTAAATTTGATCACTGCGTGCATTTGAGCAGGTCCCTCTGCCCCCTGCTCTCCCCTTTGAGAGAACCCTAAGACCTGTATTTTATCAATCACCGAACAACACAACTTGAGCGTTCAACTATTTCATTACTATTATTATTCTTCGGTTACGATAAATGCAATACACGCACGATGCTTCGCTGTTTTACATCGCGCTCGTAATTGAATCGAGACTGGCTCGATTAGCGGGACCCTAGCTTTGTCGACTGCTCTTTGATTGTCGCGAGAATCATTGCGTCGAGTGATCAAAATGAATCCTTGTGGATGAATAAAGTATCGATAAGCTGCGAAATTTTCCGAGCATTATTTTAGCTGTGGAGGGAATCTGCAATCGAACACTTCCGGCATTTTTCCTGATTCTGTATATCTACGAGTTTTCGGGAAAACGCTTTGAAACCAACGAAACCGTTTCCAGTCGTTCACATTTCGGCACATTTCCGAGAAAATCTTGATAAAAACTGTGAGGTTTCAGACTCGAGAACGTGTCAGCTTGAAGTTTTTTATTGTTTTAAGATAGAATTCCTTAATATCCGGATGGATTATCGCGCTTTCACCAGGGAACAGAGGTCATAGATGGAAGAATAGAATACTCCGAAGTCTAACAGAATATCAGTGGATATAACGAGTGATATAAACTCGATTGGGTGTAGATGCCTCATTATCACACAGGGATTGTCGTCGAGAGACAAGGTTATTTTAGGAATGTATGTTCGCTGTCTCGTCCCTTCATTGATCGCAGGATCGCGAATTTGGTCTTGTCTGAAATGCACAACGTTAGCCGTGGTAGCATCTACGCGGTCAATCGAATTTTCCGAATGTTATAATGCACGAATTCGAGCGGAGGGGAGAACTGAATGTGCGTGTACGCCTCACGCACGGTTAAGCACGCACGCTTTCCCCTTCCGCTCACAGTTTTGCACGGACATACACAGGAATCGAAGCACTCACAAAATGCAAGAAACACGAAAGATAGATAGATTATCAAGCTCGAAGCTGCTGAGCGGATGTCGAGCAAGCAGTCGAGATGAGAAAATGATAGCGGAAAAAAACGTGCCCGAAGCTCGAAAAGCGACCATACTCACCGAAATAATCACAAGCTGCAATAGCCATCTTACCGAAATGGATGACACAACACTCACAGACAATCTCACTGATTTTTATTGCTTCAGTTCAGCGGAGAAATGCGTCTCAGAAAAAAAAAACATTCTCCCGCATGAGCATGGTGAACTATACACAGTTTTCAATGAACATCTCAGAACATGGTTCTTTTGGCTTCTACTATTTCTCTGCTGTCTTCGGCTTTCCGACGATCCCTTCCCGGCATGCAAAAGTCACGCTCCGATCTGCCTAAACACGGACAAGACCGAAGCGTGCCGAGATATAATGCGATATTTAGCGGCATGGAGCTCGAGGTGAGGGACGTCACTCCCCTTTTTGGGAGGGTGCAGGAGGATTCATGAGAAACAAGAATCACAATTCGACGATGAAAGACACCGAAAATCAAAATTTCAAGTTACCGATCGAGGGCAGATCTGGCAGTTTGATGTCCTTGATTTGCTGACCCAGGTTGATGTTCTTCACGGCGGAAACACTGAGACCGTTCTCCTGGCGCTCAATTTTGCTTTGCTCCTCGATCCGGGTGATGATTTCTCCCATGTTTGTTTCCAGCACCATGCCGCCCATCACGAGCTCGTTGAGAATGTAATGAACCTTATCCACGTGGAAAATAAGATCTAGCTCGCAAACTTTCTCGAAGCACTTGTCCAGCGTCTCTACGAAAACCTGTTCGAGAGTCAGACTCCACCGATTAGAATTCTCGACCTATCAGCTGTACGAGATTATGGTAAAGTTCTCTATCCCTTAACTGCGAATAAATACCCCGGATTGCAAGGGGAAGTTGAGACTTGCCTGAATGAGATCGAGAATTCCGAGTTCACTTTCGGAGGAATCCACACAGAATACGAAGAATAAAGTTGCGTAATGTCGGTAGATCAGCTTATAGTCACTGCCTCCTATCAGTGTACCTCCCTCAAGGAAATTACACACGTTATCCTCACGTTTCGAGACAAGCTGGAAGGTTTCGCGAACGATTTGCTGCTGCTCGTCTTCATTGTAGCGGCAATAGAATTTGCTGAGTCTCGGTTTGCCGTGGTTGTTGAAGACTAAAATCGCTTTTATCATATTGTCTCTGGAAGAGGAACAAAATCACTTGTACTCCACCAGAGGAGATAGAGCTCTCAGCGGAGAGAAGTTTCACAGAATAAAAGTGCGGGAAGTCCGAGGTAGATTTCCGGCTCCAACAGCTGCTTCTAGTCGATCGATGTAGAGAGGAACGTATCCTAGGCAGTGTCTTCCAATACGGTTAGTTCCAACTCACACTTTTCGTGGCCTCCCCTGTTCATGAATTCACGAGGGCAGATCGGTGATGCGAAACTTCTCTTTTTGACACAAGACACTGAATGATCAAAACATGGACTCTTTGCCACTTTCGAAGCCTCTTGTTCCGTTAGTGGCAGGCTGATAGAGAAATGATAGCGTTCTTGTTGGTGACGGTGAGAGAAACTGTGGTCTTTATCTGTCAAAGTCTGGTTGCGGGACACCGCCGTGTTTCAACTGCGTGTCTGGGATTGGATTGTTTGTTTTGATTTCAGTTTCGCATGCCGGCAGTAGTGTTTTGGCTTCCGACGAATCGTGATAAGACACCAGAACTTTAGCGCTTTCCAAGAAAGACTTTCATGCTCAGGTTGGATTGTCATAGCGAAGAGTTCTGATCGGGACGGGACTACGGATTCTACTGCTGTCGGATGATCTGAATTGCTCTCTTCAGATTGAATCTTGTAACGCAACCCGTACTGTCTTCGTCTTGAATACATGTTATACACTCTCAAAACAGCAGTTATCCGCTCTGCGAACCGAAATACAGTTCATCAGATAATTGATATCGGAATTCGAGGATGACGTTCGGCACACCCAGTGCGGAAGTGGTGTCGCTGAGGAGGTATTTTGCTCAGAATGAACGAGTCAAGGAATTCGGCGTTCACAATCAAAAAGTTCATTGTGTTTCGTGGAATCAGGATGGACGGAAATTGGCATCAGGAAGTCTGGATAAGACAGTGACGATCTTCACACTCGACAAAGATCGCTTAGTGAGTGAACTTCGGTGATGTTTCAATGGAACATTTCTCGATACTCGCCCGATATACATATGCACAGTAGAGAGCGCGTCGCGCAAAATTCAAAGCCACTGATTCGCAGGCGTTGACACAGATATCAATTTCCCAGAGTAAGGATACCACTCTCCGTGGCCACTCGGATTCCGTTGATCAGCTTTGTTGGCATCCGAAACAGGTCGAGGTCCTGGCCACAGCTTCAGTTGATAAGACCGTTAAGATGTGGGATGCGCGTCAACCCAAAGCCACTCACACCGTGGCTACTAAAGGTGAAAACATCAACATTTGCTGGTCACCAGACGGTCAAACTATAGCGATTGGGAACAAAGAAGATCTCGTCAGCTTCATCGATGTCGCGTCGTTCAAAATCCGCAAAGAACAACAGTTCAAATTCGAAGTGAACGAAATGTCATGGGACAAAACAGGACAGTTCTTCTTCTTGACCAGTGGTCTTGGTTGTATGCATATTTACAGGTAAAGGACCTGCGAATTCACGTCGCTCGAATCCTGGTGCTATCACTACAAATACAATCGGTCGAGTCCAACGAAATTCAGTCCAGCTGCTCTCACAGTCAGAAATTCTATTCTCGTTTCAGTTACCCAGACATGGCCTTGGTACAAGTCTTGCAGGCGCACCCGTCCAACTGCATTTGTGTACAGTTTGACCCTACGGGGAAATATTTCGCAACCGGTAGCTCTGACGCGCTCGTCTCATTGTGGGATGTCAACGAACTCATATGCGTGAGGACTTTCAACAGGTACGGTTTTATCGGAATCGAATCTTGAGAAACCATGGTTCGCTTGTCCTCGGATAATCTTCATCCTCGTGAAGAACTTTTGATCTCGTGGTCCTCTATTCATCTGACTCTTTATCTCACAGATTGGATTGGCCGGTGAGAACCCTGAGTTTTAGTCACGACGGCAAGCTCATAGCATCTGCGTCCGAAGATCTCATTGTGGACATCGCTCACGTAGAAACAGGTTTGTGCCTTATTTGTCAGTCCTGGACGAAACGGTTACTGTGAGGGATGTCGCCAATTCGAAAAGCTGATACTGACTGCAACTGTCCTTAGAACCTGTATCCTATTTTCACAGGAGATTTAATCTACCAGATCCCAGTGAAGGCATCGACATTCTCTGTGGCGTGGCATCCAAAAAGATACTTGCTCGCGTTCGCTTGTGATGACAAATACGGTTCCGGCGAAGACCGTGAGCGAGACGCTGGTCTCGTGAAACTGTTCGGGGTCAGTCGAGACTGAGTCGAAAAAAAATGAATGTATAAAGCTCCCCATCAACGCCGTTCCACTGATTCACACAGAGAACATTTATTGTCGATAGCTGTACACAAACTCGCACAGGAAAATCTCGAAAAGTGCCGATCACACGAAGGACCTCGTGTGGAACGAGCACAGAAGCAAATAGCTCTCATATTAAATGGAAAGTCAGTAAACGATGAAGCTTTCGCATCCTGTTCCGTGAAATGGTACAAATCGTATTTATTGGATATATGACGTTGCAGTTATTGTAGTACACATATGATATAGAGCAGTTTACGAATATCCAGAATGTATACTCTAAAAATAAGCGAGCCATGATTCGAACGAATGCCATTCTTGTGCAAGAACTTGAATTTTTTTCCCTTCCCATCGCCATGATCTGGCGGTCGGAATCGTTTTCGATACGCCACCGTTACTCTCGGTGGTTGTATCTTGACGTTTTTCTTAATCTTGATTACGCTGACTCACGTACATATCGTGTGCTCGATATGTGCTTGATGCACGCAGAGCAGATGGCGGAAACACTGTGCCTGACTTCTTTTGATCTTTTCCTCCACACTTGATATCCATTGAAAAATCTTTTGTTCAATGTTTCCAACAGTGGTTCTGGAGCGTACCAGTCTTACCTTTCTTGTGTCGCCGATGGCACTCCGAACCATCTCACGGTTCCGCGACGGAACCAAGTAAGCAAGACTGTTTTCAGATGAACGATCGGATCCACTTCTCATGAACCCGAGCGACAACCGAGTAAATGTTTTGATACCATGACTTTCACTAATGTCTTTTCTAGATCAATTATCGTTACCAGACAAGAAATATGTACATGCGGACAATGCACGAGTCTCGTGGAGTTCAGCAGTGGAATAGGTCTGTCGTTGTTCGTAAGTGACGGTTTAACGCTCGTTGACAAAGTTTTCGGTTGCGACGCGTGTGATCGTGAGGTTAGAATATCTCTCGAGTTCTGACGAAACTCCATTATTACTCTATAAGAAAATCTAGGGCTGACAACGAAGCTTAACCCTTGTGATACTTGGGGAATTCAAGAATCACCATAAAAATCTTCGAGTAAGGGCTGAACACCACGATGGTGAAGTCTGCGCTGGGCAGACGAAGTTAAATACATATTGGAAACCAACTGGACATTCACGAATTTGCTTATGACGTTCGGACCGATTTTGAAATTAATTGAAATGAAATCGAGGACATTGGGTTGAATTTGGAACGAGAAGGACAGGGTATCCAGTTGACTTTTCCAAGTGTGATCCCCTAGTCTATGTTCATCATCACGACTTCTTTGGTCCGGGGCAACGTTCACTACTCTTATGGAGGGAGCGCTACGAGATCCCCGGCATGTTCAGGTCTCTTCAATCGAGACCTATGAACGACACCCCGCGGCTGCTCCACCGCTTCCCGAAAAAGAGTCCGATTCCAGCACCGATAATGATGGAAATGATGTTCGACATCACGAACAGTGGCACCATTTCAGAGAGAACTCCTTTGCGAATCATTCGAGAGTGTCTCAGAGAAAGGTTTGGCTTTCCGTTGGCGCCGTATTTCAGGTCACGCGCCGTCACCGAATCAGGTCGTCCGCTCCAGTCCCAGAGCCAGTCGTTCGGGTCGGCGTCTTTGTGCGGAAGGGCCTGGAAAACAGACGTCTTTTGAGAGATCGAGCTCGAATGTCCAGTTTTCACACTCCAACTGAATCTGTTGATGCTAGGAATTGAATGGTTGGGAGACTTACATCGTCGTGCATAGAAAGATTGCTCGCGAGGCTTTTCGGTGTACGGGGTGAGCAGTATCCGGAGTTTTTGAGCGAACTCTGATTGGATTCTCTTTGAGCTTCAAGCAGCAGCTTCTCAATTTGATACGGCGGAATGATCGGTGGCGTCGAGGGATGCGATGCCGCATAGTAGAGCTCGACCCATGAATCTGTAACGAAGAGCGAATATTTGAGACGCGACTGTCTCCGCTTCGACGGCGACCGATCCCCGTATCCTGAAGTGTAACATTTCCCATAACAATATCCTGGTCGCGTCAACTTTCAGCTGTCTCTTTCTTCCCAAACTGCCGCTGGGACTCTATTGTCCTGGTATGGTCATGGTGTCGCAAATATAGAATTCTAATCTAGCGTTCGCGGTACAGCGAGCCGGTATCTGAAAGCGTCCTTGGACTCTGCAAAGACTCTCTCGCCTTCTGTCATGACTGATGTAATAAGAGGACTCAAATGACTAAAAATAGACGCGGGAATACTTGTCTCGTGGAAAAAAGGGAGACCGATTGAGCCACAGATTGAGTGACCGAACTCGATCTCAAAAAACGAATACTTCGGCACCCAACAAATTGTGAAGATCTGTGCTGACTGAGTTCAAATGTTTGATAGAATTCGGGGAATCACGAAAATCGCAACAAACGCATCCAGAGCAACAGAAAAGTCTGTTTTCTGCAGACGCACGTCCGTGGACGTGGGACCACTAGTATCGATATCCTGTGTTTTGTTGCGCAAGATTCAGCTCGAGTAAGCAAGTAAGTGTTCAAGTAAAGCTCCGTGCGGCGGATCAAAGTGACTCTACAGGAACGTCAGAAGCTAATCTAGAGCTCTGACTCGAAATCGTCGACAGAAACTCCGTCATCGATTGGAGTTAATCGTAGCCAGAGTTCCTTCGGCCGATACAAGGCACAAGAGCCGTCCGGAAAGTTCATTCCGGTGGGTTTATATCGATTCCAAATGCGCAGCGAGTTCCTCATCGCCAACGAGCGTCGAGTCCAACGTAAAGAAAAGTGGTAACGACAACTTGATTGTCAACGGTCGACAAGCTGTGATTAACCGTTTGCAAACACCTCTGAGCTTGGTCTTTGCTAAGGGCCCGGTCGATCTGATGAGCCAACGAACTTTTCGCGCAGTTGGCGATGATTCGATATTCAAACAAGTCAGTGCCTGTGCTCGCTCTAGGCGGGCGCGCTCAGGTATGCCACAGAGTGGCTACCTGGATGAAGTCAGAAAACAGAAGAAGTTTGTGAAGCGCAGTAAACTCATGGCCATTGGTGTACGTGGGGCAGTCACGACTAACCAGCCGTTATGAGTAACGAAACATTCCAGTGTGGTTTGTCTCCGTGAATCTTTTATCGGCATTCGACAAGGCAGACCGTAGCTATCTCAAGTGGAGGATGCTTTGATGTCCGAGCGCAGGCCTCTTGAAAACGTCAAAACAATAACTTCTCTGTTCGAGAAACGCTTCCACGCACGCCACCGTCCCGATCCAGTTAAGCCAACTAGCGCTTAGACACAATGAGACGAAAATAGCAAGCGGATTTCAAAATGGAGTGAACGGCTTAGAAACTCGCTGTCATGAGCTCATCCGGCATTCGCAAAACTCGGGCGGAGCATCGCCCCAAAATCATACCGGGGTCGGATTCTCGAGCACGAAAATGAGATTTCAAACAAACAGGATTCGGTGATCAACTTCAGGAAGTTGGAACTCATTGACTGTACAGATTATCCGGTCATTGACGTCAGTCAAAGACCTGAAATCGAGCCTTTTTTGTTTCAGCGTATCAGTTTTCGGTGATCGTGAAGTTGAACGAACGATGTTGACTAATGCAATAATCCCACCCTCTGATCGCTCTGCTTTCTTCGAGCTAAACCCTCCGTAGGTTGTGTTCCGATTATTCCCAGAAGGGGCAAAAAATGTTCCGCGTTTGGTCAAGTCTACAGCGGGAACACTCAAAAGGCTCTGCATCCGACCGAAATCGTGAGAAGACATGGGTTTGGCTGCTTGCTATAAGAAGCCTTGTGGGCGGCTAAGAGGGCCCCTTTGAGAGAAGAGTCTTCATCTGTAAACCACTCGCTGATCACTGAGACAGCTTGACAGCCAGAGTCAAATTTATCGAATAACATTTTACCGCTTCCACACTATATTTCAACCCGATGGAAATATTTCGTATTTCACATCTGGTCACGTAGCCCATGAAAACGCCCAAACTTATTGCAAACCTGATCTGAACGAGCGGACATTTGGAAACTCTTCTGACTCTTTCGAATCCTGAGAGAGTCTTCTCTCGTGTTTTTCCCTACGGGCGAGAGCACTAATGCAGCCACTTTGAATGAAACTTCAACGATACCAGCGAAATTCATAGAGCCATGTCGATTCATTGTGCGGATGAATTCTCACGATCAACACGCAAATAATAGCACCATAGCTCCTGCGCAGTTCAGCCCAGAGCAGATGTTCGCTTTTTCCGCAATTTTCGTTTCTCGCAGCACTCCCTCCGAAGTGAGTCTTCGACAATCTGAAACACGTTTCCATTTCAGAAGTTTGAACCAATCAGAGATTGAAGAAACTTCTCGTCCTCGATATCATCCGAGAAAGTAGTCTGACAGCTCATCTGAGTGAGGCATCACACCACTTGCAATTAAACGGGGGACCAATGTAGCCACTGACATAAGTTAAGGTGAGATGTCAATTCAGAAAGACTCCGGTCCCAGACACTCGGGATGGCTCCTAACCTTACCGTCGGTGATCATGTCGTCTTTTGTGATGAGATATGTTTGGGTCTCGCCCGCCATTTCAGAACTCCGATGTCGAGTCACTTTGTATTCAGCACTATTCTTCACCGGACAGAAGCGACTCGTTGATAGATTTGAAAACACAGATCGAAATCAAGTTTTGAGTAAGTTGAAAGTAGCTAACTGGTGGCACAGTTGCATCAGACACGATTTCTGTCAGTCTATGCTGAGCGGAAACGTTGCCCGACTTGAACCCGGGAGTGGCGAGATGTGGAGAGAGTCGCTGTCAGCTGGTATTCACGTGCGCATCAGAACGATGTTGGGCCTACAGAAGAGGCGCAGTAAGCGTTTCTTCACGAGAGTTCGATGCAGTCTACCTGGTCCTGAATGAATCACAACTTGTTGTGTCTCTCGATTAGCGAAAACTCGAGCGACAAATACTGTAACGCCGGAAAACGCTATCCACAACCAAGGCGGCATCGAGAGACAACGTCACGCGCCTACGTCACAACTGCGCACCACAAATGCTGGAGGCTACAGCGAATGGCGGATGGAAGAACAACAAAAGCGGAAACTGTCCCTCGAAGCCTGACAACTGTTTCACGTCTGCGTATCTGATACGAATGTCTTTCCTCATCAGAGTGCGTGTCTGACGCGATATCGAACAAACTGCGTCCCGAGTACTCCCGAATGTTGTTCAAAGGTGCTCGCGCGTTGTGAAGCCGAAGAACGCCGCAGACGTGATGACGCCACCGCGATGTGTCACCGGGTGTTTCCCGGTTCGAACGTCGTAGTTATCGAGAACAACAAATGAATCGCGCGATGATTTCGATCGTCTCAAACTCATGGCTCGTTTGGTGCCAGGCTGTCCCGTATTGCGGAAGCCACTTGATATTGGGCCACAGAAATCAGAAACTTGGCGAGACATCGGAGCGGAGAGATCGATGACAAAAGCTCCGCTGTATTCACACATCAGCATGGATTTTCAGAAAAGCTATTCCTCGCGTAATACGTTGCGACGGTGTGCCGGAACCGGTTTAACGCGATCGACTAATCCCCTCGAGACGCCCCGAGAGCAGCTTCACAAACTTTCCTCCATGAGACTTGAATATCAACGTCGAACTACAGAAGCTCTTTGTTCGAGAAAAAGCGAATGTTTGCCTCGTGCTTCTTATTGCGAAGAGGATACAGTGACGACGGTAATGAACTTGACCACTCAGTCTATCCTTTTTAGATGGCGCATTTGCTGTTTTGTCATGGACGGCCAACCTCGAAGCGGCGGCTCTCACTGCGAACAAAGTCTGGTCTTCGAGTCCGACACGTCGAAAGCTACTCGGAACGTTGACAAACCCCTCACCGGTCGACTGTGAATGTTGCATCTGATAAAGAGGTCATTAACCTCCTGTGCTATAAACAAGGGATGGGTATCGTGCTCGCTCCGCAGTTCTCATTCTAAGCGAGATCATCGAACAGCGTATCGAAGTGCGGCTCGAGTTTCCATTTCACACAACGATTGAAGATGTCCAAGTTTCCAAAGAGCAAAGCACTTTCGCCGGGAATCGTTGCTCAGAAGAAGTCCCGATGCGATTATCTCGATCACGCGGCGATCGTAACGATGTTTGACGCGTGCACGCCACCCGGCTATTACGCTCGTTAGGAACTGACTCTTTTTCCGACGAAATCGAGTGATGGCATCATCGAGCAAGATGTAAGCATGAGAGCCCTCAGAATTGTTTCACTGTACGGTATCTCGCTTCGGAATGCATGAAGCGTCACAGACGCTCCATCTTCCGCCCGTTAACCTAACGCTAACCAGCGGCGAGGTTCCGCGCTGTTAGCCAGACAAGGTCGCTGCTATAAAATCTTGCGCTTCGTGCGTAACTGCGGCAACTGATGAAGGATGCTCTGGAGGCGTTCGAGGCTGGTGCGAGGTCGTTCGATTTAGTGGTGTCGGTCGCACGAGACAGACGACTCGAAGAAACTCAGACTGTCAACTTCACTAGACGAGAAGGGTTGAGTTACAGGGCCGTTGGCCATAATGCTCTTTTCTCGAATTTCCCAATATTTTGCTGAGAATTTTACGTCAATCGAAACATTCTAAGTACCAGTCTGCAAGCAGCACGAAACTCTCGTACGCCGGATAAGCTGCGATTGTAAGGAACGGCTTCTTTCCTCGGAGTTCGAGACTCCTATCCAATAAATATGAGATTACCATAGATGGAGGGACCACCGACGACTTCCGGAAAATTTCCAGAGAGCAAGCGCCACGACGACAATCTGCAGCTCGAAACTGTCGAATATCCCAAAGCCACAACAAGTAGCGAACTCCACCCAGCCAGAGTAGCCTCTGAGAATGAGCGTAAAGAGTAAATAATTCACAAGCGGACGCTAGCTGAATTGGCCGAGAGCTCCCCGAGTGTTGACGCTTGGGTGCTCTCACACTGGGGAGCAGTTTGCCCTAAACGATCCTCAGTACGATGTCCCTTCGAGACGGGTGAATTCCGCCAGCATCCTTTCCAAGTTAATCCAAAGTTTAGAGAACACAGCACGATGCTGCCGTGAAAGTGAATGAGCTTCGCAATCGTTCACTATCCTCCCTCAACTCTCAGTGGAAACTCTAGATCACGTCCATTGCAAGCGCTACTCACTCGAATCTATCAGATGAGTTATTTGAGATTGATCCATCACGTCAACAGAAACTCTTTTCGAACTCTATGCGAATACCGGCGAACGCTACGCCGAAATCGGGAAGCCTTTTCGATTTTTTCCTCGCAACGCTCAGCAGGCAGAACCTATCTCCAGCCAGCCTGAGGAGCATGTAGAGAGTGAAAACTGAAGCCGGGGTGGGAGCCGCGAGTTTGGGCGTCCCTAGCTCCCTCCACCGACGAGCTCCGAGCAGTGACGTCACCATCAGCTGTTTCGATCTTGGAAGCTTAGGGCAAGATCAGCCACCAGGTTGATTGCATATCGCTCAGCCCGCAGTATTCTAAGACGCAGTTCGTCGCAGCTGCCGCCGCCGCTGGCGCACCACCAACCCGTTTGTTGAAAAGCCAGAAACTGCCAGAAGTTGGACGAAAATCAGCTGATCAGCCAACCTGTGGTGCAACGGTTTCGGCTCGAGGCGCAGATTGTGCTCCGTTCGAGCTTCATGGGCATTCAGGAGCTTGGGAGCGTGAACGACCGAGCGAGAACTATTCGGGAACGCGGGAGCGAGAAACCGCAATTGAATACTTGAGTTGCAGAGTTCAGGGTCTGGGGCGAAATTCACTTGCGACGAAGTAGACTTGTTGGCTTACCGGTCAAGTTCTCCTCACAAATCGAGTTGGGTGGCGTCGACGTCATGCTCGGGCTTTCGTTATTGTCTCAAAGACTCTCTAAAACAACCGTCGCGACGGAAAAAATGCCTCTCAGCAATCAGCTGCGTAGAACTGCCGCGATGCGCCGCCGCAACATCTGACCAGATGTAAACTGACAGCGATCAGCGGCCGCCAAGCTAAACAACGTAGCTTGGGTTTCGGTTTTTCGCTACTAGAGGTCGCTAGGCGGGTTGCGCAACCTTACTCGGCGGCAGTTCGAAATGAACCTCGGAATCCAAGTTCCGGAAGAACGGCCGGCCTCCCTCTGTGACGCAGGAACGTGTGCTGTGTGAGATAACGGTCCTGACGAGCGGAAGAACGTATGCCGCGCAAAAAGGAATCGAGTCCTAGAGTCAGTGTTAAACGTTAGAGAAGCGGAGGCGGTAATGATAGTGATCTTTGCTGACGGGCGCGCCGGTTTCGAGTCGAAAGCAAAACGTTGCCTTCTACTTATGATGTGGGTGTTCTTCCGAAAGTTCTTCATAAAAACCGAGCATACAGATTACGCGAGCTGCACGGTAGTTCCTCATGATTGGGGCTGTGGATTTTTGGCGGCTAAAATGAGCGGAAATCGAGGATATTCGCTGCCCCAACCGATCTTCTGAGGAGAATCCACGCGAAAATGGAGCGGAAGCCGCGGGCAATCGTAGTCTGCAAAGACTTTTATTCCCTATTTCTGATAGAATAGTCTCTCGTTCGTCTCCACGTAGCAGAGTCCTCTGTCAGCACCGATCATTCCTTGATGATCCATGAGCTCTTAACTGGACGCTGGAAACACTCTAGTGAATTTCTGCCGCTGCCGTCATCCACGTTGAATACTCCCTTCGTTCTGTTGTCGAGAGACTAACATTTCAAAGCTACTTTGCGGACAGAGGAACATTTGCTGAGTTGTCCGTCGAGTCTCTGCCTCAATTTATCGATTGCCACCGTGGAGTCGTTTCCATCCAAGTCCGTCCGAAGCGGTAAAAATATAGAGAGTTGTGTTCTTTCAAACGCCCAGCATTAGATACGATTCGTGAAGTTTGTCAAGTCTGCCGCTTGTGATCTCCTGCATAAACTTGTGGAGTTTATATCATGTTCATTGCATTTTTCTCGCCCCGCTGAAGCTTGAAAGAACTGGAAACTAGAATAAATGAAAGAAGGCGACATCCTCTTCTATGGAGAAAGGTGGCTCGTGTTCTGACGACTGCGAATTGTGTTTTATATTCGGGTCATGCATTCCATCTGGAGAAACACGGTACTAGACTGAAACGTGCTACGGGTGTTCCAATGGAATCCGATTCCAATGTAAAGTATGATAGTGAACTGTTTTGAGTTCTCTGCTAGACCAGCTGAGAGTATGCACTTTAGAATTCTCGGCTCCATGAAGTTATCTTCCCCACCGAGATTCACGAGAGGACATCATTCCGCCAGCAGAGTCGTAGGAGACGACTCTGAGCTTCTCGGATCTCCGCGATCAAGCACTTTCCCGTGGAGCGATACATGCTCAATTAATTCGCCTATGATCTCCTTCTCTGACGAACATAAACCCGCGGATGGTAGATCGCGGCGCCTCGTTGGCGATCACCATCAAAACAGTTCAATCGTTCTTTTTCTTCTCTATTTCCGAGTGGAAAAGTTTCACACTTCACGGTGAGCGTTTCTTCGTTCGTAGTAAAGGGTGCAACTTTCGGAAGTTTTGTCGGGAAGCCGAATGACACCGAATCTAGAGCCTGATTTTCATGAATTCAGACGGAATGTTTTCGGGGTGTAATGCTAGGGACCGGCAGAAAAGCAGTTGGGGGAACTCTTCTAAACTGTGAGAAAGTCTCTCACAGGAAGAATAATCGTTAGACGAGTTGCAGAAAAAAGTTCGCCAATGACCAAAGGATTCTCCGCGACATCACCTCCAGTTTCGGCCTCTCTAAGAATGAGACCCGATCCGTCGGGGATTTGGACTTCTTCTCCGCTATCGAACTTGACTGTATTCGGTAGAGGGTAGAGAATCGCGGATAGAGATACTTGGCGGCGCCTGAAACGGCCAATTTTTTTTGCCGTCAAACAGATAATTCAAGGCTCTTTGTTGTTTGTTCGATGTTTGGGTGAACGGTGCGGAAAAGCTGTTCACAGAAATGAATCTTCCGAGCGAGTTCACGACATCTACCTCCCACCTCAGCCTTCGATTAGTTTGATGGATTCCTCTAAGTCCACAGAATTATTTTCCGCTTTCCAGAATGCCCGAAACGGCGCGAGGGAAGTGAAAGCCCCGGCAGCTTTGTGATCATGCTTTCCAAGAAAAAGGAAAAGAAGATTGGTGATGGAATCCAAGGTGAGTGCGTTTTAATGTGGAAAAGTCCCTAGAGACCCGTTTCTTCAAAAGAGTCAGGAAGAGTCGGAGCTCGTCTTTGAAAACTCAACATCAACTTGCCCTGAATCAGGAGTCACGAGAAAATGCCGGAGATCCCATAATCGATCCATCTCCTCCCCGCAGGGAAATACGTGAAGAAAGAAACGCCGCCAAATCTCACTGTTGTAAATACGTGGTCAGGTGGGAAAACGAAAAAGACGAAAGGAGTAAGCTGTTCTGGAGTCAGAGAATGCTCATCGTTGGTGTCACTTGATGACCGAACCCCCATGGCAACTTCACTTGCCGAAAAATGTGCAAAAGCAAAAGCCCAGGTATGCTCGAACTCACAGTCTCCTCATCTAAAAGGAAGAATGTCCAACCGCAGTTCACATGAGGGGATCAGGTCACTCCCTTTCCCAACTCATGAAAATGCGGTGTTTGTTCCTAGGCAAGCGGAACTCCAGCGCCCCCGGGAGCGCTGGCTCGAGGCCCTGTTCGGAGTTGGCCTGCTCTTCAATTAGCAGATCCTATGAGCAGATTTCCACAGCAAACGATTCTTGTGATACCTTCTCAGCAAATGTGCGCGGATTACGCGAATTTCGAACAGCTACGTAGAGAGCAGTTACAGCCAAAGATGCCTCAGATCGAAACCATCTACCTTAACGCAAATATGGCCCAACAATTGGTCGCCTCCTCAAACCTGACGGCACCTCCTAGCTCTTCTAGTCAATCTCTGGTGTCGTGCTCTTCTTCGCAGGTACGTTTTGTCGTCGAGTATCTGACTGTGGAGTATGAACTCATATCATTCGATTCTTAGTTGCATTCCGTAACTAGTGGAGCCGTTTCTGATTACTCACGTGCTCCATTCCAGCTCGATCCAGTGACACAAGAGCCAATTTACCAGAATGATCCCAAATTTCACCAATTCCACGGGCTTGGAGGCTCCAGAGTGACGTTGATGCCTTTCGATCATCTCGGCTCCAGTTCTAGGTGAGGAGTGCTTCTCGCACAGCGTCCTCCCCAAGTACGCCAGAGACCGGAGACTGAGATTCCGCAACCAGCCAACGGTGCTTCCTTATGGCTCAATGATTACATGATGTTGCATTTCAGCATTTTCTCACGCACCGAAGACGATGAGCGACTCTTGCCATTGCAACCAGGGGTCACCCTCATGCATCATCGGCCCTCGGTGGGGTCGTCGATCTCCACATCCTCCTACTCGCAGCAGCTTCAGGTAAGGATCGAGCCGGACTTCCATTTCTTCAGATTACTTTCATGGAGGGAACCGAGATATACGGTTTCGTAGAATCCTCTTCCTTGAAATACAGAATTCATTTGGATTCCACAGCTGTTTCAGGAAAAAGTCTACCAAAACTGTGAAGAGCTTCCTCTTCCACCGGGCTGGTCTGCTGACGCAACGATGCGTGGACGGAAATACTACATCGATCACAACACCAAAACCACTCACTGGAATCATCCCCTGGAAAAGGAAGGCTTACCGACAGGTTGGGAACGCGTGGAGCATCCAGACTTTGGTAGGTGGCCGGTGCATTTCGGCGAATTCCGATCTGGCGAAGCAGAAAACTCCTCCAGGACATTCGAACTCGATACGATCGAAGGGATTTCGAATCGTTTCTCCGCCATTCCAGGGGTCTATTATGTGAATCACATCAGCCGACAGTCGCAATACGAGCATCCGTGTCTGACCCATTATGGCTCCATGGCATCTCAAGGTGCCCTGGTGTCGTCAGCCAGAGCACCACCGGTCCATCACGATTTTCATCAGCACAACGTTCTCGTTCCACCGAATCCATACTTGACGGAAGAGATTCCGCAGTGGCTACAGGTCCCTATCCAGCTACTTCCTATTTTATGAGCAGTCCTGATTCTCTTAAAATAGATCTTCACCTAATAATGATGCGGATGTCTTCAGGTTTATTCTCGAGCTCCAACACTGCATGATCACAAGATAAAATGGCTGCTGTTCAAGTTGCCCGAGTTGGAATGCTTCCAAGCGATTCTGATTCGGCTGTATAAGCAAGAAGTTGAAGAGATAGTGATGAGGTAAGTGACAAATCGACAAGGGAGAAATTTCCAGAGCTTTGCTCGAGCCTGGTAGTAACTAACTTCGAGAAGATCCTTCCTATTTCGAGTTCTTTATAAGTTCAGGTCGAGACTCTGTCTTCAAGTAGAATTTCTTACCTGTGTTACAGATATGAGGCCAAGCGCGTCACCATCATTCGAGAAATGACTCGACGGCACCAGGAAGCGCAACAACAACAGCATCAACCGATTCTAACGTCGCAGCAAAGCCATCAACAGCAACCACAGGCTTCACAGCTTCCCCAAGTGCAACAACTTCAACTGGCTTCACAGCTTCACAGACCCCAAACGGCTCTTATACCTCAGCAGCCTCAACAGGGTCCTCAGTCCCAGTTTCTGCAACAGCAACAAAGGCCACTACAGCAGACTCTGGAACAACAGCAGCAGCAACAAACGAAACCTAAGCCAGTCTCGCATCTGAATACGAACACAGTCGTCGTGATTCAAAGCAGCATTTCACAGCCGCCTCAGCAGCACAACACTCATCAACAATCAATCGAAGCTACGAACACTAAACTTTAGCAAACTTGTACACAGTAGCTTGCGAACCCTCCAACGCCTCAATTGACGCGGTCGCGAACCTATACGGCCAGCTGTCCGAGTTCGTGACTCCAAATTCTGAATCTGGAAACGGAGAACCCAAGTCGAGACTGTTGGACCAGACAGCTTGTGATTTTAGTTAGGAGAAGAAAGGCCACGAGAATTTTCAAGTTCCAAAGATTCAAACGGTTGTTGCAACCTCGTGATTTCTTTGAGAGACCGTTCGGAAGTTCTGGACGGCGAATTCTGACTTGAAACATAGTCCTCCTTTTCAACCGGACGATGCAACTCGGTCAAAGTAGAAAGTGTTGAATCTGGGAACGTTCCCAAGGAATCCCGGACTCAGGAAGATTCAACGTCCAGCGAGCCAGGCCACAATGAAATTGCTCTTGCCATACGTGCCTCGATGCTGAAAATCGAGAGATTCCCTCAAAGGGTTGTTATTGATATTTGTTATCAGCTCGTTCTTACGAAGCGAGTTCTCGTTGCGTGATTTCACAATTCATTTTGACGGTGGAGAGAATCATTGGGTTTCGGGTCACTTTTTGATAGAAGGTCTCGAAATGTTACACGAATATATTCTCTTCTATTTTGTAAATAATCTATTAAATTTCTTTTATGAAAATGACTGAGAAACCGACGGATTTTCCCCCAAACCGAGATGAGACAACGGCTCGAGAAATTCCCATCGCGTGGAAAACTTCAAAAAAGGCTCTGGTGTTGGGCTCGAGAAGCAAAATCAAAAATTCAAATTTTTCCCCCCGAATAAACTCACAATCAGATTCAAATCAAGCAGAAACTAGGAAAAATTCCAAATATGTTTCCGTGAACAACGACTGCCGTTGCTTTCTCATGATCGCCATATCGCACGTTTCGAATTCCTCTCGAGGAAATCAAAGCGTCTCGCTCATTTCTGGGGATCTATATGTTAAATCGCAATGTATGCTAGACTGTCTCTTCATTCCGATTTAAACTGCGCCCGAATTGAATCCCTATGTCACTGCTTTCGAAGCGTCACAATTATTGCTAGGGAAGTACTTATTCCCGGGGATTTTTTGACACCGATTCTGTCGTAATTCATCGGTCTGCGACAGCTGCAGCTGGGACAGCGGGAGTCATCGAGGCCCGCGAGCGTAGCGAGCGGCAGGCGAATACCCGAAGTTCCGTGGGGTACCGCGAATGCTGCTGAAGGTTCTGCTGCTGATGACTGTTGACACAAGGCGGCTCTTCCGATGAGGAAC
This sequence comes from Neoseiulus cucumeris, assembly GCA_021527715.1. NCBI lineage: Eukaryota > Metazoa > Arthropoda > Arachnida > Mesostigmata > Phytoseiidae > Neoseiulus > Neoseiulus cucumeris. Next base: position 5,494,987 of record JAJSRV010000035.1, on the reverse strand, counting down.
CTCCTTCTCTTACAGACCTCCTTCGCAACCACAGGTAACACCGTTTCACATCAAAAGTGACCACAACGGATGATATCTCACGGCTCATGATTGATAAAACTTTTCGCAACAGCCCGACGGTCAATAAACGAACCGAGCTCGCTGCGGCCGGAAAAGGCGCGGATATTTTGGAACGGAGGAACCTATGCCAATCAATGTATCCCTTTCGACTGGATCGCGCCCGTCAAGTTGAAAAAATTAGTGCAATCGGGTCGTGGTCAAGTGTGAGCGGTCGTAGAAATCGTTTCGAACATTCCCACAACACAATCCATGGGTCCACCTGCTCAGACGCGCTGCACCGGTAATGCCTCGAAATGCCACAGAACCACGCAAAACGAGCACGCGGTTATAAAGATTCAAAAATTTCCTGTTCCTTCGCGCGCCACCGCTCCGATTCCTAGTACAAGAACACCCCGGATAGTACGGCCCCGATTAGTACGGTGCTTTTTTTCGTACTATAACAGACCCCTTTTGAATCTATAAATCGTCTCGGACGAACTACCAACACCTTGCTCTTCATTCCCAAGAATCTTGATCCGAAGCCCGTCTATCATAGCGATGCTGACATGCCTGCACGCTAACTTGAGACTCAGCGAGAGCCTGTCGATCGTGCACAGACATGCATTCCCTGAAGTCGTGGTTCGGGAACCAATCTCCAAGTTCGGAGGTTCGGAAAATCCGCCTAGGTCGCTGTCGTCCTCGGAATAGACCTCTGTTAAGAAAACGAAGTAACGCAAGAACATTGTAGCCGGAGTGTTTCTCGCATGAGCTACATTATTATGGGCGGACTAGGTTTCCATGCGAATTTATAATTCGGAACTCTCGAGTTTGGGAATTCGGAAATTGATTCGCGAACTTAAAATTCGGAAATTGCGGAACAGACTCAGAGAGTCGAATCAACATTAGCCTTGCGACGAACCCGATACCCCGATTAGTACTGTTTCAGATAGTACGGTCGGGCCCGGAACGAACCTACCGTACTAATCGGGGTATTCCTGTACTCGGCACGCGAGGCGACTCCATGCTGTGAACATTGGGCGCTACAGGCCGAGATATCCGAGAGGGATACTTTTCGCATCCAGCAGAGATCATCATCATCAACACGCCTATCCGTATTCATCATTTTAGCAGCTCCAATCTCCGATACTTTGGAATGGGATCCCCATGGTGTCCTATCGCGTTCTCTTAGAATAGGCCCCATACTTAAGGCATAGCTCTACCCCGTTCCACAGGAACGGTATACCTAAAATAGTTGAGCTCCTAGTACCCCCGTTTCCGAATTTTGCATACCTAGGTAACTGGCGCGTCTAATCGGAAGGCAGCCGCAACCGAGCGGTAGGATTCAAGATGGCGAACCGTCGCTGCTTTAGCGGTGTGTGCTCGCCTTAAAGAAAGGTAACTCAGGTTAAAACGCCCAAAGCTGAGTCCTTGTGAGGTGATGTAAGTCAAGGTCATAGGTCAAAGTGCAGAGCGCACAGGCTAGGGCGCCCTGTGCCCCAACCAATGCGCGACGCAACCTTAACTATGCTCCCGGGTTTCTAGCCGAACAGCACGGACAGCCGAGAGTTCGTCTGCTAATACTACCACAACACTACCACTTGACCGCCACCCGTCGTGTTTCTTCCGCGGCGGCGTTGTTTGGCCTCCTCTGACGCAATGCGAAGGATGTGAAAACAATCGTGCACCGAACATATTTTGTTTCTCCAGTGGTCAACAGGATCGCCAGGAGAGGACACCATGGTGGTCCGGGTTTGCATAGACGCCGATCACTCACCATTCGTAACATCCTTGGCGTTCCCCCAGGGCATTGCCCCCGGTAAGATTGCCACTCGAATCTTGTTGCTGTCCATGTTGTTGTTGTTGTGTTGTTGTTGCACTCGTCCGGATGACAAGTGTTCTATTCGATAAATCATCCCTATTCTCCGAGCTACGTACTGGAAGCTCAGACATTACAAGGCAGGACATTATCCTAGTATGGGCTTGTTTCGCGAGATTTCAGCCTCTTGACTTGAACCATAGCATTCGAACCGACTGTTTGGAAGAGTCAATGAACTAGTCGAGTCTGGCTAGGGTGTGTGTTGATGGCGTTTGCGTGCTGCGGGAACCCATTGTTTTTGGTTGGCTAGCCGAACTGGTTAACGAAGCCGCACACTGACATGCGAACGATATGTGTCATTCTGATGAAATTATCCTTTTTAGGTGAAAATATTGAACTCTACATCGGGACTTGGGACCTGCCCGCGAATCCACCGCCCAAGGCAAACACGATTGTTGTTGACCGTACGTAGATTATTTCCGCTGCTCAGATTTCCAGCTGGGTATCTTTAAGTGATGGATGCTCGGTCAAGTGAAGTCCAGTTTCGCAAATTTTATTGAAGCGACGTTCATGTCGGGTTTCCGGTGCTGGTGTATCTGTGTGTGTGCGAATGTGTGCGTGCGGGTGGCTGCAAGACTGAAGGTCGCCCGCGCATGCGTGATAACCGAACAACATATCCGTACGGACGGTGCCGTCCCTCGTTTTCCGTACTTTTGGCAGGCCATACTGAATTTGATTCTTCCGCCAACCGACCTCATGCAATCTAACCGGCTCTTCTCCATTCCTTAGCGTTGACCAAAGTAGTGCATGTAGCGAGAACATTGGAAAGTGGCTCAAAGAGACCTTCGGACTCGCCGCTCGAACCCAATCGGAAGAGAGCTTTTGTGATCCCTAATTCGGGGGCAACTACAAGCAATGGAACCGGGAAACACAAGTGTGGAGAATGCGGTCAATTCTTCTCTTCAATCAAAGAAATCTCAGTGCACATGCAACAACATCTATCTAGCCGGATTCCTCAGGAGAAAGTTTCAGTTGTTACCCTCACACATCGGCCGAAGGACGGAAGTCCACCGACGAAGGCTACCATCACGCAGGTAATAAATGAATCGAACGTCTCGGAAGGTAGCTCTTCGAAACAGTTGATGTTGATGAATCGCTCAATAAAGCACAGGTTCTCACACTAAGCATGAGCTGCGGAAGAAACGCATTGCTCTCGAAATTGATCCAATCGGAAATTTTCGAAGTGAATCGTAGAGGTAGAATGCTTCTGCTACCATACTGCTTGATTTAAGTTTTTTTTCTGTCATTTCCCCACAGGACCCGAGTCGTCCGAATATTGTCGAAATTTCAATTCCCGCCACCGCGGTCGAGAGTTTCATGAACGCTGTGAACGGCCAGGCCCAACAACTGTTGCTCAAGTTTGCGAAGCCGCAGCCAGGGAACCGTCTGGAGATAAAAAAGACTGAACATCAGAATGAAGGGGATGCTTTGAAAAAGATCACCATGGAGGCCTTATATGAGCATGTGAGTTTCTCGCGCCCGGGTTTGCACAATTGATTCGATAACCAATTCCGAATGCTGAGCCCAGAGTCGGATTTCCTTTCTCGAGATATCGTGAGAAGTGTTCCTCTTGCAAAATGCGAACGAGAGGTTTCCTCCGTTGTCTGACTAGATCCTTGCTTTTAGGATGAGCCTGTAGCCAGAGCGCCGACGCCGCCTTCTCGTGAAATCGACGCCGTCGAGAGAGCTCTTGAAGCTATTCATGCGGGTCCTTCTGGACTCTCGTCTCTAAGACGCGTACAGCCTAAGCAGCCAGAGCAACAATTACCACCACAACAATTGGAACTCGATGTTCCGCTAGCGTTGGACCCCACGGTTCAACAAGCGCAACAACCAGTGCGGGAAAACTCGCGGCCGCCTCCTGAGCCTCCTATGGCAGAACCAATTGAGATCCTGGACGACGACGATAGTTCCCCGCCGCCCGAGCAACCCGTAGAGGAGATGGCGCCTCCTCGAGATGACTCAGAGGATTCTATGGAAGTGCCGGAACCTTATCAGAAACGGGTCAACGAGCGCGAAGTTCCATCAGCGATGAACCAGCTCATGATGGATCAGGAGGTTCCGGGAGAGATTGGCAGTAGTTCGGAAGCTGTGGCCGCGGCACCAATGCGAAATTCACAGCTAGAGCAGCCGACGAGTTCTGCAGATGTCGACTCAACAGTTGGGGACCAACTGCCAGACGACGGTGGTGTTGATTCAACGAGCCATGAGCGGAGAGATGGCGATGCGGCAACGAATGGTTATGGCGCGAGGTCCAGTAGAGAACGGCAGGAACACGAAGCTGTCTCTCAGTCGGGACAGTTTGAACGGCCTCAAGACATGAATGCCATGATGAACATGATGGACTACGGCCTACAGGACGATATTCAGGAACCTCATAGTGGGATGCAGTAGTTTCACTGATGACACTGATGATGTACACTGTTGTAAATATGGAATAAACTACGTGACTCCCGAGTCTCCCATGATCGTGTGTTTTGACTCATTGAAGGCGGCGTTGGCGAGAGGCTACAGGCGATTCTTCCCGACTATAGGATTTCGATCTCTTTTTCTGCGCCGAAATTCTCATCAGAAAAAACGCACCTTGTAGGAACTCGAAGTTTTCCGAGAACGCACAATCATCCCCACGAAGCTAGCGAAGATGACGCCGGACGAATTGCTGAAATTTGAGTTCCACTACACGAAATCGCTCTATGAAAGGGGTCTCGTGGAACGTTTCGCGGATGGCCAGAAGCTCCAGCAGGAGAAAGAGCATCTCTGTCGGGAAGAGGAGACTCTCGAAGCAACGCACTCCAGTGATACAGATAACGTACGTCAAGTCATTCGTTCGATTTGTATTCTACTCAAGCTTTTTCGGTATACAATCCGCTGGGTTCAACGATTGAAAAAGATCCGGAAAGCAGGAAGTCTCATAGATGTCGATTGCTGAATTAGTCGCAGACCAAGGAACAGGACGCGAACTCTGAGGAGGTGACCTCGGAACCTGATGACGACATCAATTGTGAGACTCCGAGCAGCTGTTTAGGGCCTCAGCAATGTCCAGAATGCTCCCGTCGGATTCTCGATGCAAGATTATTCAAACAGCACGTATCCGAGTGCCGACTGCTTAACCCGAAAAATTGCCCTGATTGCTCCCTACCTTTCCCAACCATTTCTCAACGGAACCGCCATCAGAGAGAAGCTCATGGAGCCAAAACCCAATGGAAGTGTAGCCACTGCGTAGGACCCCCTGAATACTTTATTTCCGAGAAGTAAGAACTAATGAGTAGAAACTGAGCGATTAGCCGTGAAATCGGATGCTCCATGCTCCATTTTTTCCCTGCGAGGAAGTCTAGTTCTCCAAATCGGATCTCATGTTTCTTGAATCACAGGAGTCTTGATCTCCACGTGTACAAAATCCACGGAAAATCGCTCACCGCTGCTGATCGGGAATCGATCAGAAACAAATACCAATGCGTATGCAGCCAGTGCGGCTTCAAGTCGTGGAGCAAGAAAACGCTCCAAGTTCATCGCACGAAAGAACACATTTCAAGGGATTGGACTTCGTGGTGTCCTGCGTGTGCTTTCGGAGCCGAGAATGCAGCGCAACTTGTGGAGCACGTCAAGGCCATGCACACCGACGATCCCTGTTGGTGAGTCTCGTACCACGAGAGATATCGGGGGTCCTCTTGGCACAGGGCTCCCTGCACCGTTGCCTCGATTCGAGAATCTCCGCGCATTTCTTCATGTTAATTAAACTGAGTTTTGAGCTCAATCTCTGAATTCGCATAATTATCTGTGCAGGTACGTTTGTCTGATTTGCAACCGAGCGATTTCGCGAGTTGGAGGAGATCAGTCGGCGGAGTTGCATCAAGCATTACACACCGAGGGCGCTGGATTCCCTTGCCCGCAGTGTTGCAAAATGTTCGAAACGGAAGAAAAGCTCACCGTTCATTCGGGCATCCATGCAGTGAACATAAGCACGTATCATTGTGGCGTTTGCGACACGCGTGAGTTTGCCACCCAGCGAGGACGTCGTGGATTGAATATGTCGATGAAAATATGCGCTACTAAATCTTCTAGAGTTTCCGATATCGTCCTGAAAATATTTCGCCATTGCAGCCCACCGGAACTATCGAGGTTTAGCTCGGCATATGGCTCTGAATCATCGTCCAACAAAATCTGCCCTGGAATCGGCTTCGACGTCGAGACCGGGCTTGCACAAAAGTACTTCAGGAACATACGTCTGCAACCAATGCGCACAAACCTATGACTGTGAAAGTCAACTCGTCGCGCATCAGGTCTGCCTCCATCAAGGTTTCGAGGTAGAGCAGTATCCCTGTCCTTATTGCCTGAAAATATTCGCCAAGCAGCATTACCTGGCCCTGCATCTCCGGAGGCACCTTGACGAGAAGCCACATAAATGCTCATTCTGCCCCCGGAGTTTTTCTCACTTTTCGTCGCTCAAGGTTTGTCTGTTTCAATTACCGGCGAAGTCCGTTTTCATCCTTTCTGTAGAAGCTTCTTCATGAGAAATTCTCGATCGGGAAATTCGCAGGGCCACGTGACCATGAAGCACACGAGGGATTTTCGATTCAACTGTCCGCAGTGTGACAAGGGATTCGTTTCAAGAATGAAAGTCTTGAAACACTTGACCCAAACTCATCATGTTTCGATGGAGCAAGCGACGGAGGCCGTGCCTCCCGAGGGCAGAGCAGCTAATACGCGAGAGGTAACATACACGAATCATCCTCGGAAGGAATGGAAAGTCACACTTTTGGAGCCTATTCAGTTTGTGGGTCCACAAGTGTAAATGAAATCTCTCTTTCAGTCATCGCCCGTCGAGGAATTCTCAGATGAAACCCAAATGGCGGCAACGGCGGCCGAGGACGAATCAAAGGAACGAAACATTGCAGATCATAATCCAGGTTCGTACAAGCCTCCTTCGGGGCTTGCGATAAAAAGTTGTTGCAGCTTGCGATTAGATAGCCACGGAATTTCTGAATAAAAGTACTTTTTCTCACGCTTCAGGATCAGATACTGAAGTCGGAGTCGAGGACCTCGCTGCACCGTTCGTGACAGGAGGCAGCGTGTTCTATCAGTTGACACACCCGGATGGATCTCAATCAGTAGTCAGATTGGAGCCCGGTCAACAGTTGCTCTTGGAGGACGAACGGGGAGTCAAACAGGTTATCGATTTCAACGATATACTTCCGAAACTAGATGACTCAACGACATCGTGATCGAAATAACCCACGCATACTATGCACCAGAACGAGATGTTTGAGGTGGAGAAGAATAAATTCCCGAATCAACTCGGAGTATTGCAGTTCTTCGATTAAGGTATCCGAACTTCCATGAGCTATTTTCCATTGATACCGGCGGAGAGGATCTTCATCTCGCTTCAATTTTTGATACTGATATCTCGAGTTTCTAGGATGCGAGTGTTGATGCTACGATAAACCGAGGAAGTACAAAAATATTCGGAAGAAATAAGACTCGTTTGCTTGGCTTTTGCAATGCTGGAAAAGTAGATTTATTTGAAGCACACTGAAACTGTCTTTTGGATATGATCTGACCAAAAGAATAAAATATCTCATCATCCTCGGTATTAATATTAATTGTCATCGATATCTTCGGGTCGCTTTTTCGTTATCATCATCATCATCATCGTGCGACACCTCATCATCATCATCATCATATGTTTCACGTGGTATCAATCTTAATTAGCGCTGTGTTTCATCATCTCTTAACCTCGAAATTCACTATTCAGCTGGAAATCAGTCGTCAGTCAACAATGTCTTCCAAATGCTGAATAATGCTCGTTACCGATTAGCTAGCATGATTCAACTCAACTTTTCGACGTTTCTTCCAACGCAAACTTTCTGTGGACTTCGTCCCGAATCCAAGACTTGTCCGCTTGTTCTTACAACTTGCAACGCGATTGCCAGCGCGTTGGACACGAAGCAGGACCCTGTTGTGAATGGAGCCTTCATTGGCGCTCGTTGTATTCATGGGCCTTTCTGCGCAAGGTGTGACACGCCGGAAAATTGAGTGATCCATGTTAACTGTTCAGCAACGTCATAATATTTAGATAGATAGAGCGGGTCATTGTAGAGAGAAGTTCCTTGGGGTTGGGAGTGGTTGCTCGTTCGGGTCAGTCGGTCGGTCGGTCCGTAATCATCACCCGCGTGACTTGCCGTACGAACAACGGTCGAAGTCACAGCCAAACAAGCGCGCATTTGTATTTTGTTTTTTCAAGCTTTTTTTTATGTATGTATGTTTGATGTAAGTATGTTCGCATATGCGTCAGCATGCAGGCGTGCTGCGACTCGGGCACACACCTCGGTTGTCATCTGATGTGTATAGATGTGTGTAGTATGTTTACCATGGTTGAATGCATATGTTAACATCTCTTTCATATGGTTCTTGCTGCTGTTGTCTCTGTTGTTGTTTTTGTTGTTGTCGTCGTGGTTGATGATGATATTTATCTTGGTAGATTTGATTATAATTAATATTATGCTCCATGAGCAGAGATGGTGGCTCAACTACTGACATGTCACTCTTACGCAACCTAATGACCTCTTTCGGAAGCGATCGTTGAGGTCGTCGATTCTTTTTGCACTAGGCTCGTTGCAACTTGGTTTATCTAAACTTATCGTAACTATAATTATTATTATTATCATCATCATCATCAGCGATCCTTCATTTGGTCAGCTGGTCAACCTTAATTACAAAGATTACACAGTTGTTACAACATTATGTCCCGTGATTCATAACCGTGGCGTACCGAATCAACCGCTTTCAGCTTGGTTTCAGAGAAGCTCCTTCCCGGAAAGTCTCCAGCTTATACCTTGTACATCATTCTGTTCAGTGAGATTTGAGAGAATCATAACTTGGAAATACATTCAATGGACAAATAATCCAGATGATGGCTCCGTCGGGCTTCGTATACTGCTTAACTTCCGCTGATTTGTGTTCCGATTGCTCGTCGTCATTGTCATCATCGTGTACTTTCGATTGTGGAGTCTCGTCAGAAACTTTGAGTTGAATTTGTTTGCTTGATGTGGAGCAGATGGGCGAACTAACGCTCGGGCTTAACGTAAACAACTGACTAGATTTTACGAAATACCAAAGTAGACGAATGTTGCTGCTGCTGCTGCTTCTGTACTGTCGCCGTACTCTTCAAATCTCAACGATTCGATCTAACCGAAGAAAGCGGTGTCGGACGCCTGACGAATTCGACGGACATTTGAGGTTAAGTCATACAAGTCTAGTAGTTTTTTTTACTCGTTTTCATAAGAAATTAATAGTGGTTTCATCAAAGGTTTTAGCTGGTTTTTGAGGCGATGATCGGTTGCCGCGAGGCGTCGGACAGCGTGGGGCTCTGCTCGAGGTTGCCGTGGACATCTATGGAAACAGACTCTGGGAGGAAGAAACCGCGTCGTCGGACGCTGCGCATTTCGTCAAAGAACCAGAAAAACAAGAGCTGAATAATGACGATTCCCTCAACGTCAGAATCGAGAGGCGACTCAAGAAGCGACTAGCGTGGACGGCCACGAACCTTCAACTGCCGAGCCTTCAATCTCATGAGTCCGAACGCCTACGCGAGCCGGAGACCGAACATCAGCTGCATTTGTACATTTTTAACTTTTTTTGTGGACTTGCAACTTTTTCTTTTCATACTTGCATTCACATTTCACTATGGTATGTAAATTTATTTACATCGAGGTGTTAGCTGGATGGAGCTTCACTCTACTCCGTCTCCTGTTCGAGTCGTGGATTCCTCTGTCGCATGAGCAAGCTTCGTTGCAGATTCGCCGCGATTGGCGGAAACCGACTGATGGCAGAAAGATGGCCAAAGCCATCGAACAAACAATTTCAGCCATTCCGCGAACAGAAGGCGGAGACTAGGCATTGATAATCTATATACACAACCTTGAACGCCATCAACTCATCGTCAACAATGGGTCCCTACGCAACGGCTGAGAGAGGTGCACTAAACAAAACTCGAGAGTTCCGAGGTTATCGTCGTCTCTAGCGTCAAAATCAATCTCATTATGAACTTGATTGAAAAGTGATTGATAATCACTCAGTCAACAGTCAGTGGTCATCACGCCACGGCACCGCCGCTCCTCTGTCTCTCAACTGTGGGATGATGACCTCGTCGACCGCGGCTTCGAGTGGCGATGACGCGTCTACTATTTCGCGTTTGGCTGAAAGCGAACTCGCATGAGCGAATAAATGAGGTACGTCATGGCATCTACGGTGACGGCTAAATGCGAGGGGTCAGATGTTGCTCAGAGGGAAATACTCGGAGAGCTTTCGCTCAGAAGGAAATCAAAAGCTAGGGAAGGAGAGAAAGACGACTACTTCACGCGTCAGGTATACCGCCGTGGATTCATTGCACTCTTTCTTACGAAATGGCTGCCATTCACGTTTAACAACATTGGGGACCAACATCGGTACGTCCGTCGCGTTCCCTCAAATGTTTCGCTCCAATCAACGAGAGACTCTGATCATTGAGAAGTGTGGAAAGCGTGTCCTGTTTAGAGAGCGAGGAAAAAATAGTTCTCATGTCTGACCTTCTCGGTCGGCTTGCCGCTGTGTTTAAGTACTTTCCTCGAGGTTCTAATCAAGATCGAAGTCTAGTTAAAGCCAAGGTCCACTGGATCAATTGTTCCACGGTGGAGTTTCGGTGGCAAGCGTTCATTTGTACTTTGCACGGATGATGTAGTTTCTCTTTCCCGATTCAACAACTTATCATCAGCATCGGCTGTAGCGACTTCTCCACTTGATCCGTTGCGAAACGTGTTTCCAGGTATAGCTCTTCTCGTAACTGAGAGCAGTCATTTTCTGAGTACGAATCGATGATCTTGGAAGCACCAAATGATACAGGTCAACGAATTTGAAAACAACCTCCAGCTTCGACTCATCTAGGAGCCCCGTAGCGGAATGCAAACGTCGCGAGCATTTTCCATGAACTTTTGCAAATCAGATTCTCTCGATTATTGGTAGATGGTTTTGGGTTCCGTTTTGCACGGGTTGTCACCGAAGCCCGCATCCGCAAAGGCACAGAAGCGACAACGAATTTCGATGTTCGCAAATTGAGTAAACGTAGGTCGCGTGTTTCTCAACGCTGATCGGTAGACGCAATGAAAGCCTTGGGTTCAACGACGTGCAAGCCGCGGGGTGTTCGCTAACTCTGATTTACAGCCTGCACAAAAAGCGTACAGTGAAAGTAGAAGAAACACTTCAGCTGGGGATTTCATTGATCCGTTGGTTCAGAGAAAAATCGGCAAAATTACTGTATCAAAATACTCAGGTTCCAAGATGATAGAAAAGTTTGACAAAACCTTGTTTGGTAAAGGAATAGACCGTTAGATCGATTGTTAGATAAATAGATGGATAGTTTGAATGGTGGTCGCGCAGAAGATGCTCTTGTAGTAGGTGTTCGTACTGGTGGTGGTGGTGGTTGTTGTTGTAAACAAATTTGTACTTCACTTGAAGGGCTTGAAATCGCTTGCCGCTGTCGACCGATAGGTAGATAGATAGGTAGATAGAAGATAGTTGGATCTTAAGGTACTGTTTCTGTTTGTTTGTCTTTTTCTGAGGTATGTTGCATTCGACAGATCATCCTTGACGCCCGATTCTGTGCTGTGCCGGCTCGATATTACTGGCACAGAGCGAGAATCGAATCGACTCTGTTTTTCTTCGTGATGTTCTTTTGTACAGAAATTTTGTACGTTCACGCGAGGAACATTATTCTTTCGGGTGCTTGTGTATTGTTCTCGGGCTACGGATGCAAGATTGTTGCTGGATCTGTCAAGTTTTCGGGCTGGCTGGCAATCATTCGTTCAACTGTCAGTGTCTCTGAATTCCGTGTTTTCCTCAAGTAACGTCACATGAGATATAGATTTCCCGTATTCAAGCTGAAATGCTAGACGTTGTTTTGAACGCAGCCGCGGTCTTGAATCGTTCATCTCTCACTCTATTCTTTTTCCGCTTGCCGAATACTTCGTTCAGATCGCCATGAAGCGGATCGTCTATTCGATCACTCGGTAAATGAACAACATTTTCCGTTCGAGTCTCTCTCTTCCACACTCTACGATCGCCAAACTCATGGATTGACCAGCTGTCTTCACTCTAGCATCGTTCACAAATGTTCAGTCATCATAGAATATTTGTTGATGTGGTAGCTGTCGATGTCGTCGTCAATGCTGAAGTTGTCGTCACGGGCCGTGGCGGGCGGCATCAGGTAAGAACGCGTCCAAGACGTGAAATGGAACCTCTTAAACGCCGTCATCAGGTCATCGTGTAAGTATAGACAGATATAGAAATATGAAGTATGCAATCATCTCTTCCCCGGTTTCGTTGTAGGCCGCAGCCAAGGCTCAAAGACTCATCGAGTCGTAATGCCTATCGACGTTTGAAACGTTACACCTCGAACGTGTTGATGTGTCTGTGTGTTGTTTGTGTATGTCGGACACGTGATTGGATTGAGTTAAATTAAATAAATATTTTCTGAGGTGTTCACTCGTTTTGTTCATGGCATGCCACACAACAGTCTCGTGCCGTACTCTTCGAGGTTGAGTGAGTGAGTTTTTTTTTCGTGATGTAAGGTAACATGGTTAACTCGACCGGCGACTCGGTCAGCCGGCGAACGTTTCTCAGGTTTGAACTTTGTCACACACGCCTCTCAAAGAGTTCTGTGTAGCGCACTCCAAATTTTTACCACACAGAGCGCAAATCGCTGCCCGATTACAGCAGGTGTATTCGCAGGTAGATGAATAGAGCTTCGGAGCCCAGACAGAAACTGGAGGACAAGATCAATTTCATCTGAACAGGTACGGTTTCAGGAATCGGGATGAAAAGGTCTCGACAAAAGTTGTCAATTCAGGTACAATGACAGCTAGGTGGGCAATGATTTGCGCTCTAAGTGAGGATTGGTCGGGGAGGGAGAAGGTAAGGTGGGAGGAAACAATCTCGGCATTCGATGAGTTTGTTTCGTCTCGTTTCTCTCATTGGTCTCGACTCAGAGCAGTACGCACAACAAAGTCTGCCGTTGCCATCGTCGAATCGGTTCAGAAAATTCATTCTAGCAGTCAGGCCATCACTCGAAACACACGACGCACACCAGCAGGCATGATGATGATTTATTGAAGGTATCGCTAACTATCCATTGCTTCTGTAATGCAGTTGAACAACGCGCGCTGATCCTGCCTCTCGTCGTGTGAACCCATTTGTAATTAATACTTGAAGTGAGCAAACTTATGACTCTTGCGAACGGGCTAGCTGAACGGCCAGCTGGCTTGCTGACTTAGCTAGATTCTCCTTCAGGATGCAGACCCAGAACGGTCGACTTTCAGAAGACCTCCGGAGTCCGTTCGATTGTACTAGGGATTGCTTCAAGTTCCGGGTGAAACAAAACTACGTCGCGAGCTGTTTTTGAACAGTCTCAGCGGCAGAGTAGCAGCAGAGGGGCAAACGGGTTTAACGGGGCTTCATACTTTTTCCCTTCATAAGACGGACCCGGTGTTCACTCGAGGGCTTGAGAAATGACAGAATGAGATGTGAGATAGAACGAGGGGCTCGAGGGCAAAAGCTCGCTAAGGATGAGAAAGGGGAGGTAGGTAGGTAGGTAGGTAGGTAGGTAACTAGGTAGGAAGGAGACTTCAACAAGCATCGGCTGTATCAAGCAACAAAGACTCTTTCTAGAGGAATAAAGCAACAATGTAAGAAAAGGCACGACGAGTCTAACACGCAATAAGGAATTGAGTCGTCTCCTACGCCGTGGCCTACCCTGCAATCTGCGGAATGGGTCAATGGTATCAATGTGGGCGGCACTCTTGGGCTCCTCCACTTTCTTTTCTCAATCTCGCTTCCCATCTTTTCCTTTCAGGGGACGGACAGGCAGGATCGCGTATCACATAGGGACCACTGGAATGTGGCTTTTGAAGGAGAGAAGGTAAACAATTATGTCTGTCTGCTTGCTTGCTTGCTTGCTTGCTTGTTTGTTTGTTTCTTTTGCGTGAACTCAGGCCCGGAAGACGATCCTGCTTCGGGCGATCTGAAGAGATGATTTCTTATGAGTTTTGCCGGAGGCGAGTTTCGAAACGCTCGTCGATTTGTTTTCTAGGAAAGTTGTGATCGGATATTCTACAGACGAAGCTCAAAATAGGATCGTCCGTTTCCACTTGACCGGTTCCACGGAAGGTTAAGTCAGAGAATACGCGTTCTTATTATTGTCTTGTTCTGTTTCTCTCTTTTCGCTGCTATTGTACTTGTGAATGTAGTTGTTGTTGTTGTCGTTATCGTAATGTTCTCGGAAGTCACTAATCCTCCTTCCTTTTGGTCGTACAAGCACGCGAAGATAGAGGAGCCTGTGGTAATTGTCGTCGTTGTATTACATGTAGTAGTAGTTGTTGTTGTTGTTGTTTATGTCGATTTGGATGAAGATGAATGTGGATGAGATTTTTTTTGTCTGCGCTTGTGTGGCATTTTTCCGTTTTCGGTTTCGGCTCTCAAGTTGATTGAGATGCGATTTAAAAAAATTATGATGATTGAAGTAAGAAAATAATAGCAGACTGAAGATGGATGTAACCATTTTCGGAGCAGCCGTTCGAGATGAAACGCGTCACGACCCGAGGGGAGGCCAAGCTTCCCTCGGCTTCGTTTGTAGGCCGTTCCCTCGTTTGCTTGCACTGGAATTCGACAAGAGAAGCGAGCAAGGGCCTCGACATCGGTTCATCCGTGGTCTCCAACGGCTAGCCGTTCGATTCAACGAAACTTCGTGATGATCCATCAACTTTCTCTCATTCTCTTGTAAGGATTATCTTTTTCGCAGATATCATCCTAATGGGTTTTGCAAGAGGAGCTCGCACGGGAGAGGTAGAACGTTTTGGGGCGGTGGAGGGATTTACAAGAGAATTGGGGTATCAAGAGAAAATAATTGGATTCAGGGCATCCATCCATAAATCAGTTAATCGTTGATACAGCACCCGGCTCGGACAGAGCCCAGACGCGGTTCATCTTGGAGTGGATGTCGGAGTATATGTATAACATACTGTACACTGCAACCAGACCAAGTATCTTTGGCATAACGTACACTTTCACGGTACGTTCTTGGCCTAGCTTCGAAAACAGGGGACGAATGACCCGTGGGTTCAACTCTGTCCGTCTTTTTTGCTTGAATGTCTGTATGTATGTTTGATAGGTTCGTTTGTTTGTTTGTTTGTTTGTTGATTGATTGGTTTGTCGAACTTGTCGATATTTAAGTGGAGGAGTTTGGGGCTTTTTCAACTCAGTCACCATGAAATTCAGTCTAAGGGTTGCACCCTGAATTAAAGTACACTAAGTTCGTACTCGGTTATCGAGGGAGGGCATCATATCTCTTCAGCCTACCGACCGGGCGGCCGACCGGCGGGCGGGTCAGTCAGCGATTCTATTGATCGCTATGAATGCAGGCGGTCGTAGTCGGCCACCAATTGTTTGATGTAGGACAGCTTTTCGTGAAGGAAGTTGAAGTTTTTCCTCGCATGCTGATACTCCGGATCGTCTTTGCTTTTTCGGTAATGACTCATGATTTCCGCAGCGATACGCTGAAATTCAAAGTCATTGGTCTTCGAGGGGATCGAATGCGATTCCATGAGAGAGAGATCGATGGATCGAGAGTGCGTTGCCGATGATGTCGAGCTTGCAAAGGAATACAACATGGCTTGAGGAGATCCTATTCCATGAATGCTTACCCTGAACGGCTCCGATCCGTATTCGCTCCTCCTCAAGTCCGATTCAAGCTCGGTGAACTTCCGCGAGTATTTCTGTAGCACCTCATGAAGCTCTTTGTAACGGGGATATTCCGCCTTGAAATCGTCTTTGTACCGATACCTCTGCGCTGTACTCGTAATCTCAACATAACGTCCGACGTACTCAGGAACGTCACTGCTCGGTGAGCTTCCGGTCGATTTGCAATCCTGGGAACTGGGGGAACCGCACAACTCTGGACTTGACTGGCAAAAACTCGATCCTGTTGAACCCATCGTCTGCCAAGGCGCGCTTCGCGCTGGAGCAATTGGCGGCGAAATCGAGGGGGACTTCTTCTGGCTGGCACTGTACAATGAAACCCGTGGTCGTTTCGACTCTGGCTGAGCTTCGAAAGATGGTTCTGCGGGAGACGCTCTTTTCATGTTCTGCTCTCGGTGATTAGGTGTGGTCGCCTCTTCAGAATGACTCGATGGCGAATGATTCGAGTGAATTCCGGAGTCTGACGACACGACTGATGAGGGATTAGACGGAGTGAGGGGTCCAGAAAGCGCGGGAGAGACGCGTAACGCACTTGTGTGGTGTTTGGGCTCCTCGCGATCCAGATTGGCACGGTTTCTGAGGAGCGACAGGCGTTCAAAGTTTAGTTTCTCGTGATACAACTCCTCGATCTCGTTTAGTTGTTCTATTCTCTTTGGAACTTACTTTTTGACAAGGTATCTCTCCTCAGAAGTGTAGAAAGGCCAATCGTCCTCGTGAACATCCTGCCAGCCGGATCGATTCAAGTGGTACGTATTGTCCTTGAGCGTGGTAATATGCGACAGCAGAGCTGACGTGCCCTTCTTCTCAGACTCCTTGATGCCTTCCTTATTCATGCGAGTCATAATCTCGGGTTTCTTGTGCGGTCGAATAGCCAACATGTGAATCAGCCGGTCCCGATACGTTCTGTGAATGCAGGATCGATACTTTTTCGGAAACTGTGCAATGCGACCCCGCTTCGAGTGTTCAAAACCCAGAGGTTGTCGGGAGCAATGTGTCTGTCCTTCGTGTTTCGAAGTTTGCTAACAAATGGTGGACTCACCTTTTCATTATGTCATTGCTGGCACGAGCTTTAATGCCCTGAGCGGGACTCGTGTTCTTGGCGTTGTTTGCAAGAGGAAGAGTGGGCATCGAACTTGCATGGACGCGATCATCGAGTCGCTCCTGTCTGACGGGAGGCTCCACGGAACGCTCTAACCGCTCATTGCTCCTGGAGACTGTGTTTCTCACCGCGAACGGAGGCGAGGTGGGGGCGGGGTTCGAGGACGATATGGGGTTTACCGGTCTCTTTAGCTTCACTTTACGACCAACTGCAGACTTGTCATTGCCGGTGATCTTGATCACCTTGGCACAGTTCTTCTTGCTTTCTTGTTCGGCTGTGGCCATCCGAGCTCGAGTCTTTTCGTACGATTCCTCGTTGGCACATATCTGCATTTTGTATTGAAGCGCTCCGAGGTTATCGAGCTCGGTCTGACGGCCGTCAGCCTGTCTGATGCAATCGAACGAGCCTTGTTGCAAGGACGCATCTTTGTCGAGTGAAGAGCAATTAAATCCAAAGCTCCGGGTACAGTCCTGCCGTAGGTTGGGGATGTGTATCGTCTGAAGAATAAAATCGAACGAATTAGCCGCGGCTTCAACTACGAGTCCCGAAGATGAATCGATAGATAGTCGGCTCCACGAGCTCCCAGTCACTTGTAGAGGTACGCATCCCTCCCCTCGTTTCTCATTTCTGCGCCTCCAGATCCGTAATAACCAGCATCTATGATCACCGACTTTGCTTTGGATCGCAGAATTAAAACTCCGGAACGTCGTCAGCGAATTCCACAACTCCTCCCAGTCGGTTAACGAACGCCGCGGCGCGGTGTTGCCAGCATAAGGGGTGCAAACGAAACGCCAACCCACTACAACAACAGCTTCTTCCAGGAACCGTTTGCGATTCTCAAGAGCTTAACGCTCGGAGAAAAGAAATCCGTGGCGGTAGAACAGACAGTTGGACCATCGAACCGTTAGTCAGTAACCGCCTTCATTCACCTTGCAGAATTTTTACTACGTCTTTGGCGAAGAACTACAGCCACTTTTACTCGAACCACCCTCCGGGAAGCACAACTATAACAAGTATCGACGATTTTACTACTTCTATCACTATTCCCACTTCTGACACCTTTCCGCCGAGGCTGACTTCTGCGCTCGCATCGAATGCGGAGGAAAAAAACCGGGGAGAACATGTTTGACAAGAAGCGCTTCTTGAAGTTCACTTCAATCCCGCCACTCGTTCAAATCGTCTCCAATCAACATTCGACGTATTCTCCAATCGGAAGAAACAATCTATCGATACCGGGATGGCGGAGCTCTGGAAGTTGCATGACCCGCAGTGAGCAAGCTTGCGAGCAGAAAATCTACCAGTCGTCGTCCAACCCGCCATCGAGCAAAAATACATATGGGTGACTCCTGAAAGTGCATTCACCTCATCTAGCTATGCAGTGACCGTTCCGGTAGGGGATGGATGATTGTCCTTTCGGATGACGCAACCTACGTACATATACAAGTCATCGCACTCAAACCAGGTGGTGGATGTCGAAGATTGAGACCGGACTCCGCTCTCGTTCACGACTCCTGTCTCTCTCTCCTTTGACGAATTGGAAAGCTCCAAACCTCATGAGTGTTTGTCGATTCTTCTCTGAATTCGCGGGCATTGAATTGAGAAGTCTCTTCGTCTTCGGTTTTTTCGTCAAAGATTCCTACGCGACCGTTCCGGACTTCCGCCAATGAGGCGAAGGCCCGCTCTCCGAAGCCTTCGTCACCGGTGACGGTGTTCTATTTGTTGGAACTTTTCCGTTCGTCGACAGAAACGAACGGAACACGGCGACGAGGTTCGGAAGCCCAGAAAATGACTGAACGACTTTCGAAGTTGTGGAAGCCAGGAAGGAACTTGAAGCACGCCACGGGGACCTCGGTGTTACATCATCGTGGTCAACAGCGCTACGACGTCGCCGCCGCCGCCGCCGCCGCCGACAGCAACTCTTCCGGGCGGCCAGACTGAATGACTGACTGACTGACTGGCAGTCCGTTGATTTTTTTCGTCCGTTTGTCCGCACGACAGACGGCCGGCCGGCCGGACGGTCATCTTAAGGAGCTGTTCGGTCGATGGAGTGAAATTTATTTCTTTCGCGACGCGAACGAAGACAGAAAGGAAGGCGGCGTCCCCGTATCCCCACTTGCTGTTGAATCATGGATCTGCGCGACTGAAACCGCGCCCTCGACCGCCGCCGTTTCAAGCCCCACGTTCCTCGATCGACCGATGTGCCAACTACATCATGGCCCGTTCTCGTCGTCAAGAAAAACTTCCGAACAATGCCATCACGGAGCGAAGTGAAACTCGTGTCGCTTGCCAATAATCTCAGAAATTCTCCATCGATGCCAGTGACATGAATATCGTCATCAGCATGATCGTAGTCACCGGTGCTGCCCACTATCAGGATGTCGTACGCTCTATCGACAGAGTTTGGCACGGAGAGAGGACGCTTTTCGGAGGAACGAGAGCGGCTCCAAATGGACATTTTCTATTCCTGGATCATTATTGGCGCTCGAAAGTACAAACATACATCGTGGAAGCGCTCGCGTCCATTTGAAGAAGGAGTCCTTCGGCCGCACGTGCCGCACCGCTCCGATTCGAGTTCTCCTCGGATGTTATCGGCTGAAAGTTTTCAGCTACCGGGCATGTCACCGAAAGAAAGATCGGAATGTAATTCATAATATGTATAGCGATGGCGGATTTCGTAATTTATTCCGATCGGCATTTGCAGCAGTGACGACCACCGGATCGGATGGCCTTTTTGCACTTTCGAACAAGATGACGGAGCTCTCCGCCGGTGCGTTGGTTATTTTTATATATATATAGATAGATATTCCTTCTTTTTTCTCCGATTAAATCCAACAGAACGATGGCTACGAATCCTCCAGTGATCCAAACGACGAGCAGCTCCCTTTCCACCAGCGTTCGGTCTAACCCAGTTTTAGCTATGAAGCCGTCTGAAGAGATGTCAAGGCCCTTCTACATCTACAACGGACGTTCGTTCGCTCTGCCTGCCTGCCTGCCTGCCTGCCTGCCTGCCGACTGCCTTGCTAGATGGCTGCTCTGCCGTGTTTGCATTCGGAGGTACCTCGATTCCATCCGCCGCCGATAGATAGTCCATCTGTGAACGAATTCCGCAATGCGCAAGAGCGAAAGCCGGCCGCGCAGAAGCGCACTCGCAAGTTCAAGGTGAACGTCAACTGTGATCATGAACGATGTTCTTATACACTGCTCGGGAGTCCGAAAACGAGGCGAAGCACGGTGTCCGCTTCTAAACCAGAAATTAGACAAACTCCGCGACATTTTGAGCTATGGACACTCGCAAGCTTCGGGAACAGCTCCCTCTCTTCCCGATGGAATCATCCTGAACGGGGCAAGCGACACGAAGTCCTGAGTCAAAGGACTTCAAGGAAATTCAAGTTCGCTTCTTAACCTCTTTGTCGTAGGCTGCTGATCGATCCGGCTCCGACTTGATTGATTGATTGATTGATTGATTGAGACTAAAAAGTGAACGAAAAGCAAGCGAGTGGAACTATCCGTCAACTAGCTAGCGAGGGAATGCACATGATTCAACGAGGGCCGACATTTTCCTCTTCGATGTCGCCGATCGTCTTCGTCCTCTTTCTACTTCAGCAATTTGAAGTTGGCAACGCGCGCATCGGATTGCTCAATCGTTTGTCTGTCGAATTCTAGAACCAGCGGCAGGGAGCATGCGCCCAGACTTCCCCGTTATGATTTCCTCTGATCTCTTTTCCCTGATGAATCTTTTTGACGTCGATGATCTTCAACACAGGGCGTACACTTCTCTTCTGAATCACACGTTCTCGATAGCAGAGATTTCTCTTGTGTCACGCACAAGTTTGTTCTCGTTTTCGAAACCGTTCTCGTCATCCACGGTATTTGAGTTTCGAGTATTTCGTGATCGGAACAAGAAATCCACCATACTCATCGCCGTTCGGTAGATAGTTTCCTTCTGGCCGGTTCAGTGTCACCAGCTGAAGTCAGTCAAACATGCTGCCAACAGGCAGACAAGCAGCCGAAAGAACCGGCGCCGAAGCAACCGCCAGCGAGTGTAGATAATACCGGTTATGCTCCTTGTGAGAAGGCCTGTTGCTGTTGAGTTATTCCAGAGGCGCTACGCTCGGACAATTCTGGAGAGCACAGAAACGTGAAAAGTTTTCTGCAAAACCCGATTCGGATTCTCGAACGGCACCGAATTCGAGAACTGTCACCGTAAAATTGAATTGAAATATGAATTTCGAAACTCAAATCCGGGATGGCGGTTTCTGGTTCGTGTCCGCTCTCTTTGAATAAGTCGTGGAGGCCGCTTGCTGCGCCAAGTAGAGTTGACAAAGAAGTTATACAACATCTAAAGTTGTTGAAGACGTATTTCGTCATGAGCATCACCGCACGGTGCATTTTTGGCCGAGAAATGGTCGAAACGAACGCTTGCGAAAACCGAATCGAACAAAATCATCGCCGGAGCAACCAGTCGGTCGGTCGCCTGCTAGTCAACCAAGCAAAGAACCAACGAGCCAGGGTTGCTCAACGAACTGCACTTCCACCGCTCCCGCAAGACCCACCCGTAGAGAGCCCGATTCGCGTTGCATAGAAGCGCTTAATTCAGAAACTTTTCGAAACGAAACGACGAAAACGCCACGGCATCATCGAAGCTCTCGGAGCCGACTGAAGTGACAAAGCAGGCGATAAACTTCAGTGATTCGAATACATCGGGCGTTGAACCACACGATCAGAGGAAAAGTGAAATCCTCATCGCTCGATGACTGGTTGCGTCTCACTCAGAAGATCACGGCAGATTAGTTGATTGCACGTCTTGTGTAATTTCTTTTCAAGACCGGGAAGACATCAAGCAGCGGCGCAGTTTTCAGTTCCTGGTGGTGGCTGCCGCCGCGCCGGGTACACTGCCATTCACAGTGGTAGTTGTTCAGCACGCATCGATTCAATGTTAAATCCCAACAGTCTGTCTAAAGGAAGCAGAGCCAGAAATAACCGGAACGACGACGCCGAAAGCAAGTGATGTATTTCTACGGAGTCACCAGAAATGCCGGTCAAGGCAGCGGTCGACATGAAGAGAAAGTCTGAGGAAGATACTCGAAAATACTCACCCCAGTGTTTCCATCGAACTTGATAGAAGCTGTCCGGGCAGTTGCGTTCTGGAAATCGAAAAAAAGGGAAACGTCAGAACTGTTACTCTGGCAGTTTGAAGAATCTGCTGTCTGAAAACCGCGACTGCAGACACTGGGCATCCGATTAATTTTCCAATCAATCGATTAAGCCATGATTGGAGTCTTCAAACATTCGATCAGACTCTCTGTTAGCGAGCTCAGGAGGTCAATTAGACAGCGAGTAGAGGATCCGAGGGTTTTTTTTTTACCAATAGTGATGTGGGTTAATGCGATCGGGAGTTGTACCGGCTTACTGCATCTACTTTGATGGAGGTATTATTATTGTTATTACTATGAGCCGTCGACCACCGGAGCGTCGAATTCATCAGGGACATCAGGCTCGCGCAGCCGACGCCAGCGTTGATCTGGA
This sequence comes from Neoseiulus cucumeris, assembly GCA_021527715.1. Classification (NCBI taxonomy): domain Eukaryota; kingdom Metazoa; phylum Arthropoda; class Arachnida; order Mesostigmata; family Phytoseiidae; genus Neoseiulus; species Neoseiulus cucumeris. The sequence goes on along the minus strand of JAJSRV010000035.1, from coordinate 5,472,665 downwards.
GTAGACTACCGACAACCTCCTCCTGGATTCTTTCTGATGATTTTGATCTCTTTTTCCGAGCTCTCCCTACGCCTCTCATCGAACTGATCTCCGTTTGGGAAGTTTGTCTCTCAACGAGTTCCCTCGGTTCCGGACGGAGAGGAAGAGCCGGAGATCCAGCCCCTATTCCACAGACAGCTGATCGAAATGATGCGGCTCAAGGTCAGATGCGAAGCCTAATTTTGGAACGGCGATAATTGAAGCCGCTCGTGAAGACTGTCCTGGTTTGCTTTCGCTCAAAATTTCGGAATCCGACTTGTACAGAAACGACTATACAGACAGTGACGAAAGTGAAGCCATCAGGGCGCGAAAAGTCGAAGACACGGCTTTTCCTGAACTTTTCGTGAAATAGTTCATGGTTTTTGTTGTTGATCGATCTCATTGACCAATCGACTTATCGAAACAAACAAGAGTCGGCCAGCTGATTGCGAATAACAGATTCGTACAGTGCGTGGGAAGTGCGAAGTCAGCGGATTTCATTTCATTTGGTTATTCCAGGACTCCTCCGTGAACCCTCAACACGAATACTTGTTTCACAAGTCTGGAAAACGAATCCCTCTCCCGATTTCGTCGACGTCGAGCCGGACGGCTCTCACAGAATTTCAGTTAATCACTTAGTCTCCGGGGAGATTGAAGAATAACGTCATATGGACGATTATTATCTGTGCTCCGGCCAGAAATCTCTGGATTGCCAAAAATGATCTAACGACCAAACGCCATCACGACAGCATTTTCACGAACCGGGAGTCCGTTTCAAAACATCCGCATACGGAGAACGATTCGTTCGATCGCTGTGGAATCATTGTCTCTGAGAGACGAGGAAAAACCCCCACAGGAATGATGGTCGAAGGAAAACTCGAGGAAGAAGATGAAGAGCGCCATGAATGCACTCGACAACTGTGGCTGCCGTGACATCTTCTCGGTTGTTTTCCAACAGCGCCGCGTTATCTGCTCCAGATATCTTTCTCTTTAAAAAGTCAAAGAGATAAAGGCGGGCAGGCGGGCAGGCAGGGAGATGGTCGGACGTGACCGTACTGACGATCCGTTTACCAAACAAAACGAATTCTGACTGAGTTGTCAAGCTTTGTTGTTTCGCCCGAGACACGCTCGACTGTCGGTTGTTTCCCATCGCGAGCTGGGAAATTACCTTCGGTTTCTTCATTGACTGATTTTGAATTTCTTCACTTTACAAACCCCGCGTCGAATCATTTGATTCCGACGTGAAGTTGCCGCCACTTTCGTCATGATCTTCAAGTTTGAATCGCCGCTCGCTGGATGGGGAAGAATCCGAATCGCTAGCAGAGCCATTAAACTGCCACTGTTCTGACCGGTGGCGCCGCCGCCATCGCTGCGCAAGTTGGAACAGAGTTGTGCAACGCACCCAATTCTAAAAATAGAGGTTTCTCTCGCGAAAGCTTTTGTTTCCGAATCGATTGGAACATTGAGCCGCCGCCGCCGCTGCTATTGGATGAAAACACAAAATGTTTCCGACCTCTCATTCTTTTTATTTCAAGAACTGCTCAGCGTGAGGCTCCAACGAATCTCGAGAGTCGGATGAGGTATTCGTGTAGTTCCGAAGTGACCGATATCGGAACGCCGATGGGCTTCCATTGCAAACTCGCACACGATAGATGGTTCCAAGCAAGCGGATGCCTTGATGGCGAGTTCTGCGAATTCCTATTTGATGACAACAAGCAAAATTCAAGATGGCGTCTTGGACTTTCCTTTCACTGGCTGCTAAGCACTCCGGCGAGCGCGCGTTGCCATTGCCGCCGCCCGAGCGACTGCTCCTGCTGCTGATCTAGGGACTTCCGTGAAAATCGTTTCAACGCTATTTCAACGCCTGGCCGTGTGTTATGCAATGGGAGTAGCAGCAGCAATGAGTGAGCGAATCAGCCAGTCAGGCAGCAAGCAAGCAAGGCTACCAACGGGGTTTCGGCTTCACCGCAAAATAAAATCGGCGGCGGCGGCGGCGGCGGCGGCCATCATCACGGCATCGACTTGTCGCAGCTCGAAGTCGCCGAAAAACCGAAGATGATAAGCAACGAATGAACGAGATAATAAAATAATCTTTCCACTTGCAGCAACGGCAGCACGAACGGTTCGGCTCCATGTCCATCCGTGTCATCGATCGCTGGCTTAGCGAGCGTCAGTGGCGGTGCCGATGCCCCCTAGCATTTGAAGAGACTTCGATGCTCCAGAGAGATTTCTTGGCACCGGACTCGTATTGTGAGAGCACCGACACCGAACTCGTCGGCAAAGAGGCGGCTTGACAACCTCAGCAAACAATCTGTTCAGGCGTCAAGGACCGATGGATCGCTCTTCCAGTTCTCAGTATGCGTTAGATCTGCTCTTTAGAACTTGCATTACGCAAGATTTGAAAGTCCGTTGACTGATGTAACGGTGTCGTTGAGCCGCCAGTTATCATTTGCTATGACAGAATCCCTTGTGGAGTGGCTGCCACAATGAGATCATCTCGGAAATTGGATCAGCTATCGAGAAGAATAGCAAATCAGTATGAATAATTAATGTACAGATGAAGGGACTGAAACGTCATTTCTGAACGGTGTCCAAACGTTCCGAGGTTTCCATTTCGGACTTGGAAGAGAGCTTCAGAGGAAATCGTTGTCAAAATCGAAGGATCTGAAGCGGTTTGGGGTTCACGCGGATTTCGATAGGTGCCGAAGCTCGTGAAGGTTGCGGCAGCATGCCTAGGTGCGGTTTCGCGGCGCGGAACGCCGTAGATCGTGGGTTCGTCATCGATCACGGAAACAACCGCTCATGCAATCAGGTGCTTCACCACCAGGCATCCTGAGGCTCGAAAACACAGGATTTTGGCCTTGGCCCCGAAGGTCGTAAAGGTAGATGAGTACGCGTGTTATACTTCCATTATTATCTCAACGTTGATGCGGCGACACGAAGTTGTCGACGAAGAAGAGAAATACGATGACGAAGACCGCCGCCGTGCAATAGAAGTATCATTTCTGCCCGCTAGACTCACTCGCCACAATCACGCAGACAATACACGCTCCGACCGACCGACGACATTCAAGTCGACTTGGACTTCAATAGTTGCAACCATAGAAATGATAGGATTCAGTCATCGCGCGCGTTCATGGACTCCAATGTATCCCGATGAACAATGATTAGCAAACACGGCGTCAGCGGCACGGCAGTTTGTTCTACCAATGCTGTCGTCGGTGCTGTTTGTGACGTCGGTCGGTCGGTCGCGCGCGCGCCGCTACGAGCCGTTATATCAGCAACGCTTTCTGTGTTCGGAGAGCTTCCGCCTCATGCATCTGATTTGGAAAGCATGATTTCGGTTCACAGCAGCGGCTATTAATGAAACCAAGCGGAGTGGACCGCACAGAAATCGAATCCATACGGTTCTTTGGTTTCCACGTAAACGGCGCTGGAATCTAGACTCGGAAGTCATGTGAACACTCTCGGGATGGACGCACATGTGCGGGTCAACGTGTTTCTTTCTGTTTTCCGTCCTGTCACCAAAAATTTTAATTCTGGGGCCTCGCAGCTGAAATCTGTCGGTTGGCTCTGCAAGTGGTGTAATCAAGGTACATCCAGACGGACATAAATTGCGCGGACAGAATCCTAATTGTCCAGCGGAGCCTCCAGTGGTGAAACAGAGAAGATTTGAAACAATCGGAAGGGATCCTTTTTTTAACACACAAATCGTGTCTCGAACAGAAGTTTGCGCTCCACCTCGAGATGAGCGTCTGTTCAAAGCGTGAGTATTCGATCAAACTGAATCGCTCCGTGCTCTCCATCGATTCGCCCGTTCTGAGACGCACCTGATTACCAATGAACACTGTCCTTCTATCATCGATGTCGGAGTTATCAGAAGTTCGGATTATGATCATCCGAACAACAAATCATGTCCATCACGACGCTCCCCCCAACCCCCTCCCCTCAGGTGTCAGCGTCAAGTCCCAGCGAGCAGTGAACGTTTCTCAAATGGTTAACGCCACCACGTCGATCATCTGTCTACATTGTTCTCTGGCGACTGTAAGCCGCGTTTTGAAGAATCAGAGTATCGATGGACAGACGGCATCGTGACGCTATAGTTCGCCATCATGAGTGACCGCTACATCGAAAAAAAAAAAAAAAATCTGCTGTCTCGTTGTTCGTTGTCTGAATCGATCGATGGTCGCCCGCTCGGTTCGGTTCGACCTGGATGCCTCGGTGGCTAACCGGCACTGTCTGACTGTATGATGCCAGAATGACAAACTGACTGAGTAACGGGTGATCGCGGAGCTGACGATGACTAAAATCGTTTATCAGACACCACACAGGTTGTAGTAGTAACCCGTAGATTGACAGGAGCGTCTATCTCGAAGTCAAACAGTGAGCATCGGATTTGGCCCAGATTCTAGGGCTAGTTGTGGCTCTTCCTCTCAGAGGTTCGAGGTTCTGGCGTCGACCGTGGCGTTTCCAAACGCGAGATTCTTCCAACAAGCTCGAAAATGCAACGACGCGGGGACGAGAGCTACGTATACTGAACGTCGCACGAATGAGTTGAACACCCGATGCTGCTCATTGTGCAGCAGGGTGCTGATTGTTGACGATGCTCAGTGCGGATTGCTCGCGGATATGACTGCGACGACTAAGAATACAACCCAGCGACAGTTATCTCCTGGTTGAACGATCGACAACGAACGAGGCCGTCGGGGAAGCGTTGCGGATATCCGCCACAGAACTCTCCAAAGCAATCGAAACGCGCCGACCAGTGTCTTACGATACTACTCCTAAAGTTATGCGTAAACAACGCCTGGAAGTCTCTAATTCAGAATGGTCTGGAAGAGGAACCGCTCTATAACTAATAATTCATCTGCTCCATCCTGTCCGTGGTTCGATCGAGCTCCATCAACACTGTGCCGACTGACTGAACTTGTTTCTTCGGTCGTACGCGTCGAAAAGCTGTGAACCAGATCCATGACAAAAGCGTTATTTGTTGTGCGTCTGGCAATCCGGTTTGATGCTATCTTGTAATGATGACCCAGTGATTGACGACATAGAAATCCGTTGCGAAATTCTCCCAGTTCTGATCCCGTTTCAGTGTGTCTGTCAGCAACCCATCCATCCATCCATTTGTCCATACACCCAGTCGAAGTGAGTGAGTGAGTGAGTGAGCAAATCAGTTGGACAAGCACTCAATCGGTGACCGAGGTAGTAGTTCGTCGTCAGAAGTTTGCGGCTCGCCATCGCAACGAGAAAAAGGGATGGATGGATGGATGGATGGATGGATTGAGGAGTCCGACTGCAAGTTGGACCACTTGGCGAGCAGCGGCCACTTGGCGTCCTTGAAAACACCTCGAGGTCGCGTCAGCCCGGTTTCGACGTTCGTTCGTTCGTCCGTTTTGAAGTAGCCAGAAACCAAATTCAAAGCCACTGACCAAGCGAGTGAAGGAGCCAGCGAGCTAGCAAGCGCTCGACTGACCGGTGACCACCTCCAGAAAAAAAAAGGTATCTCGCCATAACTTGACTCCTATGGCCGCCGCCGCCGCGACGGCACAGACCGTGCACACAGCCACGCCCCAATGCCAATCGACATTTCTACAACATATCTACCTCGGTATAGGAGAAAAAAAAAGGAGCCGACAGAAAGTCACCGATCAGTTACAAAATCAACCCTGTTGGTCAACTTGATGATTGACTGCTCGCCTTCCTGCCTGTCCGTCCGTCTCCTTGGAAGCCTTTGCTTCTGTTCATCGATCTGAGTTCGGTCAGCGAGTTCTAAACTTTGGGGACTGGTCGGCTATCCTTCCAACATCTGCGTGAACTTCCGGAGCAGCAAACTACCGGTTCATGTGAAAGATCGAACTCGAGGTCAGAAGGAGTCATCACGTGAGCCACGATGTGCTTGAGTGAAATACTCCCGCGCCGAAAACCAAGAACAGGAGTTCGTAAGCGAGACTTCTGGACTCCACAACTCCGTCGTTTAGAATTCGTCGCAATCTGACCCTCAAAGGTCGAGATATGCGACAGTCGAAGCTAGAACAAAAACTGGCTAACTTCAATTAATCAAGGGAACCGCTCGAACGAGCTAGTTTATCATTCTCCTTGGCTCGTGAGAAGTTGCTCACGCGTGAGATCGCTCACGGAAAATGTTGTGAGGAAGCGTGGTTCGATTCTGAGCAGATTCACGCGTGTTAAGTGACAGCTCAACAGCCACTGCGCAGATACCGCGCCGTCGTAAACACGTTACTCGATCGCACGACCTCATGTGCATCAGCCCTCAGATGAGCTGAGTTCATTCAAAACAGAAGAGAACTCCAATCTACTTATTCACTTGTTTCAAGGGAGACGTCCAATCGGCGAATACAAACGATCTGATATGAGAAATCGGTTGAAATTAAATGCGTCGGAGCACGCCAACCGGTTATCGATGAATGAATGAATGAATGAATGAGAGAATCGCCAGTCTGAGGCTATGGACAAGGTCATCTTTATCATCGGCTCGCTTGTTTCCTCGGAGCAATTTTTCGACTTTACTTTCCGACGCGTCCAACAGGAACTCCGATCGACGACTCCTAGTGACTTTCCAGCCGCCAGAGCAACATTGTTTCGCCGCCAGAACAGCGGCAGTGTTCGGCCGGGAAACGACCCGGCTTCCGAGCCGTGTAGTCCGCATGAAAATCGCTCCGGAAAAAAACATCCGTCAGCCGACCATGGAGAGATCACTTTGTGTCAGATTCACAATCATGATCAAGTTAGAGGAAGCAAGGTGGATGTCCTTCCGAACTTTTCGATAACCAAACCCGGCAATCGATTCGATCCCGGCGTTAGCCACAGATTGTTTCGATTACACTCTCAGGGCTGAGGATTAACGCCAGCCTTTACCAATGACCTCCCGCAGTTTCTAACGGGAACGGAGCGTCCAGTCGTCTACAGAAACCGAGCGCAAGGGCTGCCGTCTGGTAACATATGGGCTCTCAAGTACAATCATCCGTTCGTTCTTTCTTTCGTTCGTTCTCGACGGTGGCCACCTATCCAAGCAGAGGCCAAGTCTCTCGTTCGCTCAGACCTGCGAGCCAAAGAAGCAGGCGACCGAGCAACCACCCGTTCGTTCGTTCGTTCGATCGCCCACCCGCCCGCCCGCCCGCTAGTCACTCACTCGGCCGACACGGCCCTTAACAATCGTTGTCGAATGCAACTTTCGAAAGTTGATTTAAATATCAACTTGTAGAAAGCGGATTGTTCGGCTCACAAGCAGAAGCGGCGACGACGACGGCGGCGGCAAATTGTAGCATCACGTTCAATCACTGCTCGGACTGAAAACACGAACTGCGCAGTTTGTCGATGGAAACTCGTCGAAAACGGGAGTTCGCGACGACAGGCCAAACGAAAAAGTTCTTCGTTCCAGCTATTGAGGACAGGTGTTCAGAAGTGAAAACGACAAAACAACCGGCGCCGAGACTTCCAATGTTCTCGGACGGATCGTTTGACAGAGACACGCGCGCGCACTCCTTCCTTCCTTCCTTTCAGATTTCTCCGTCTTCGGAATTTCTCAATCAGCGTGAATTAAGAGCGGAGCCAAAAAAATATGGCAAAGTAACAAAAGCGAAGACGAGGAAATTAAAATTTCGGCGCGTGTTGTTGGCCAAGAGAGGCTTGCCACCACAGAAAGTTGAACTGCTCGCATGGCGTCGGCTGGGAAGTTTCCCGACCAAAATAGCTCTGCCGGCAGCCATCGACAACGGCCTCTGATAGAGCTGTTCAGCTGATAGAACACCGCCGCCGCCGCCGCCGCCGCCTCCATAGCGCCACCGATCACACCAAAGATGTCTTTGCCCGGCTCAAGTGAAGAATGCAGCTGCTTTGCCGGATCGCTTAAAGCGTCGAACTTTTCGAGCGCCCGACCGTCAGAACACTAAAGTCGACATCCAATATCAGACGTTCCGACAACACCTGAGTACATTCTGTGAAATGTGTTGTTTTGATGATGCCATAATCATCCAAACAGATATTGTCGAGACTGATACTCTCCGATAAATCTGCCACCAAGTTCATTTTCACAAGTGGCGATTTCAGAGGAATTTGTTGACATCGCGCTCCGAATTCCCGCTGTGGAGTAACAAAATCTGAGCAGAATGGATATTGCCAAATACAATCACCTGTCCACAAGTCTGCCGGAGGACAGGGATTCCCCGTTGTCCGCTGACCGTCAACTCAGAGCCGTGCAGCCTCCTCGATGATTCTTGAAAGGTTGGAGTTTAATGGCACCACTCAAAATCGATCTTGTTTGAGAGAACAAGCCTTCCGACAGGGCGTTGCCTTCTTCCTGCTCGCCAACGGTGCACGCTTAATCTCTATTCCGTTTGAAGCAATGCGGCCAGCGGCTTCGCTCGACTCTAAACTCACTTTCTAGTTCAGAGCACGCGAACTTCTTCTCGCAAGGTCACTCCGACAATCGGACCTTTCACATATTGACGTCGAACTCCCTTGTTTGTTGTGTGACTCAGCTTCGAAACTTCTGATCCGAACTCGAGCGATATCTCGATTTTCATCATTTGTTTCGAAAGTCATTGAAAGACGAAACATCTGGATGGACGCTGCATCCGTAGGACTTTGTTGTGGCGGTCACGCTCACGTTTTGGGAGCATTCTAGTCGACCGGATGTTTTAGTCAAATGTCGCCATGATAACGAGTTTGTTACATTACCAGAGAGCTGCCATAGAGGACACACAGGTAAAGTAAAAGTCAAGCTGACATTCCTATTGTCAACGCTCTTCCTGGCGGTTCGATACGAGCGAGGTTACTTCCGGGAGTCAATGCTACTTCGAGAATGAACTCTATCCGCGGAGTTCAGCTGGAATATCGACCGGGATTTACATTCCATCTCAGAACAGGATCGACTTTGGAAAGATCAAATAAACTCTTTGTTTTCTTGTCAGAAGCGAAGGGGGCGCGGAGCCCACAGCAGTGAATCTTATCTCAAAAGGACCGACATCAACAGCAACGTCCACAACAACAAAGCCTATCGCCGAAGTTTGTTCTTCCTGCGTTACGCAAGAGACAACCGGCGAGACGATCGATTCTTCTTGAAACAAAGAGTTCAAATCTCGCGTCGTCGGTCGCTTCACATGAGGCGTGGGCAGTCAAGTTGGTTCGTGCTTCGACCGGCGAGCAATGATCGTCGAATGGCGACGAAAGCGTCTCTCGAGTGGACTCCTGGAGGCCGAAAGAACAGAATGCTCGATGCGCACAGTCTATGTAGTTAGAGAGAGGTAGTAACGGTATTGAGCGGCGGCGGCGGCATTCCAACAACGACACCTACAGTGACAACAACCGAAGGTAGACGAGCGCCAGGATAGATATGCTGCTTGCTATCTCTTCTGGTGCTGCATATTTTACAAGCAATAACCTCGTGGCTGTCGGTGGGTCTTGTTGTTAACAACAAGCGCCACCACGTTCTGGTTTGCGAGGTCACTCAATGAATGTAATAGTGAAGGAAAAAAACTCGCGACTGGAGATACAAAGTCACCGGTCGTACGCTTAGTGGTTTCGGCAAACAATCGGAATTGGAAACTACTGAGGGACTGGAATGATTGGAAAAAAAGAGAAGAAACGAGGCAACAATGCAGGATCGAAGCGTCACGCGGGCCCGCAGGCGATCGCGCGCCGGAAAAACGACGTCGGGGAATCCCTCTGCCTACGCATCATCGGTCGGCAAGTCGATCTCATCGAGACGAACGAATTAATCGCTCATCATTGGACTGACATCCAGCCGTCGTTTCCCTCTGCTCCGCGTATCCAGCTCGCGGGCAGTGCCAGCAGACCTGACTTGAGCGTACACACACAGACAGACAAGCCCGGAATCGACAACAATGAGCCGTTCATCTGTTGAAATTGTATCAAAACAATTAGCGAACGGCAGAGTAGGGACTGCGACAACTCGGCGGACAAACACAATGTTGGAACACTTCCCAACGAGATTTTCGAAATCGGCCGAAACCTGGAAGAACGTTTCGCGTAAACGGTGTTTCTTGGAAAAGTAACGAGAACGCTTTCGTAGACGATGTTCTTTGGCCGCCGTCACCACTGGTCAAGTTGCTCCAGGAGCGACAAAAGCCAACGAAGGAGACCTCACAAAGTATCAGCGCCGACGAACGATGCCGCTATTGAAAACGATTGTCAAAGTCCAGCTGACCGAGCAACGATCGAAATATCGTTTGTCGAAGTGCACTATTCTCGGTTCTCTTTTCGACGAGAAAAAGGAGCCCCATATTGTGCAAAGTGAAGAGGTTCTCGCCGCCGAGCGCAAGAGCTTCCCGGACGCGAACGAATTGAGTTTGTCTTTAGCATAAACACACAGGGAATGAAAATCCACGCCGGTGTTTTGACAACTTTACTCGGATTTCTGTCCACCACTTGTATCGCGCCACTTGGAACTATGAATCGTACAGCTCCGAACGAAACGAAAGAGTCACAAAATTTGTTTCACAACTCGTGAACACAGAAGCAAGGTCAGACAGCGTTTCTATACTGAAATCGCTTACCTGGAAAAGGGGTTTTCTGTCACTTGCCTCAGACCTTGGAGGTCATCGTTGCCGCGTGTTTTTGCTGCTCCAAGTTCTGATATGAACCGTCTTTGGCCACCTACTGCTGCAGCCGGCAGTGGTCGCGAACGGAGACGAAGATTCTCAATTCCACGCGACAAACAAAGAAGAGCGGAAGCGGACGAGAATTCCGCGAGGTTGAGTCTCTCGCAAACGAATTTGAAATTTCGACGAGCTCACCGAGGGGCTAGAAAAAGCTGTCGGGGAAATTTCTGTACCGCAAGCAATAAGGTAGCGAAGAACACCAGAAGATCGCTAGAGAAGAAGGAAGAGAAAAACACTTCCTACCGCTGGGTGAGATCGTACACAATCAGAGAAAAACGCACACAATGGCAACCCATCAAAGTTCAATTTTCGTTGATGCGCGATCTTCCCGATCTCTTGAAGCAGCGGCCCATCGTCACTGGATTTGAGTTCGCTTCTCTTTGATCGAAACTTCAGGCAAAACAGGAAAACAAATCTCGTTGCGCGGCCTAGGCGCCAGACCGGTGATGTCTGCGATTCGACGGCGCCGCCGCTCGAAGTTACGACGCTAATGGCATACCACTCGACTGCTCTGTCAATTCGTCAGTCTGTCTCTGTGTCGGATAGCCGGCCAGCCGAAGATTCAGTCGGAAGTAAACAATACGTTCATCTCCTCAAAGCGTTGTGCCGGCGAAACTTTCGACACAAATGATCGACTATGGATGTCTCTGTGAGAGATGCAAGGTCACGCGCGCAGCTGATAAGCCGGACGCATGTCTAGATACAGAGCTGAACAGCGCGTTGAACGATGAACAGAAAGAACTCCATTCGTCGAGGTTATGCTTTGCTATGCATGGCGCCGTTACAGCGACTTACGCCCGGCCGGAATTGATTGTCAAATCGTCGTCGTGTAATTCGTGAATATTTATATTCCGCGCAGCGACTTCCTCGTGCGGACGCAGTGTTTCTGTTCGCTGGATGAATGTTCTGCCTGCGCGCGGATGTGGGACGACCATCATCATCATCATCATCACCGGAGTCTCGAGAATTCGTTAGCGAGCTCGAAAATCGAGTCATTCTAGCGACGGAGCACCGTTCGGAAAAGCTCGAACGCGTTCGGATTTTTCGGCGCGACCACCGCAGTTGACATTCCGGTGTGACTGGATGGAGTTTTTCCTCCCGAATCGTCGACCGGTTTCTGTGGCTTATTAAGACGCTGTTTACTGGCCCCCATTCCGAGGCCCAAGGTCAGCGCGGTCCGACTCGAGTCGAGTCCTTTCCGGTTTATTACACGGATTTTCGTCTCTATCTTCTCCCAGCAGAATGCAAAGCGGAAGCGACGACTGGCTTCTCGTCAGCTTTGCAAGCAGCAACAGTGAACGGCACACTTCGTTCGGAATAGAATCGGCTGTAGCCCACATTCGTCTGTCTCTAGGGCATGACAGAAAATGTCGTCTGCTGCTCGTCGTCGTTGTAAACAAACACCGCGAACGATCTACCTTGAACCTGGCGGAATCTCCGGCGGGGACCGAACACTCGAGAAAGTTGTGCTCCTCATCGCTGGATACGAAATGTTTCTCGTTTGATTTAGGACGGAATGGAGTGGATCTTGCGGAATCCTCTTCCTTTCGGCCGCCACGCCTTCTTTCTTCAAAACAGAAATCAACCGGGGACAGCCGACCAAAACGTGAGATTCCATTCCTGGTTTTCCTGGAAGGAAGGAAGCAAAAGCTTTCCAGGCTCGGCGCGCGACAAACTCTTCAGTTTCGGAAACATATTCCGCATAGGATGCTCGCCATCGAAGGTGAACGACATTGACGTTTTCTTCTTGGGATTTTTGCCTTTTCTCCTCCCTTTTTTCGTCTGAAAATTCTCTCGCGAACGCGATCAAGCAGGGTGACCTTGCAAAAGAGTAGCGTTCCGAACGAAAGCAGCCACCGCGTAACAACATAGCAGTGATAATATTCAAGTTCATCACCACCACTGGAACTACGACTACCACTACCATGGCGCCGCCGCCGCCGCCGCCGCGGTTAGGTACTTCTACTGTTCGTATCGCTCCAAGTGACATTGCTTCGCAAGGGGGTCGAGACCGGGAGTTTGGGGTTTTTCCGCCGATTTTCAGCGGACCCGCTGCTTTTTTTCTCTCATGCTGCTCCTGCTGTTGTTTGTCGCCGCCGCCGCCGCCGCCGCCGCCACCGTCGAAACCGCGGTACTTGAAGTATTTCTCAAACAAGTCAGCCTGCAACGGCGCCAGCGATCCCGTCGCTGCTGCCGTTGACCGACAGCGCCGGTTTGCGTGCGTGCGTGCGTGCGAGTGTCGCAATGAACGGAAGAATTGTCGATGACCGGTCGGCGCGGTGTTCGGATTGTATGCCCGACGCTGCACCCCAAGAGCGAATTCGCAAAACGAGTCTGGATTTGTTCTTCGAAAATCGAATTTTCGCTTTATCCGATCCACGGCGCCTTATCGGCTTCCCCAGCGTCTATTAATAGTGCCTTAGTGGCAGTTGCTTTCTGACGGGGTACCTCATCACGGACACGACCATTTTCTTTCTGCTGCTCGATGGGTACTTCGGGCTTGAACCCTCCGTTGATTCATTCCTTCGGTCGTTCGTAGGGTCGAGTTGACCGACGACGGCAACGACGACCGACTGGTTGGGGTGGCTAATTAGTTGAAATGCGCTGATTTGGATTTTCTTTTTGGCGCCCGTTTCGATCACTTTAAATAAATACAGTCAGTAGACCCCGATCATGGACGCCGTTGCAGAATGCACAGAGCCAAAGACACACATCGATGCCGACCATGGGCACTGGAACTCGAGCGGACGAAGCGGATAATTCCGCTTCAACCTTGGCATAAAAATAAAAACTGACCAAATTCCGCAAGTTCGAAGGCTGCTCGAGTCAGTCAAGTGTCGACATTTCGACCAAACTTGTCTCTCCTAAATCATCATCATCATCACGGACGTGTTCTCCGATTGATGTTTGAATGTGTCATGGCTCGAAGAGCAACCCACCTATCGAAAACGATTCTTCTCTCCATTTCTTCGCGTTTCCAAGGAACTACTCGAAGGAATTCCAGAATTCTCTCGAGCCTCCGCGGTTGTTCTTGTTTCTGGAACTCGCGCGAACCGTTTGATTTGTACCTTCGAATCAGAACGCGGTCACCAATGCAACAGCCGGATCCTTAATTGAGATCGGGTTGCATTGGCGGGCGGGCGAACGGACAGTCTAGTTTCTGGATCGAAAGAAGTGAACCCACATCGCTCTCAGAATGCGGGGAGTCGGACAGGCGTCCGTTTCGCTCTCTATTCGAAGGATGGAGGCTGCCTCGAAGAAATACAACGAACCGTAGAACGGGCGGAACTCACTACGACAGTGAACTCGTCGGCGAATTTTTCCATCGCAAATATTTGCCCCATTACTTCCTTCGTTTCCCATCGCCAAAGGCTACAACAACGGCCTCACTTGGAACACTTGGAAATGCGCAGTTCGACTCCGCGGCCGAACTCGAATCATCCGTCCACAACTTCCTCCTCAACATGTCCGCCTGCCCACTCTTGGCTCCTATCAAACTCGGACATCAGTCGCGGCGAGCGAAAATGTAAACAACAACAGCAACAACTACCATGTTGACGTAAACTGTACAAATTCATTTGCTGCACAAGCCGAGCTCGGAATGAATGCATTCGTTGAGGAGGTCGGCTCATGGCGATTGTTGCGCGGAACGAGACCCCATTCAAGAGTTCCAAGAAAAGTCCGACATTGATTTCGTAATTGTCCGAATCGAGACGCAGTGAATAAGTTAACAAAGCTGTGGCTGATGTGGATTTCGTTCATTTTGAAAAAGAAGCAAAAAAAAAAACGATCCTCACAGCGGCTTTCCGTTTAGCAGCTAGCACCATTTCATTTACGGTTCTACGGCGCAGCGCATCGGCACCGTTGACACAAATTTCTTGCGGGGCGCTTCCGGCTGACATTGCAGGGAGATTATGGAACGTACTTCTCAAACCGCAGTACGAAGGAGAAGGAAAAAGATTCGCGTATTCGCGATCTGCGGTGACCATTCATGATACGCGCTTGCGACTCAAAATTCGTCTGAACATTTTCGAACGGTGTGGAGCAGGACAGCGTGTTTTTTTTTCTCTCGTTCACTCAGTAAGTCAGTCAGTCAACTAAGCAACTTTATGAGCAGCGGGAATCAGTTGGAAACCAGCGGAGCTTGACGGAAAACGCAGACCTAATTGGTCGAGAAAACGGAATGCTCCCACCCACGAGAACTAAGAGACAGACAGACCGACCGAGATCGACTGATGCCTCTCATGGGCCATCGTTAATGTTCGATGCTTTTCGAAAATCGCCACATGTTCAGCCCAGCGAGCGAGCGAGCGAGCGAGCGAGCAAGGTCAGATGTGGACTGAGTTGGATCGACATGAAACGATCGGGAGCCGTGCGATAGAATCTGTCGTGACGTCACTATGGAAAAACTGCAACCTGAACAAATGTTATGAGGACGATCGAGCGTCGTTGCGTTTCCCTAATAAATTCTCGTTCTCTCGAAACTCGAAGTTGTCTCTTCTTCAAAAGCGATTCGTGCTTTGATGCGCTCGAGATTCCACGACTCGATCGTCTGCGGGCCTGCCATTGGTTTGGCTCTTTCCTCGGCTCCGTTCGTTGACAGGGCAACGTGAATGTCTCCCTGAATTAGAAACAAAATCATACGTGACATATGGCCACTCCATAATTCGAATGACGCAAAGCGAAAGGCACATGTGCATGATAAGAAATTACCGTGCCGACATTCGCCAGGTAAACAACACGGTGTTCCCCGTGATTCAAATGTACATACATAGGTACGTCAGAAGGAAACGAGGCTCAAAATGTGGTCATGCTGGCTTTCCGTAGCTTTCTTGAAACAGCCAGGTCGAGGAAGCTCTCTGCGATAGAGATCTCGACTTTTTAACACACCGAAATGAAATATGCAAAACAACCAGAACGGAGAGTATCGTTTTACTGATAGAAGAGGCCAGAAGAGCCAAACACGAGTACATATTCTCATCATCCATCGTAGAGAACGTATTAGTGTTACCGAAGAACACTCGGCTCCCGCACTCGCATCGACTTCTTTTGCGGCAACTCAAACTGAGTTGCTGGATCAGCTGTATGCCGCAGGGCTTCCAAGAGGCGGCGACCGGAACGTTCACCAAGACATTCATGCAAATAGGACTTGGCGTCCAGAGGAAGGAACCGTCGCTTATAAAGCCACCACCTTTGTATCTCGAAATGAGTGCGAATGACGCTGTCCGCCTAAGCTATCGACCACAGGCAGCCCGGAGAAAAGTGGCCGACGAAAGCTTTCGTAACCGTTTTTTCCAACATTTCGTGGAAGTATGGACGACGTGATTACGTGATGTACGCCGCATTCTTTTTGCCAACGATGTGATTCGATCAGGCGATGAAACAGCAACTCTGAGCTCAATGATGAAGGAACGACGTAGGAAGAGAAACGCTTCACAGCGATCGATGAACTCATCAGTCAGAGTTAGAAATCTTCAGGATCCGTCCAGTTTCTTTAGAGTCGGCAGTGACTATCTGGTTGGCCGGCCAGCCGGCTAGCTAAGTATCTGGTTGGTTGACTGCGGTATCTCCTTGCTTAGAGATAGAACCACCGCCACCACCACCATCACCAGGTAGCACGGGGTCGGTAGCAGAAGCAGGCAGGCAGGCAGGCAGGCAGGCAGGCCGGCAGACAGGCAGTCAGGCTTTTTTTGGTCTCTCGGACACAGGCTCGCACGAAAACACACAAACCATGGAATTTTGTCAAACGAAAGATCAATTTCAACTCGAACCGAAGCTCTCTAACCGGGCCCTCATCGGTAACGAATGTGGGCAACACAAATCTGTTTGCATACCGTTGCTCGGACTCCGCCGCCTTTTCAGAGGATTCGAATCGTGTCGGTTGCAATCGGCTGGCTCGAGCGAGAGATCGCGAGAAACGAAACTATGATGTAGTACAAAGTGCGTACGTGATTGGTCGCCTTCGCCAAACACGAAACAACGACGCCAGCCACGGCGTCGTCGAATCGCCTCAGAAATCCACCAACCACCTCGAATCTGTCAGAACACGAGCACAGCCATGCACAGTAGTGCTGCTACGTAACCAGTCACTAAGCTAGATTTCGATCTCAAAACATCCAGCCAGCGGTTAGGTCGCTCGAAGGCGATGTTCAAAATGCTCGGCTGGCATCTGGAACAGTGAGGGAGCCGTTCACACATTCCAAAGCTGCGAGAACCGCCGACGCCATATCTCGAAATGATTTAATATATCTATCTAAATGAAACGATGCCGATAGGGCTCGGTCGTACATTCGCCACTCGAGAGGATGCTCAATCGTTGGAATAGTTGTACAACGACAACGATGACGACGGCTTCTACTAGTTGTAGGTCTGGCTGACTGACTGGCTGGCTAGCGTAAAGCTGCTTCAGGGACAGTCTAGAAGGACACTACGATGCTTCCTATAGCATCAAACGGACATTGATGTCACCAATTTGAAATCGAGATTCACTCGTCGTTGGATAATGTGTCAGAAATGAATCACGGACTCGCTTCGCGAACGCCCGAACGCCGATGGGAAGTTAAAATTCATCACAAGTGCTGTGACCGTTTGAGTCGAAGCAACACCTGCGGCTGCTCGCTGACCACTTCGTTCAAGCTCGATCGAGAGAAGCCAGACGGCCCGGAGAAGCCGATTGAAGCCAGGACGGACTTCTGAGAGGATCGAACTCGACTTTCTTGGCTTTTAGAGCATCGTTACAGCGTTCGAATACTTGAGAAAACTTGGAAACATACGAACAACACAAGGTCCCGTAGATCAACAGCTGTTCGGTTCTAAACTAACGGCACGGTTTTGAACTTACCTTGAATTTGACGAACTCCTCTATAGCCTGAAGTGCTGAGTCTGTGAGTTTCACAAAAACCAAACTTCTATCTGAAGAGTTTGTGCCCTCTGATGATAATCCATAGCGACAACCTTCCACCAGGGCCGCCATCTTTGCCCGTCTCCACTTTATCCACTGGCAAAGAAGACTACTGTTCTGCTGCTGTCGCACGTTCGCAAGATGGCGGACAGCGAACCGCTAAAAACCAGTCGATTCGACTCGAAAACGACTCGAATTTCTCAGTGCTAGTCCTGACCTGAGCTGAGAAGACTTCAGCCGGAAATCAGAGTCAAAACAACGCTGATTCCGATCGGAAAATGATTCCGCTCGGATGCAACCTACGACTGTGGCACTACGCTGGAGCATGAATGTGGCGCCGCCTATCGAGCGAATGCTCAACCAAATGCTCTCCCGAACTTCGTGCGATCCTTCTTTCTTCTCGCCTTCCGAGAACAGGTTGGATTCCGCAGAGAGGACCAGGATCACGCTTCGCACCGCGGCGGGTATCACCCCGGCTTCTTTCGGTTGTGAGTCTCGAAGAGACCGACTGCGGTTTCTGATTGGGCGACCAGCACCGGTAGAGCCTCATTTCGCTCTCTCCCTGAATGAGCTCAAACTTGCGCGCTTATCCGCTGCGGTGGATTCGATAATTACAGAGCACGACTGGCAATCGGAATCCGATAGAAATATTTGAGGAATAAATTGATTTCATAGTAATACAGCGTCGCTCCATCAGATAAGACGATATCAATGTAATCAAGAATCGACGAACCGCGATCTCTGAACTCCGTCTCGCGATAATTCTCGGTCAAGGTGCGTTTATTGCTGGATGCTTCAATTTTTCGAAGAATCGATCGATTCTGATGCTCTTCGTTCCGACACGTTTCATAAGTTGTTTTGAAAGTTTCAATTCTCAAAGATCATCGGTGTCCCCTCGGTCTGAGATTCCTGATCAGATAAGAGTGATTCCTCTCGAGATTAGCTCCATTCCATCGATCGGATCCAAGATTCTGTTTGCGAGCGGGCAGCCGAAGTTTTGAATTCTCCTGCCGAATACCTCAGCGTTCCTGCAAGTGAGACCTCGGCGGGAGTTTCGAGCGAGGTTAGGCAAGACCGCTTCTTCACTCGATCACCTCCGATGAGAAGTTTACCAGAAGTCACACCGCTCCAACGGACTCAATATCTAGAGAGGCTCACAATTCCAGTGTTAGCAGTGAATATCGTTATCGCGGAAAATTCCGGGGAAACCCGGAAGGCTGGGGTCTCTTCAATATCTCCGCGGAACATTCTTTCTCTGAAACAGACAGAGCGGATTTTTTCGGTCACATTGATAAATGATTCATCAAAACATGAAACGACGCCAGATCCATTGCTTTCGAAACAACGCACGAGCAACTGCGTCCGAGACCTGTCGAGGCTGGTTCTCTCAGAGCAGCACCACAGTGTCCAGCATCGAATGATAGCAACAAGTGTCAGAGGAGGGACATCGTGTCAGAGAGCAGCAAGCGGAAACGAGCGCGTGCCAAACCTCAATTGGGTCGTTGTTTCTGGAGGAATGCCGCAGGTTTTGAGCTTTTTCCGTGGAACCCGAACTTCGGAAATCCAATCTGAAGTAACCTTTGATCAGAGGTGCTTAGCGAAGGTGGTTGACTTCGATCGGGAATTGAATAACAGGGCTGCGCGGCACAACTGTATCAGGCGAGGAGCCCGTGGGGCTTTATCGTAATCCTGTAGAGCTAAGCGAACAAAAAGTTCGTTTGCGGCGGAATAATGTAACTTGACAACGAAACTGTGTGATGTTCTGCCATTGGTGTTTACAGCGCTCCGCAGAACAATCATCATTTACTCCTCAGCTGTGTCCGTAAAATTGAAAGGATAATTTCCGCAGAGCTCATCATCGTTGTATAATACTCGTTGCGTAGCGTATTTGGAGAGAACCCCGGAACAAACATTCGAGAACGTATTCCAACGCATTCCAGACGCGTGTGAGGCTAGCCTCATCCATTGCGAAACTCGTATTGTCGCTTGGAATGCCTCGCTCGAGCGCTGTCTGAGGCTCGAACGTGTTGGGTATATGACTGGGAAGCTTTTCTATCACTTTTCGAGAGCATTTTCGTTCCTGAAGATTGGACTCAATGTCAAACACCGTGGGGCTAAAGAAGTTTCCAGGCGGAGATGAAGTTCCCTGGTAACTTTCGAATGAAGGCTCCTAGCTGATAACATTGAATCCGCCCCATGGGCGCCTTTCCCGAGTTGACTACATGCTCTTGACGACTTTTCGAGATCGCGGAATTTCGGGAGACCGCGTTCCGCATCCGGCTCATTTCGAATTCCATCCAAGCATACGATATCGGGGGGCAAAAGATATCCGGACTTGTTCAGCAACGCGGGTTCGAACTCCGTCCTCCCGTGCCTTTATTCTCAAACCCGAATTTCTTCCGTCCTTTTCTTTAATATTTCCGAAATTTCAGTACCGAACGCAAGCCGACAGGACTTCAATAACAGAACGTTGAATTCTATTCGTCTCGAAAACGTGGCTCACCATGATCCATTTCGGAATTTGATCCGCGTTGCTTCCTGCTGGGATTTCCCGCTCATTCAGCGGCTTCACGGATTTCCGGAACGAAATCATGAGCTCCAAAGAATCTGCCAAACCTGCCTCCCTGCTTCAGGAGCCATTATCCTCGGAACTTGATCGAAAACGTTGCCAATTCGGAAACGAGCTATCAGAGTAGATTGCCTTTATCCAAAGGATTGGAAAGCTTTTTACTCCAGAGCCAAGGTCGATCGTTGCACTCTGGATTATATAGAAGCATGAACTGGAATGTACTGAGCTGAAACGTCTCAGCGCGACGGCGACCGCTGCCCCATTACTGGAGTTGGTAGCCTTTCGTCTCCCTGAGCCATGGAACGATCAATGGTTCAAGAGAAGATTTTCCTTCCGTGACCACTACGTGCTCCCCCATGCAACCCAGACCCGGAAGCGAAGGACAAGTCGTGAATCTCACCGAAAGTTATCCGATCATGCTCTCGAGTTTCGAGTTCCACAAAATGGATTCTCGTCCAGGGCGAAATCGTACTCGTCGATTGTTGATTCTCTTTCCATCATTTATATGCTGGTCCAAAAACCGTGGAGAGCTGCGATTGGGTTTCACGATCACGATTCTGTTTCTCACATTGAATAGATACTGCCCAAACTTGGCCCACCCGAAAACGATTTCCGGATACTGAAGCGTCAACTTAAGGATGCCGGCAACAAGCTGGACCTTAATGAGCCACGAATTCATACTGAGCTTGAGCGGGTCAGATGAGGGAGATGGGTTAAACATGATACGAAGTTTCGTTTCGGAATCAGAGCACTCTGATTCGAATCATTCTGGCTTGCGATCGGGAGACAATGCCATGGTCGACCATACCATATATAGTAGAGCTCTTTTTCAGCACTACAGCCGTATGCAAAATAAAGTACAAAACTTTGAGGAGATGGTCGCCGCTGGCACATATGGATCGCTAAGAACGACGATATCTAAAGAAATGTGATATTGATGATTGAAGCAGTCCCAGGCGGGGCAAGTTCCCTTATAGTTTATGCGTGACCATCCTACGAGATCCCATTCTTCTGCCGATGCCTTCTGTATTTCTTACTCATATTCTTCGAGGCTTTCCCTGTTGGCGGGCATTTTTTCGACGACGATGCTTTCTTTGGACTGTTGTCTTCGAACGGGAGCAATAGTTGGTTCAGCACAGGGTTCTGGTCGAGTTCACGAGGCGTGAAATCGAACAACGGGGGAAGATCGCCTCCATCTGGAAGTTTCAAGCCCGGTTTCCTGAGTTCATCCAAATAGGTTTCAGCTAAGGCTTCCCAACATCGAATGCGTTTGTCTGGAGCATATTGGAGCAGTTTGGTCAAGAGGGACAATGATTGACTGCTCGACCTCCGCAGGTGCTTCCGTAGGCTTATGGGACTGCGTTTCTTCAGATCTTTTGGGAACATTGGATGAAGTTTCTCCATCTGCTCGGGCGTCGGCGTTCCGAGAATCCGAATAATTTCTGTAAACTGTTCGAGACTCGACTCGCCAAGGAATATCGGTCTCAAGAGGAACATTTCGGCGAAAACACAACCGACGGCCCAGGTGTCGATTGAGACGTCGTACTTCACATTTCCGAGGATGAGCTCCGGTGCGCGATAAAATCGTGAGCAGATGTAGGCAATGTTTATTTCGCCTTCCTTCAACTGTTTCGCTGAGCCGAAGTCACACAGTTTCAGACGACCTTTCGGAGGATCGATCAGAATGTTTTGAGGCTTTATGTCCCTGATGATGAAGAGCCAGAAGTGGGTTAGAATCGATATCACGCAAAATTCATCTTCATTCGCATTTCATCTTGAACTTCGGATAAAGTTTCGTCACCGACAGCAAACTCCGCAGACTGAGACTCAGTTTCCTACTTGTCTACTTGTCATACCTAGATCGGAATAGAGAACCATTACTCCCGGGCTCCTGGCAATCTTGGACAACTCCGGACGAGTCTAGAATCCAGTAGAACTTCAACAACCTGTGAGACTTTTTTTTCTGATTGCTTCTCCAAATGAACTCGTTGTGTATGGATGATGGAAACGCAGGGAAGTTCCCGATTTCTCGGTTTTTCCCGATCGTTCTGGGCTTCGATTTCGCGAAACCTAATGCAGGCAATCTACTTATCGCATGTTGGGCAGCAACCCACAGCAGGCGTTACAATTCGGCAACTCACAACGAAATCAACTTCAAATTGCAATCCATGACGACGCCGGAACGTCCACGAGTTCTCAATTCCCGTATCGCAGATCGAGGATGTTGAAGGTATCGAGGTGTTGAAGCTCTATAGGATTTCAAGAATCTCCCGCACGGACATTGATAGGAAAATCATAGGTTCACAATTCAGTCTGGGAATGACAAGTGTGTGAGGAAATCAATGAGAGCCATCGCCCTGTTGCAGTGCGCGGAGTTCACTTGGGACTTATTTTTCACTATGTTTCAGATCTAAAGGTGGGAAACGGTACCTATGGGCGATCTCTTCCAGATGCAAGTAGCCGACTCCACGAAGAAGCTGATATAGATAAAGTCGTATGTAGAACTCGGGCATGTCTGTTCTGTTCCGTCGATACTGCGCGATCACGGAAGACAGACACGTAGGATACAGTTCCATTATGAGTCTAACTGACAACTCCGTGTTCGTGTCTTTCTCGACGTAGTAGTAGTACAGACGACAACAGTTTGGATGGTCTAGCATGCGCATGATCGAAACTTCTCGATTCTTATACCTCGGGTCGTGTTCCACTTGCTTCATGGCGTACTGCTCGCCCTCCGGAGTGCACACTTTCTGCACCGTTCCGAACGTTCCTTTACCGATGCTGTCGAGGACGCGAAAAGTGAACTTGCTTTTTTGCATCTTTTTCGCCTTGTGAACAGGCACGACCACCCAACGATGTCCATCACGGATTTCAGAAACTTGCTCTACTGGCGTACAATTGAATTCACTCATCTGAACTTCGTTTCTGCCCTTCAGGCGACCTGGGCCAAATTTTTAGAATTCTGACAGGAGGAACACGGCGAATTTCTGACGACAAGTGCTTCATTTTCTACAAAATGTAAGTCGGCTTCCGCGGAAGGTGTGCACGGCAGCCTACCATGCATCGGAAACAAATCATGATCATCCAATACCGAGTGCCTCGAGGTTTGAAGTCCGAGTGGAGCAAATATATTCTCCTAATCAGAGCTCCATCTATGCATGGTTCTAGAGAAACCCCAACGCTCCTGATTTGAAAAGAACTATTTGCGACTTTTCCTCCAACTCCTCGCAACAAAGCACATACCGTTCAACGATTCTCGTGAACTACAATATTTTTTTTTGAGCTGTGACAAGCATTTATTTTAATCTTGAAGAGTGTTCATTTAGTGGTGTCCGCTGGGAGCCCGTGGGCTCGTGTCGCGGTCACACCGAAAAGCAGGCATTCATTGTTTATCACAATTGCTCTTGATTAATCAATTCATATAATAATGTTGGGAATGGTTCCCGCCAGGGGGGGATGGGGGAGCCAGCAAGACTCTTTTAGGGAGGTTCGAAACTAGAATTTCTTCATGATAACGTAACCACTGAATAGAGGTTAGGAGTCGATGGAGTTCGTAGATTCACTCGAAATTCACGAAGCAGAGCCGTCGGCAAGCTTCACCTGCGTCGGAATCCGGGAACGAATAACTGAAAATACTCCAGGTAGAAGGTCCTGTTCCTATGCGCACAGAAATGATGACAAACGTGATGTGTTCATCAAAATTTACAACTTCAATTTTTATTTAGATGGATTATATACTCTCGTCATTCCCTTCTGCCTCCATCGTCATTTGTCTTCTCGTATTCTCAAAGTCCTGGGATTCCGTGATGCTAATATTAGTTATTCGTTTTTTTGTTTTTTATCAGACGGGAACTCATCTAAGAATACCTGATTTCCTGTACACCGTCACACGGTCTAACTAAGACCTCATTCATAGGACAGCACGTTCGGTATGTTGGATACATCAGTTCTGTCTTCCTTTCATTCTTCGCCACCTCCGAAATTCGGCGTTTCAAAAACCAGGAGAAACGGGGAGGAACTAACAATTCGTTAGACTCAAAGTCTAGGAATTCAGGCGAAAATATAAAGTTACTCTATTCTCATTCTTGAAATTGAGTCGGCCTGCTCCCATGCTCTCTCTTCTTTGCCACATGACCATTCGCTCGAGGAACTCGTTATCCAGGTTCACATTCATACCACCATCTTTCATTCCGCACCTCAAATCGCACACTCTATGGTTCCAAATCTTGCTCTGAGTTAACGCTTTCCACGTACGAAAGCGGACGAGCGATGTTTCCATCATTCATGGCATGAGAAAACATGGGTCGTCCGCTTCAGGTTATGTTTTGGACAAGCGTTTGACATCGTCTTAAAGCCACTGTTTCTTCTCGAAACGAGTGTCGATGACGTCGAACGCTTGCCGATGTAATTAGAAATATTTTTGGATAGAAAATTGGTGATTTGGCAGCTGCTGCACTCCGACTTCAAGTAGAATGTGTCCTCAGAATCAGGCAATTCTCTTCACCTTCATGTAGATGTTTGTTATGAGAAGGAATCGATAGCAAATCATTGCTAAAATCGAATTCCGATGAGAAAGAATCCGAATAGACGGGTCTGCGGACAGGACCGGAAATTAGGTTAGGCAGCGACTTTTCAATAGCGATAACTGCAGAAAGACTTGAGAAAAATTCAATACACTCGTTGGGCTTCTTCGGAATAGACTTCCTCGATGTCTAAACGCTGAATAAAAAAGTTGCACGTCTATCACGCACGACTCCGATAGAATCGTTTAACTGAATGTAAATTGTTGTTTTTTCCTAGCACACGCGAAGTTATCGAAACTCAACCTTCTCGAACTACAAAACGCAAATTGGAAGAATGGATTCCCTAGCATTATGATAAACTCGCCTCTCTTTTTGCACTCCGGAACCAAAATCATCTGGAGGAGGGGGAAGAGGGAAGCAAGGTCCATATTGGGGTTTGATAAGAGAAGTTGCCAGCATACCGATTCCACCGCGATATCCAGAGTGTACGTTTTCATCGTGAACTACGTCCCGACTTACGATCAAACCCCATGTGGCTGTCATGAAGTCAGACGAACTTCGTTCAAAATTCTTCCCGGAAAAGTTAAGAACTTCCATACCGCGGGACAGCCACATCATTTTCAAAGTTGTGTATTTCTTTTTCCTTGTAGCTCTCAGAACGCGCATATTTGGCATTAGTTAAGTACTCCGTTGCTGTCGTCTAGGATTGAGTTGTCCCGCCTGCTCAAGGTGCTCGACTCACACACCTTATGCTTGAAAATGGTAAACATCAACCACTCGCTCTTGGCTTTTTTTTTGTCAATCGTCTCACCCGGGGATGCTTCAGCTCATTCATCCTCAAGGAAAAAAAAAGGTTACAGCTCCGGATCTGGATTTCTGCGCTCCTGACAACTCGATAGCCTTGTAAATGATGCTCAGACGTACCGACGGGAGGACAACCGGGCGTAAATTGCGTTCTTCTGTTACTATATTACATGAGAGATCGTCCGACCTGAACGTTCCTGATGGTCGTTCCATCGAAGTCGACGTCAGCTGTCGACGTCAACGAGTACATAGCTCCTGAATCTCGTCGGGCCTCTCTCCACCATTCACTCAGATGTCATCCACTGCTACGAGCCCATTCAAATCAAATCATGAAATGACGTCTAACGAAACAATCCGTCATCATTCATTTCACGTTGCCGCAGTAGAAAAATTTCGTCCGGCGATATTTCTGGACATACACACTCAGAATATTTCGTCTCCTCCATCTCCTCGAAGACTATCCATAACACAGCGCGCTCCTTGTTTGAGCGTACATCGCGTAAGGCAGTGAGGATAAATACATTTTGCCTTGTAACGACAGCTAGTCGGCATCAACAACTGCAAGGAAAAAATTTAGAGAGTCGATTAGAGTGAATATCACGGTTTTCTACTGCGAAGAACAGCAGCTCAAAGGCAGGCTAGAGGTTTCGGAAATTCCCTAATATCTGGGATGGGTTTTCTCTCAAGGATACACAAATTAGAACGATCCTAAAAAGGAGGAAGGACCAAGAGATTTCTCTCGTTTTCGGAAGTGGGAGAACTAGCACAAGAGCGAGCCAGAAGTGAATTTCAATGTGCGTGAAGTCTCTCCTACACCAGACTTACCGTCCCAGCTCTGTGCAGCGTGCAAATAAACAGTCACACCGGTTAGACAAAGTTAGTAATTACGCTTTCTCTCATACATACTCTCTCAATATCACAGATGTTCTCTTCTTCTCTCAGTCTTCTGACTTTTCATAAGCCTCAGAATCTCAGATTCATACAAAGCAAAGCAAGGTGACACTCTCTGTCCGGCGTGAACGTCAACGCGAATCTATGGAAACGGAATTCAAAACTTACGATGTTATCCGCGTCTTGGGCAAAAGATGTTTCGTATTGCGTGTCGATTGGAAGAGCCTCGAGGTTGTGGTCTCTATTCGATGACAGGGAACACCGAGATTGCATAGCGTCCCGCCACACTCTACGTGTCCGCCACCAAGACAGCAGACACAAGAACGGAATAAGGACAACACCCACTGATATCGGGAGAAGGATTACTTTGAGGTCAACTGTGAAAGAAAGAAAGAACCATCGCAGACTTAGAAACGTATCGTAACGTCCCGGTTCATCATGGATCTACGTTCACCGAAGGAGAACATGAAGCAGCGGACAAGCACTCGAACACTCACTCCCTTCGTCTTGCCGTTGTTCAGGTAGATCGGGCCCATCGTAGTGATACGATGTGAGATACTGGCATCGATGGCCTGTGTAGTTTGCAGAGCATATGCACTGCGGTCCGGCGCCCACGACGAAGGGCGCGTCGCTTGGTGGCAGTTCGCAAGTGCCGCCGTTCAGGCAAAAGTTCTGACATGAAACAACGAGTTCGAACATGCTCAGCCGCTCCTTGTTGCCCTCCAGGGCGGCACTGTTGTTGTAGCCTTGCAGTACGCTCTTGTCGTAGAGCTGAAGGTGTGAAACATTGGGACCAAGATACCGGCTCCAGGTCGAGGGCGCTGGCCTCCTGCCCCTCTGGAGGAACATGAGGGCTCCTCCAGAGTACGTGCTGTCTATCCAAAACACGACGGAATGATAAACAGCGACGGCCATAGGCGAGAGATGCCAGAGCGCCGACCTCTGGACGATGATCGCACGATGACGGCCTTCGAGGTCGGAGCGTCCGATCATCCCGGTCCCACTGTCACACCAATACAGATGATCGCCTTCGATCGTGATGCCGTTGAGTCTGATGAGATCTTCGGTAACGATGGTTCGCCGAGTGTTTTTGGGATCTTTGAGATTGACTCTTTCGATTTTCGGGGAGTACCCTCCAGCGTCGCTCCAGAATAGCAGCTTCTTAACCGGATGGACCGCCAGTCCCATCACGCGGTAGGTTCCGTTGACGACGACTTGCAAATCGGTGCCGTCGAGTTTTGTGGAGAATACCGCGCAGCAAGTAGAAAAGTACAAACGGCCAGCTAAAAGATCCGAAGCTATGGCGCTCACTTTCCCAACAACAGGTGGCTGCAATCGAAGGATGTGTTTCAGGCTCAAGCCGTCCAGACGAGACTCGAAGAGGTCGGGACCAATGGTAACGAAAACGTGTCCGTTGTTGGTTACGTGGAGTGCGTCTGGAAGAAATGAGACCGAGCTGAAGTTTTTCGTTCGCGCTCTGCGTTCCAATTCCTCTCAGATTGAACGAAGTCTGTGTGCTTCAAACTTTTAATCGACAACTCACCAACATTCCGCTCGCTCAGCTCGGAGTGGATGACCATGGGAGCCAAAGAGAGGTTTTGCATCAGCGGGAAACCAGCTACCCTGTGCGACTGTAAAAAGTATAACAGGGTATCCGAGCCTCCGGATGGGGCGCAACGACCTCCCAAACACACTCCTCGAGGACACGCACACTCGTCAGGTCGTGACCGGTGGGAGCCGTGGGCTTCTTTGGAAAAGTAATCCATCGCGACAACCTGGTCGGTCACGTTCCGGGGTTCAGATTCGCCAGCGAGATGGATGAGGAACTTGCGCGCGTAGGAAATCGATTTGCGATCGGTTGTGACCGCGAACTCGATGCTGTCTTTCGGCTCTCCGTCGGTTGGGTGTTCGCTCAGATGCGAGGTCTCGTTCACCACGTACGGAACGTTTTGTTTCACACAAAATATCGTCGAATTCGCCGCTTCCGTGAAGCAGACGTCGTTTTCCATGACCTTCATTCCTGCGAAAAAGAGAAAGAGTTTCCAGTGACGTGAGGGTAGCAGCTTCCGAGCTCGCACAGTTTTATATATGAACGAGCGAAGAGAAGGGAAGAAAATTGCAACACTCACGGACAGGCTGGTGGTTTCTGTCGATGTTCATCGCGTGCAGTACCATTTCGTTGGAGCCGTTTAGCAGGGACTGTTTTACAGAGATCCGGTCGTATTCATAGGCGTAGCGGTCGCGTTCGAGCCAGAAAAGTTTGTCACGATCGACGGACAGGGCGATGACATAGCCGTTCCGATCGCCTGCGACGTTGGCGCACATTTTGTTCAGGATGTTGCACGCGACCACTTCCTGACGAACTTGACCGTTGACCGGCACCTGGAATCCGATGTAGATGGTGTGGCGGTCGATTGTCAACGCCTTGATTCGGTATCTGGTGCCGAAGTTTAGGAACTTTTCCGTCGACTGGTTCTTGTAGTAGTGAACCATGACGAGGTGAGATTCGAACCAGTAGAGACGATCGTGAGTCGCGTCGAAAATCACTTGGGTCGAGGACACGTTGAGTCGCAACGGCGGAAATACGAACTTCTGCATTTTATTGTCGCTGATGTAGACGCGCATTGCCTGCGGCTTGACTTCGGTCGCGAAGAGGAACGTGTCTTTGTGTGGAATGCACGAGCGTGCATTGGAAGGATCGTGGATCGTGCCATATGGACAAAGGCACGACGTCGAGCAAAGATGACTGCAATCGCCGTTGTTCTTACGACACGGACCCTTCACCACATCTGCGGGGAGGGACAGAGAACGCTTTAATCAATTCGATTCGAATCGGAGCATGGTCTCAATCAGGGGAACACGAGACGTGCTCTGGACATCGGAATATTGAGTTGCATTGGCGACCACGGACCCGGACCCCAGCACTCACCATTGGGTTTTTTACTTCGATGCACAACTGTTGCATGGAAAATGCGGTCTGTCCGCGAAGTGAAGATTTCCTTCGATCCGCGGAACGCCTTGTGGGTGCTGAAGTCGGTCCAAATGATGACCTGCTCGTCGGGGGGTTTGTGCAGTATGTCTATGGAGAATGGCCGCACTGCGTTTTCCGCGATGGATAGAACCATCTGATGGTCTGTGCCTTCGTAGGTGGTGGAATGAATCTGCAAAGCAACACTTTCGAGTCAGGCGACAACGGACTCCAAGAGATGTCGGCTATTTCTTTCCTGCGTCGAGAATCGAAAGAAGTCGTAAACGAACTCACGGCTTTCGACAACGCATCGATCCAAAAGACGCGTTTGGTGGCGAGATCCAACGTTAGACCGTTTGGAAGACCACCGTTGTAATCGGTAACGTTGACGATGATCCTCCGCTTCTTCCCAGCGAGAGAGCTCCGCTCGATGCAGGGCTGGCGATCGTTCCAGTCCGACCAGAACAGCACATCGGATCGAGGATCGAGTGCGAGACCGCGAGGTTTACCCAGCGGTCCCAAGAGCGAGCTTCTCATGGATCCATCGAGCCTCGCTACCTCAATATGTCGCTTCTTTGATTCAACCCAATAGAGGTTGTCATTGATCCAGTCTATACGCAAACCCTCCACTGACTCGAGATAGCTATGTACAAGAACCGTGGCGTCGACTATCATCGACTGTCCATTGTCTTCGACTAGTTTGCCTCTCTGAATGCTACGTAACGAACTCCAATATACCCAGAGACCGTCATCTTTGTAAACCGTATCGACAGTAATGACCGAGCCCGTTGTCGAATTAAATATTTTGACGACATCTTCGTTGTGCTTTCCGGGATAGCGGACCGGATCTCCATCGGTAGGCAGTCGGACGAGGCCCGACGAGACACCAGCGATCAGGAACGCTGTAAAAATAAATTATCGCTTTAAGCCAACTGTCTCCGATCAAGTCCGTTTCTGCGGACTTTCATTATGATTCCGTCTGAATCTGTGAACTGCGGCCCATTCGATACGCTGGGCGCCCCCATCACGGGTAACAGAGTATCGGAAACTTTTCAGTTGGAAGATGGAAACCGTTGCAACAAAATCGGGGAAACATTGTGCTCGCAATCGATTGTCTCGTCAATCGATATTGAATCTCGAAGTCGAATCAAGGCATGTTGGCCCGGAACAGAGGGGGTGCCCGTTATATGGACCGATGGGGCTTATATGTGCGTATATAAATACGGTGCAGAAGGAATAAATCGGAGCGGCGAACAACAACCACGCAGTGGCCATTAGACGACGCTCTCGGTGCAGTGACCATAAACGTTATAAAAACGACCTCCAAGACCTAAAATGACTCTCGGCTAAATGTTGCCCGAAGCCACATAGCTCGACTTGCTCGGCAAGACATGAAGATGTTCATTCGCAAGAGTCCACCAAGATTACTCCAAAAGTAGCGGTTTTCGAGCTGAGCGCTGTTGTAGGCGTTTTCTCAACCCTTGAATCCATGCTCGTCAACAAGCAACAAAACTATTGTCGAAGCTTGATACAGAAGTCACGCTTTTTATATTTTCGACTCAAAAGCTCTTGTGATGAAATAGTCGACCATTTCACGATTGATTTCACCCAACGTGTAATTGAGGTGTAGATGATGATGATGATTACGACTGCCAAAACGACGGAAGAGAACCAGATCGCGGTCCCGATAACGATGGTGACCACGATGGCTGATTATGGTCCCTGGAGAGCGGTCAGCTGTCGGACACGATGAACGGCTCAGGATCTCACACGGCTCATGAATCTCTCAAGACATTCATCCCCATTGTTTCGCAGATATCGACGGATTTACGTCTACTCGTCCGCTCTAGATGAT
The DNA here is from genome assembly GCA_021527715.1 of Neoseiulus cucumeris. Classification (NCBI taxonomy): domain Eukaryota; kingdom Metazoa; phylum Arthropoda; class Arachnida; order Mesostigmata; family Phytoseiidae; genus Neoseiulus; species Neoseiulus cucumeris. The sequence goes on along the minus strand of JAJSRV010000035.1, from coordinate 5,441,493 downwards.
CGAGTTCAAAATCCGTCGTTTCAGAATAGAGGATAACTGAATATGCTAAGCCGATAGTGGGCTGCCAAGCGCGCGTACAGTCAGACAATCGATAAGTTCTCGACATCCGACACCCGGGAGACTTTCGTCTCTCATTGCGCCGGGAGCCCTTGAGCGACGGTGGCGGCAGGTCGCGTGTTGCGAATACGCTCGAGCGCACGTAGCCACCTCCGTAGCGTCAGTGTCTTTTCTTTTGCAGTGACTGTATTTTTTATCATCCTTCATCATTTGCGGTCGTCGGCCACAGCCGCGCGGAATGAATGTGACCTTAATACTCAGAGCGCAGAGAGTGGATAGAAGTATTAAAAAGAAACTTTTCCGACGCTCGCTCGCTCGACCGCCCGCCCGCCCGTTTCCTCGCAGCCTGCTTTGTGATCCTGCAAACCGTTCAGCCTGCACCATGTCAAGCGTTAAACGCTGGTTCGCGCCGTCCGATTGCAACCCTCTGTTGGGAATCTCCGCAGCCCTTCTCTATCCGCTTTGCTGTTCAACGAATTCTCCCCGACGGGCCAGCTGCTTGGATGGTTGCTCCGCCCGAATGGCTTGGAAAAACCCCCGGAACATTCATTCGACAAGCTATCCTTAGCGAGAATCTTTCGAGCGGAAATCAGAATCCTCCGAGGAACTCACAAAGTGGAGCAGACCTGCGGAGTTCTCGCTTCGGAAAAGGCGCACCCCATCTATCCATCCATCCATCTATCCTTCCTGCTTCCGTCCCTCCTTCTGTTCACTCCACGATTTCTTCGATTTCATGGGCTCCTCTTTCGACTCAATCCCAATCCCTCCGATTGAACGGTCGCCGTACGGTTTGGAAACCCCGACCGTGGATCATCTCCGGGACTGCCTCTCTATCGTTTGATCCTTGCGAATCTCGAACGTGGTTCTGATCATCCACGTCCAGTGAGTCCACCAAGTGATTGTCGGCACTCCGCAAAGCGTCACTGCGGCTTATTCAAAACCATTTTCATAAAAACGATTCCGAAAAAGTCTAACTGATTGTATAATGGCTCGAATTAACCGCAAACGGCTCATCGCTCAGCCTCAGTGGTCGTCCACGACTAGTAAGTGTTTGGCGCAAGACCGGAACCGTAATGGAAGTCATAATATTTACAAGATCGCGATTGTTGAAGAGCTTTTGTTGTAAGGGCATCTAGTCATATCAAGCACGGTGACGACCTGGTGCTCTTTTGATAAACCACGCACTCTGGCGTCGATCTTCTTTTATACTGTACCGAGTTATCCCAGCTGAGAAATGTATGATTTCAGTGACACGAGGCGCTCACAGTCGATACATATTTCATTCGTGGGGTTCCTTCGATTCGTGTCCTGAGGGAGCTCAGGCGGCAACAAGCCACAAGCAAGCATGGCTTACCGTCAGTCGAGCTAACATCGAGGCCAATTTGTCATAATCGCTAATCATTATGGCTTTCCAGGAGGGGTGATAGTGACCGACCGGGTGTTCGCAACTACGGTTGCAGGATCTGTGAGGTTACGGCTGAGAACCTGCCTGCTTCTATTTGCCGATAGTTCGGTACAAGTGCTCGTGCTTCCAATACACGGTGAGGAACTCTCACCACTGGTTGTTAGCGCTCACAATTGAGGAAGATTTCGACCAGGAGCGTAATTAGGAAGTGAGATTCAAGTCTTAGCCTCATTACAATGAGACTCTTCACATACGTCTTATTTATGAATGACTCATGGAGCTTTAGCTGGATTCAAATAGAACCGGAATCTCGCAAGGCTGAGTTCGAGGATGGTGGTTACAACTTGGAGACCGGAGTCAGGAAAGCTTCAGGGCAACTCCTGAGAGGATTTTCACGCCGCAAAGCACGAAGTATTGTCCGTGTTGAAGTGGCGATCACCGAAAACTAAATGAGGTTTTCCTCAACTTTCCCGTTGGGGAGAAGGCTATCTCGCTGATGATGAGTTTTCCATTGAGAGAATCCCGTCCCTGACTCGGCGGCTCCTGCTGAGGAATCAATGAAATAGCGGAGAGTTGGGAGCTGGGAGCTGGAGGAGTTGTCGTCGTTGAAATAGCGCGGCAACCTCCTGCAACCCCACTTACGAGGACACAAGACAGAGTCGCACTATCGGCTTCGACGGCCAACTCCACGGCTCTTGAAGGAAGTCCCCCATCATACAACAGACGCATAACCCCGACTGCTTGTTCACTTATTTGTTCCTTCGTCCGCCTGGGTCGGTGTTGTAGCTCATCGAAACTCTGCACCCAGACAAAGAAGGAGAAATCCGCCGCCAAACGTAGAGTAGGGACGTATGGACCAACCTTTCAGGCGGATTAGCATAACTTTTGAATTTGGAAACGACGCAATCAAAAGCACCGATCAGTCAGAATTCATCAATCGTGCTTCGTTCCCTGGAGGAAACGAGAAAAGACCCGCGGCCGCTGCCGCTGCAGGAGGGGAAGCTTCGACGACAAGCATAAGGAACGCGTTCTACAGTTCCGCTCTCGTATAATTCATACACCAGACAGTACACCCAGCCATGATAGCAACACTTTTTATAATCTTGGATACGCAAACAGAGAGAGAGAGAGAGAGAGATAGAACTACAGCCGCCTTCGTTAACAATCTGTGCCGCTTGCTTCCCAGAGCAAATAAGTGTCTCACAGCTTCTTGATTTTTTCAATGTAAGCTCTGAACAGAGCAAACTCAGCAATCTCCGAAACATAGCCGAGCACGTGAGGAATGCCAAACAACTATTTCCCGCGATTCCGTGTGACAGTGGAAACGACTTCGAGCGACGAAACCGAATCGTTTTTCCAGAGAAGAAGCGACAATTGACAGCGGATCGTTCAAACGATTCACCAAATGGTAATCTCAGGGCAATCGAGTCATTTTTATTAAATCTTGAAGAAACGTGACTATTCGAAAGCAGAGGAAACAACGTCTTCAAAATGATGGAGGGAAACATGGTTTGACGTCGAACGAAGTCGAAAGTGGATACACTTTCACTGGAGGAGACGAGAAACCTACGCTCCGCTTCTCCCCGTCAGCTGACCTGAATGACTTCGAAGAAAGAAACACCGGCATCCTCCCGTAAACAATTCTCGAGACATTTACTCGACCTCTTTCATTCGTTCAATGCTCGAAGGAGCGCGGAGGAGGGCGGAACGCGCGATGCAAGAGATCAAACACCTTCTCAAAATCGAGTTCCATTGACTTCGCTTGAAATTCCGAACGAGTTCTCTTTCCTTCTTATAGTTGAATTCGACTTTCGATCGTGCAGGTGCTCCATGACAACAATAGAAGACCTTTCGTCGGCCCTCATTACGGAACGATCAGCCGGTTCTGATCAACTCGAAACTCTTCCACAAGTTCTGCCTCTGGATGGATCCCCACATAAACAACTCGTCCCCGAGTGGAATTTCACGGTATATTATGAATTTGTAGACATAGTTGGTTGTTGGGAAACTTCACTCACCTGGTTCATCGTGTTGAGCGGCAGAGAATCCAAGAGTTGCCGCTAGTAGTGGAACAGCGGCTTGCAGAAACGCGATCTTCATCCCGACCTCAACGCCGACTTTTCACGAAACACACACCGGGTCACATCTGCAACAAAACTCACTTAGCAGCTCATCGGCTTCGCGTCGTTTTCTTCGTTTTGTCGATGGCAAGTCAGTTAGCCGATTTCACCAACGAGCGAACGGACTGACTGACTGACTTGCCGGCTCGACGGCTAGCTGGGAGAGGAGCCATAGTTCTACTGTCGGTGAGGGTTTTCTTCATTTATGAGTGTTCGAAAATTTGCCGCCATGCCTGAAACACGTGCGTCGCCGGCGCGTAGAAATACGCAGCGGCTAGATCTGGCTTTGCTACCAGCTCGGTGGAAGAATCGGATATCGGAATCTTCGAACGAAATTTCAGAGTTCTGAATCGACAAATCCTGACTTCGAAGACGATAGGAGAGAATTGGTGAAATAAGAGCTCCGTTTTCGTCCTCGAGAGCGCGCAGACGCAGGTTCAAGGTTTGCCTCCGACCGCAAACGGGTTGACCACAGACGTTTCCGTAAAGAGCTCCTACCAGATTTCGAAACTCTCTGCAGCATCGAAGTTCTTTCAGCGATAGTCGTCTTTTACCGATGGTTAGCCAAGCTTTGGACTGGGTTGGAAAATCGGTGGTTGGCTCCTGAAGGATGAGCCTTTCGTGATTTTTCGACACTTCAGCCGACGGCTGACCCAACCTCGCGGATGATAAAAGGGTTCGCTTCCAAGTCAAGGCTTCATTTCATTCGTCAACAACATTCGTCATCCCAAAAGACTGTCCTGGCAAGAGGGGTTATCACGTCTCTGAGAGGAAGCCCTCAATCTTCTCGAGCACCCACTTGAAATTTAAGGACTCGATTGCGTCGTAGGCAAATTCGAGACTTTTGAAAGCAGCCCTGCACTGTTCGTAGACCTAGGTGTTCTCCTTTCTCGTGTAGACAGGCTGAGTCATGATGATCCGCTCGAACAAGTGGAGCAGAAGCGCAAAACAAGGCCAAATGACTTTCACTTTGTTCGACTCCGGTCTCACCGCTTTCTACCCACGGCTTTCAAGTGAATCTCGATCCCGTTTTCAGGTTCGGATGAGGTCTCGGCTGCCTTGAATAAATATCAAGCAGATTTCACCATAGACAAACTTCGTTGAGGTACACTTTCATATAGAGATGAGAGAGCCTCGCAAGAGCGGCGAGGAGAAGATACTGCATGGGAGTGCGAGCCTTCCCCGAGACCGAGATAAAACTGCCTCCCAGGTCGTCCTACCAAGAAGAGAAACAACGCGCGAGTCGGTGGAGTCGGGAGTTCGTGCTCCTCCACAGATTGCGATGTATGTTGTGTACGCGGATTCTTACGTTTTTTGCCCACTCTAACTTTTCGGGTCGCTCCACTCCGACCCCGGGATTTCTTTTTCTTTTCTATTTCGGCTGAAATAATTCGATTCTCTGGCGTCAATCCGCCCCCAGTAGACGGGTGTCAATACGCTAGATAATGGGAAACTTTTGCCCACCAAAGTTGGCGGGCGGCTGCGCTCCACAATAGAAATACTTTCGCAACCAACTCAGCGGAGTCGACGGATCCGGGCAAGCGGAACGGGTTCCAAATGAAACCCAGGATTGAAATCTGGTCGACCGATAGTTTCAAGGGAGAGATTACAAAAGATGCAAAAGGAAAGTCGCGATCTTGAGAGCAACGTAGACGATGTCCATGGCACGATGCAATGGAAAAAAGCCAAGGCGGAAGCGGGCCTCCGAGAGGGAAAATTGAAGCCTGGCGAAAGTTTTCTCATTCCCCGGCTCTTGTTCAAAGTTTTGGATACCGCTTCAAGAAAGTAATGCAAAGGGGAAGAAGTCCCGGAAGGAGAACTAAGGTTGATTTTGTCTGCTGTGCGTTCCTCGTTGGTGGGTTGGTTGGATGGATGGCCGAAAGACCGAACGCCCGTTTGGCTACTTGCCTGCCGGGCTTGTGATCTTTTAAATCCGGCGCACAGACGTGCCCACGAGGAATTGGAACGCCAGGCATAAAAACATAAGACAATACTCCCGGTGAACAGGCAACCAGCGAGAGAGACTCGATGTTGTTCCTCCGTCTGAAATTGGATTCCTTGGAGAGCATGGAACGAAACAGAAGAAAGACAAAAAAAAACGACTCATCCGATGAATCGTTTAAGCAGGCTTTTTTGCTCCGATCGCTCCGCTCTCCAAGGTAACAGATTGCATGAGAGCATGTTCAGTGATCATTCAAAACCTCAGAGAGGAAATAAGGACCCTTGCGTTCGACCTTTGTAGGAATATGATGTATCGACGCCTGCACCACTTCAGCCTGGATCAGCATTGCAACGAAGGTGTATCGGGAAATCGAATTCTCACCATTTGGAGAAGGGAATCGCCAGGAACAGGAAGGGCTCAGCTCCCACTCCGTCTAGCGTATTTCGATTTAAATAGCGGCGACGGCCTCTCCTGTGATTTAGTCATTGATTCTCGCTACTGATGGGGGAAGAAGAGCACCCGTGAGACTTGGCGACGAACGAGCACCCTCGTTTGTCTTTCGTCATTCGAGCCCGCGGCCCTGTCCTCTCATTACACGTGGAAGTCGTCTCATAAGTATCCCGGTCGCGTATCGGACTAAAAATTCCTTTGGGGAAAGGAACGGTCGGAAAACCACCCACCCACCCACCAAGCCTCGGTTGGTAAGCCGGATAGAACGTCGGGTGGCAATATCTTACGACGATGTCCTCACGTTCGACAAAAGCGCCGACCCTTGTGAGAATTACCCTTTTTGAGAGACGGTTTTTTCATCGCCGTTCAGGCTCTACCGTTCCGAGAACGTGGAACGCGCGGATTTGCGGAACAAAACGAGAATCCCGCCATATGACATGATAAGCCTTACTCTGCTAAGAATTCCCTATCGTCTCACAGCAGCGCATTCCATGAATGAAACCGACCTGCGAGATTTGGGGAGTCATTCATAGCCACTAGGTGTTTGGACGACTTTCTGAGCTCACTCCTCGCATGAGATCGTTTCTTCTCACAATCGCGAAGGTCCCAAATCATCGACAAAACCATCGTAAACGATCGAAACAAGCGACGATACTAATTAGGGCTCTTTTCGTGTCATCGCGAATTCAAAAAGCATCTTCCACGCAAACGATCTCATTCGATTCGCCCTGGTAAGAAGATGGGCCGAGGTTGTCTCCTATAACGGTACTTCTCGTGATCTCATCAGCCTGCAGCTCAATCGACGCTGCGATCCAATTTTCCATTAACTTGTTTGGCTACAACTACCGGAAAGTCCATGCGTTTGGAGTTCCACTCGCGCAACGAACGCAAATTCTACCTATACTTTTCTGAATTATTCTGGCGCCGGCTTCAAAACGTTGTCTTCTCTGATCGCTCGGAGAGGCGGCCCGGCGTACGTGACCAGAGTCAGGCAGGCAGCCGACGGAGCGAACGGCGGAAAGCTTCTTCATTTGATGCTTCTCAGTTTCCTAATCGTATTCCGACTCTCCGTAGTCTGACCAGCTGAGAGGGCCAGGGAGCTGGGAGCCCAAAGATCTGTTTCGCAAGAGTCTCGGTTTGAGATGGTCGCGTGCACGTCGGATCTTTCACCAACAACATTTTTGGTGTCACATCGATTTGCAAAAACAATAGGACCTTCAGGAACCTCATAACTCTCCTATGTCGGCATCTTCCTCACGAGCCTGGTGTGCTTAGCGATTCGAGAATGTGCCACCGAATAACTCAGCCTGATTAACAGAGATTTTTCCTTTTGTTCTTTTCCAGGCACCCCAATCACCTCTCGGTAGAATTCGGCCGAGACATTTCCTGGTTGGAAGCGCGACACGAACCCATCAAGTCGACAAGCAAACCAAACTTGAGGCGGAGCGAAGGTTAGCTCCTTGGAGACTTAAGTTAATGTACCAGTAGCCGCTGACGCAGGAGCAGTAGCAAGGACTCAGGAGGAGGCACCGTGCGCGAATTCTCAGTCAACCGCCATCACTTCTACGGTACCGCACCACTTACATACACATACCCTAGATGAGATGTTTTAAAGTCCACATGGTTAATTCGCCAACCGCACGGTCACCCACTTCGTTACAGGACACACTCCTGGCGCTCTCTGCTCCTTCAGGATCGGGCAAGCCAAGAGCACCTTACAAGCACAAGATGAACGCATGCAACCTTCGTAACTGGCGCGCGGGTTTGAATCCTGGGTGGTAGGAGATGTTCGACGCATGTTTCCGGAATCGCTCTTGGACGAGCCTTTTCCGCTTGATTCTACGTTGAGATATTTACTGCCTACGACTACTTAATCACCATATCGATCGTGGACTTCTAGCGATTCGTAACCCTCCAGAGAGCCGGCGTGCTCCTCGTTGGGTCTTCTGATGTGGCGCCCGCATCAACCATCAGCGTGCTCTGCTCTCTTTCATTGGCCAAAACAACGCACAAAAAACAGAGGTTACCAGCTTCTTGGAATGAAAGTTTGTCTGCGATCGTAGATTTGTCGGCGAAGCGAAGTTTCCGGATGACCGAACCGTTCACCGTTTCCGATTCTCGGAGAATTCGCTGCGCGTCATACAATTTTTTATTTAAACAGCCATGCAGAACATGCGTTCCTCTGGTTCGCGAGGAACTCTATCTCGAGCATGCGTTACACAGGAACGCGAAAAACGCAAGACGAACAATGGCTTGATATCATCCCAAATGCCAAGCGGGGGAATCTTGGAAAGCAGACGACTTGACCCGCGATGATTGTGATGATGATCTTTGCTGAGAAGATGCAAAAACATTGAAATCATCAGATTTTTCCCGGGCCTCGCAATCGTTTTCGGCGGACTCCAAGATGATTCTGTCCATGATTGATAAGAAGGTCATCTCCATCCCGAGTGAGAAGAAGAGGTGAACAACTTGGTTTTGATGTGCTCCAAATAGTACTCCATAACCCCATTTCGCGATCGTTTTTTACGGGACCGGCGTTCGGCTCCGCCTTTCGGACTCATGCATCATCGAATAGGGATTCTGCTGGAGTACTTTGAGCCCATGGAGCCGGACAGCTTTTGCTAATTCGCGTTTTGAGAAGACAGCAAAATGGGAGCCAATCGAAATGAGTTTGAAAGAATCCTAGAAGTTGGAAGCCGTTGCGACACCAGATGGTAGCTTGAGAAGCATGTTCTTCCCCATTTCCAGAACCAGGAAAGTTTGCCAGATGTTCAGGCTGCCTTGATTGAACGAGTCGCCAAGTTTCCTCTCCTTCCTTGCCTATCATTCAACTAACACAGACGTCTCGTGCACGCTACTCAGTCGTTAGTCAATAGCTACTTCCCTGAGAAAACTTTCGGATGAGCCCGATCAATGTGAGGTATTCTCGAAAAATCTCCCTAGAGACGTACAAAATCTTGATATTCTACCAGCTCACTAGACGTGGCCTGAGGCTCAGAAGGATACTTTGAGTGCGTTTTCTGTGCCTGTAAATGGAGGGAAACAACCCGGATAGCACCCGTGCCTAGCTCACTTGAAATCCCAGACTATGACTAGAAGTTCGGCGTTGCTGCGACCTTTTTCCGCGAAATTCACAGCGTCTTCGTGGGGAGTCTCCATTGAAGAGTAAAGGGCCTGCGATACCCCGCGACTTCTTGCCCAAGATGCCCCAACAAATGTTCAGCGCCGCCCATGGTTCAACCTAGAAGTCTAGCCATCCTGAACTCGGATCGGACGTGCGAAAAAACGATAATTGAGACACTGTACCCTCCGGGTTTCCTAATACATATTTGGGATTCGCTGGAAGACAGATCGAGCATGTGGCAATATATGTACCTGAAACCGGAATTCCGTGTTCTCGTGATGTGAGTTTCAATCAGAACTGATCTTTGCATCAATAGGGATGCTTGGCCCGGGTCAAACTCCGATCATTGGATCTCGGCTGATTTCCATTCATCGGACAACCCTGCGTCCCTAACCGAGGCCGGTGTGTGAATAAGAAAGAGCATACGAGATGTTTGGATAAGAAACTGAAGTGGCAACGTGTCCTGAACAGCATACTCCACTGCATCAAGTGTCCAACTGCTCAGAACCCTCCTTCTCGGAGAAATAGATGCTTTGATACCGAATTCGTGAGAAAAACAACGATCTATGTCTGTGCATGAGGATTACCATCGGTTCACAGGACATGACTCAGGTTATTACGGCGTTAAGATCTGCATATTATCTGCGCACATCACTGATGATGAACAATATCTTTCGACTCTCTCGTGGTCTATTTTCGAGGGTGCGAAGCCGTCTCACTAAATTTCACGACTGGTTATCTCTTGCAACGCAGCGAGACACTCCAAAGATATTCTATGAGCGACCCTACACGTCTTCCCTGAAGCGATCTGAGATGTTACCTCACAGACATCGAGGTTCCTTGCTGTATTGGATGCACAGATAGCGAAGATTAACGAAAATCACACATCTTTGGCCGTCGAAGCGTCTTGGTGAGGCTCCGATTCCGAGAAAACCTTTTTACTCTCAGCAACACCAACCGATGGAGTGACGAGGAGTCCAAGCGCAATGCCAAGGATCACAAACAAATCAACCGCAGAAACGTCTTCGGTGTATTCCAAGGCCTTACGAGCATCGAAGTTCTGAGTCGTTCGCTGTCATGCAGTAGATTCGGTCCAAATTCTCGCAGTTCTCCTCACCTTTGGGCAAAAATATCTTTGGGTCGTTCCCGGATGTCATTCAAGAACACCCCGAGACGTCTATGGGCGTCAAAAAAAGTAAAAATCTCCTTCCATTGATGCGATTTTGGAAACTCGCGTTGGGGAACGTGCTGCCGAGAAGGCTTTACGGTGCAATTCTTTGAATTTTCTTGAAAGTAAGAAGACGATAGTGGCGTAAGAAACATCGAGATGACGTCCACGTCGTTTGCTTCCGTTGTTTCCCGGGCTGGCTTCATGGTTCTTGTCTGCTGATCCTGAACACCAATAACTCTAACGGGAAGACGATGATAGCCGCAGCTTGGCCGCACATCAGGGCAGAAAAAGTGAACTCAACATCCTGCAAATCAAAGCTTCGGAATGTCCCTGACACATACACATTCCATATCATGAATCGACTTTCACAGCTTGATCGATGAGATGCGGAGTAAACTTTTCTCAGTTTTCATTAAGGACTTCTTGCCTGTAGTGTTAGGGCTTCGGCAGTTTCCGAGCGACGTTTGAAGCGAGCTGGTACGCATTCTGTATTTCCTTTGTAAAGCTCTTGGTGAGTCATGAAAGGGACGTCCATGGCGAGAATCCATTCGATCCTGAAAGGTGCACTTCGTTGGAAAACGATGAAGAAAGGAGCGAAAATTATGAGCTTAAGGGGGTTTAGTAAAGACAAAAGTATTGCACTTGACAGCAAGGAGGAGTTAGAATTCACGACAAGAAAGGAACCTACTTCCGATCTATAATTTCACTGAACTCTTTCGGAAGTCTTTTGGATGTTACCCAGATCGCTGGCAATTCGCGAACGCTCTCCGAACCGATATAGAAGAAACTCCTGAAAGAATGGGAATCTCGCTGACGAATAGAAGTTGTTCAGATCAGGGTTGCGTGGCATGCGGCGACTCCTTCTACGGCCCACCGAGTCTCTCTGATTTTTCTGGTAGATTTTTGGAAGAGGGAAGAATATCCATAAAGGGGATGATTTTCTACGCATTCCAGGTTTGAGTTTAGAGATTTCGAACAGCTCTTGCTCGAAAGATGTTGTCCGGGAAGCTCGGGAAGCCTCACGGCGGGCGAATAGATTCACGATCCTCAACACAGGGAGCTCCGTCGATGACACACGGTTGAGGACTTGATTTTTTTCAGTTATTTTCCAAGCATATCGCAGCCTTGACTCGAATGTGAATTCGACTTGCTGAGTTGTTGTACGCAATACCGACTTGGCTTGATGGCCTCGGGGAGGTAAATGGTTGAAGAAGGAGAGAAGTTCAGTTCGGATTTGATTGAAGGATGCTCTGAGCTCTCGAAAGGCAAACGTTCGACTCCCTTCCGCCCACCAATAATTTCTATCTTCTCGTGTCAATCCCCTATACGGCTGACTCTCTGAGTTTCAAATCTACCCCATAACATAGAGTCCCCCCTCCAAAAGCACTGGATACGCCAGTGGCCGAAAGGTAAAGCCCCATTACTCACTTCAGATCTCGACAATAAGAATGAACATACGTTGTTATGCTCTGCAGGTCCACTATTACGACCCCGGTTTCTGTGAAGAATTAAGGGAACTATAAAAATCCATATCAGCTCATCCTCGCTCCAGAGATTCAATATTTTCGTTCCATCTCTGGCAAGAACTTGAACAACAGATACCTTCTAGCAGATCGCTCAATGCATTCCCCGTATACAGATCGCCAACGTCAACTCCTACACCGCTCGAATCTAAATGGCGTCGCACACGCTCGCCACGATCTCCGGGAATTTCCTGAAATCATTATTTTAGGTCTCACAATCGATCGAACTTACTTGGCCTGGCTACACGTGATGATCTCGAGACACTCACCAATAAAATAGCGTGAATCGGAGTATTCACGGGGTAATACAACTTCATCTCCGGTCTGTCGAGTATCTTGAAAGAGTCCCTCGGGTAAGTTTTAATAACGGACCGATTTTGAAATCCATCGAAATTCAAAGTCATAGTGTCTTGCTGCGGGAAATAATATCTCACCATGTCCAAGTTATCTATTCGGGTTGTCGGACTTTTCACGACGAGGTTTGCTTTCCCCTACGGAAAGTTATGAGACTCAGATTCATAGAAATGTTCAGCAAAACCTTGTGTATATCTGAATAAATGCGTTTCGATTTCGAAAATATTTTCATTCCCACTTGAGAAACGAAGAATTGTCCGAGGAAGAATGCGCATACAAGCCAAAGGCTCCCGACAAGTCGTCCATAATGATCGCGGAAAAGGTTCTTCGTCGCTGAAATTTCAGTGAGGTCTTAGGATGGCTTCGTCGAAGTCGCCTCAGATTCTGTTCTAGATAGAGTACGAGATGCAAAACACAAACATTCTTGAAGAAGCACTTCCATCAACACGAAAAGCGTGTTTCCCATGAGGCTCAGAGCGCTCTCTTCCGGGCGTAGAACGAATCTGAAACAGAAGAACAGAGTTTACGGTATGATTATCATTTGGTGTAGGGTTCTCCCATTCGAATCTATCCCTGTCAGAGCACTGACTGACTTTTGATGCAGTAGCCACAGTATTTCAATGGCCAAGAAGGAGGACAGAACCAAACTCCAGGTCTGAAATTGTCAAAACAAAGTTAGTCTCTTCTCCACGGTATTGTTCTTATGTTAGAAACTGAAATCGATCAAGCTTACAATGAGGCTCACCGTGAGATCAAACGCCGCCGTGAGAGGAGCAGGCTTCTTGACCCAAGCCTGCTTCATGGCCGACAGGATGGACATATGAGTGTATCTGGACATTTGCAGGAAAATTGTCGATTAGATCAACTGATTTTTTGAACGAAGAAGCTCACATCTTTTCCTCCCCGATGATTCTATTCAAACCAATCATACCGAGGAGGCAGAGGAACGTGGAATTTCTCATGCATCACCCAATGGTAAGTGAAGGGACCGAGGCCTATATCAACATCCTGGGAACACGGATTTCGGATTAGCACGGAACGGGCATGGTATAGGGTTCAAAATGAGGGAACAAAGCGTATTACCCCTTTTTCCAGCATGAGCAATTGACCGTTGACAGTGTTGTCGGGCAGAACCATACCGTACTGCCCGTCCGGGGCAGCGAACATTTCGTATCTGAAACAGTCGGGAAGCTTGCGGCATGGTCTTACGGCATAAAAAAAAGCTAATCACGCAACCAGGTAGACCTGCCGAGGATGGGTGATGGACTTACGTGAAATTCAGAGACTGAGTGATGTTTCCTATCATCGAGCCGAACAATCCGTGCACTTGGAGTCGCCCTTCCGAGTCAGTGTAGGGGACATACCACGGATGGAACTGGATGATTTCGAGAGAAAGAGAAAACGGAGTTCATTATGCGGCGTCCAAATAGCCTAATATCGACCAGGACGCTGATGGGTGTCGATCCAAGTCCATTCCTTGAGACCACTCACGTCTACGAAGGATGTTCGGAGTACGCCTCCTTTTTTCCAGTCCAACATTGCTGCACCGCGATCGGCTGTTGGCGATTTCCGGCAAAAGTATGATTCTTAGATTCACCGAACAGTTCTCGAAGACGAGTGATCGCTCAATGGCAACCACAACCGAGGTCCCCCGTTGCTTTACGATAGTATCAGATTTTAATATTTTCCGCCTCATTAGATCGCTTGGTATTTTCGAAAAGCGGTCGTCCGCGGCCAATTCAATCACCGATGGAAGGTTGTTCCATCAATGATCGAGGTGAAATTCTTCGTTTTAGAACATTAGGAATCATTTAACGACAGAGTTCTTTCGGCCGTGAAATTTTGGACGCAATTGAATCGAGAACGTCTCAAAATGATTTCTACATTCTTCACGGAGAACCAAAATGTCAGATGTTTGAATCAGGGCTAGAGACTTCGAAATTAACCTGCAGCTCTACAGCTTCCAGGAAGGAATTTTCAGCTTTTTGACTTCCAGCGTTAGGAGAAAAGCCAGGATGGATTTGCTAAAATCCGAATACACCTTGAACATCAAACTTTTAGAGGCCAATATTTTCATCATCATATCGAATTGGATTTCTGACTTCTCAGAGCTAGAGAACTGTCTGGACAGCCGGATGGGTTCTCCGAATTTCGATTTGTTCTCCGAGAAATCTCCTTCGAGCACATGCTCTAAGTAACAACGAGGTGGGTAAATGGTAAATTCGGCTTGAGAGGCGCCGCAACCGCTGCTGCTCTGATATGAACCGGTTTGCCCGGTTCAACTCTGGAGTCTGGAGCGGCGGTCCAAGCCTTTCCGAACACGGTGAGGTAACGTAACTCCCGCACCTTCAAAGTTTTGGGCTCTTCAGTAGACAACATCTGTTATGCTGGACCTGGTGTGAGAATAACTGGATGTTATAAAGGCCCCAAGAGCCTGGTTCCGAAAGGCATTACCTGATGCCGAACGCTCGGTATTCCATTCGTCGCAATGTTGGCGAACAACACACAAATAATGGTTCATAACATCTTTACTGACACAGTCACATCTGCATCGCTCTACCTCCGGTAATTGGTTGATTGAAAACGGAAAATTCGAAGTTTCGGTTCAAAACCGCGAAATAACCCTAATCTGATTGAGCTTTTTTCTCTGCGACCACTTGTGACGACGCGAACTTCTGAGTCTCCGCTTGTCATGTCTCTGGTTCATGTACCTACATAGTTATTTTTGTTAGATAGTTGTTCTCCATTACGAGTAGTGTGCGCGAAGAAGACGCTGTCGACATTGTGTAAACTGATTTCGAATCTGCCTTTGGAAGAATGCCTCACGAGGTATAGCTCTCAGTTCTACCTAATAAAGGTGTGGGGCCCAGGATTTGTCGATGGAACTCGGACTTCCTAACAGACAGATCTTCCGAAGTTAAAGTACAGGATGCGGTCTCAAAAATGGATTTTCAGTTCAAATTCGTTAACGGAGGCAGATCGCAGGGAACTTTGACAACTCTCGCGAACAGTCGACCCCCCCCCCCTCCTCAAAATAAAATTCTGGCTACAGCACTGATTGCACATCCGTGGTCTTCGCGGAGGAAGTCAGCTAACGAATTGAAACCTGATTCCAAAGTGCTGGACTGCTCCTAAGGGGAGGCTCGAAGTTTCGTTTGTTGACACTATGGGGTGATTCGATCCATCAACTTTCCTCTGGAACCGCGAGGGATGGAGTCACGTACAAGACAATCGAAATTGTTGACAGCGCAAAGAATGACACAATGGTCTTCAGCAGTTCTCTGTAGTTCAGGCATTGATCGTCCTCCATCAATCCATCGGTAGATTGATCGGAGGTCGAGCACGTGGATGATATTCAACCGAATACGACCTAGACAGGAACAATCGAGCATTATTCGTTCATGTATCCATCAATCTTTATGTGTGTTGATTGATTAATATACCTATATAGGGTTGGAAATGACCAATGTCTGAACTTCCAAGTTTTAGTCATCAGTTTATGCGCCATCATGCTCTTCATCAATCTCGCAGCAGGATTTCAATGAACTGATGAATCGTTTCACTCATTTTCAGCAAAAATCATCATCGTCAGGTTATCCTCTATCATCCTCGTCGGCCATCAACACGAAATCTAAAATCCTCGCGCTTGAGCCCATTTTCAGACAACTTCCGCCACCTGTTCATTCGGGAAACGTATCTTAGAAACCATGCATTTCGTCCCAGGAGCAGTCGTTCCCTCCGTTCCGCTGTTCCGAGGCATTCGACGTCTCCCTCAGCCTGCTGCCGGCTGGACGACGGCCGGCTGGGTGGCTCGGGGAGGGTTTACTATTTGAGTCTGGCGAGAAGCAGCCGCCGCGCCGTCGCAGCAGCAGCAAAGCTTTAACTTCTTTTTCTTCAACGTGCGCGCGCATCGCATCATTCTGCAGCGAACGGTACAGGAGTCTGTGTGTGGTGTTCCTACTAAGGTAAGCATTTCAGAGAAAACGCGGCAAAATTACCAAACCTGTCGAATTGATCTCCAGCAATGAGCTCCATGTCCGTTTTGGAACATTCTCGACGTGGATCCTAAGGAAAATTACGCGAATTCGATGCCATAAGGCGAGCCTCAGCTTCGCTCATTGTCCGTGTGATGTTGGTCGAGACGTTGGCCTCATTTCTGCTCAGCTTATGAAAACGCTACAGCCCTATGTGAGCTACAGAAGTCCGAAAACTTGTGTTTGGCGGATTCGAGGGCTATTTCGTTTTGAATTCGAAGAAATTCTGTTTACTTCTATCTGATCTCAGTTCAGTTGTGATTTCTCGTAAGGAGTGGGGGCGGTGGACTGGGTTCGGCGATGGGCTGTAGAGGTATTGAGGGGTTGTTGAACTGGAGCGAAAGGTTCGTCATTGAAACCAAGATGGAGGAGCGAGACAATCCACACTTCGTCGTCTTCACTCGTGTCCATCGTGCGACCCCCTCCTGTCCGTTCGCCAAGCTTTTATTGGGAACTAAATTCTCGCATTTTCGGACTTGCAGTTAATCAAGCAGCCAAACTAACAAGTGAACAATGGCCCGTACGAAGCAAACTGCTCGTAAATCCACTGGAGGAAAAGCTCCTCGTAAGCAGCTTGCCACCAAAGCTGCCAGGAAATCAGCGCCTTCCACCGGAGGAGTGAAAAAACCTCATAGGTACAGGCCAGGTAAGCGAAAACGTTCCACAATGTTGAAAACAATGCAAACTCGTCTCGTTGACGTCAGTGTTCGATCCCTTAATCCCCGCTTGATGAAATCAGCATCGCTACTACCGTGATCCTCTTGTGAGAACCTGCATTGTTGCGGAGGTGTCTTTCGTCCATGTTACGTTGATGTGACGACACTTCATCGAGCAGTGTTGCTATGTTTCTCCTGGACCACGAGATCAAGATCGGCGCCTGTGACCCCTCAATGGAGAATAAAGACTCAACAACTCGACTATTTCAGGAACTGTCGCTCTTCGTGAGATCCGTCGTTATCAGAAATCCACGGAGCTCCTGATCCGCAAGCTCCCCTTCCAGCGTCTCGTTCGTGAGATTGCTCAGGATTTCAAAACCGATCTCCGTTTCCAGAGTGCTGCCATCGGCGCCCTCCAAGAAGCTTCCGAGGCCTACCTTGTCGGACTCTTCGAAGACACCAACTTGTGCGCCATTCACGCCAAGCGTGTCACAATCATGCCCAAGGATATTCAACTCGCCCGTAGAATCCGTGGCGAGCGCGCTTAAGTCTCTTTCGTCTCTTAATGCATCTTATTATGAAATACGGCTCCATTGGCTCAGAGGGAATGGCACGTCGAGAAAATTTAAAGGAAATCAGGAAATTATGATGCTAATAAGTGTCGATATAAAAACATCACGATCCGGAACAAAACCCAAACGCGAAATGTACACCGCTAATCAACGGAGTTATACTTCGACATGAACTCACTTCTCTGTAATCGCGATTATAACCCAAACAGATGGTAAACGATATCATAAGCGGTAGATTAGGCTTGCGATACTTGGAGTTCAAGAACAAACATCGGTACTGCTTAACTATCTCCCTGCTACTACTAGTACTTCTACCACCTCCAACCCCGAGAGACAAGTTTCTCTTTCTTTCTGTAGAAATCTGTATGCGAAGATGTGAGACCTCATGACTTTCGGTTCATGACTCGCCGTCAGGGATTCCTGGTCAGCGGGCATCCCTGCATCTTATTACAATATATACAATTTTCTCATGAGCCGCCCTGTACACACTATCATTTTTGCTACCGTCCGGCTTGCGGTGGTCTAACTGATGAGCAAATTCTTCGAAGAAAACAAACCAAAAAAAGGAACGAATCAACCGAAATCCTCCTCGGTATCTCCACAGAACCCACGAGTACTAACAATATGCCAGATGTATGTATCAACTCTGATGATGCGACTAACTGATCGATTGATTGATTTTAATAAAATACTTGATGCCCTTGGTCGATTCCGGGAAGCTGGACGGTTCTTATCGGACGGTACATTAATCTGCGAGTCCGACGACAAACCATGCACATGCATATTGCGGCAATCAGTCAAGAGAAAAGAGATTGTGAAGATCCTAAATTTGTGGATGATGTCAAATTCCAAAATTTCATGCTCTAACGAATTTTCCAATCGGGTTGTCCATCGCTCACGATTGAGATCGAAAAATGGGAAAAAAAATGTGAAGATGATTCATCGCATCACTATTCATCACTCGCCATGTGTGTTCGAACGTGCATGCGTGCAAACGTCATCTGTCGGCTGGTGAAGAGAAATTGGATATTTCTGTGTGTGCGCCTGGAATGTGAGCATTTGTAAACTGAATTACTACCACTCCTACTACACGATCATGATACATAATCCCAACAACTAACAAAAACTCACGAATTATTCAATAAAACCAAGATCTTAACCCCAATTCATGGACATTTTCCGTCATATTTGTCTCTGTCCGAAGTATCGAATCGAACCTCCCCCGTATATCTCTTTCGACGATGAAAATTTTTCAATGAAACGGAATACGATGCAAGAATAGCTCGACAAGTTTCGAACTCTACGACGATTTCGCTCAGAAGCTCGACGATTTCACATGTCTACTGGAGGAGTGATATTCATCGTGTTTCTTTTTTCTGCCTGATGTATTTCTCCGCCGACTTATGCTGCATGGCAGGTTCCCGCGTGGCTCAGAGCGTGGAATCCCTACTCGACTCTCCCAGATCGCCGGGAGCAAAGAACTCAGAAATGGCAAGTCTCGTTATGTCAAAAGTGACATTGAAAACTTCCTCCTATCATGTTCAAACAACTCAAACTTTATTTACACGTCATCCGCCTCCATGGGCTCTTCTTCACCTTCATCTCCGCTCCCGTCATCAGCAGTTGTGCTCGCAACTCCTTTCTTCCCTTTGAGACCCTTCATTTTTCGTGTCTGGAGTTTTCCGAAGTCCTGCCTCTCCATATGAACGCGACCCAGCGACGTTCCGAGGTCGTCCTGTTCCAAGTTCTTCTTCTTCTTGATTTTGAGTCCTTTGGGTTGACGCAGTGCCTGAAGTAGAGGATAATACTCGGTGAGTTCGATGTCGAACAACGATTCATTGCCATCGTTTGGTTCACACGGCAGTGAGGTATTGCACATTGAATGCATTCTCACCTGTTTGAACAAATCGTCCGAAGCGATCTTATGTCTCCTGAGCTTGAGGTCCATTCGAGGGCCTATCTCTTCGACTTCGGCTCGTGGCGTCTTCTGTCCACTTCTCTTCAAGTGGATCTGAAAATTCAGATAAGCGTGATTGGTGGGGTTTGGGGAAAACGAGTTTTCGGTTATTTTCGTAGTTTTCTTCGATTTTTCTATTCTTGTAACTCGGAGCAAACGCATTCATCATGTCAGAACTTCGGGACATTAGAGACACTTCACACAAGACTTCAGCAATCCCCTCCTCCATCCTGGAAGGAAATGAGAGACATCGCTTGTTAATGACGTTAAACTTACTTTGTAACTGCGAAGCAATATCGTCACTGTGTCCACGGCAGTGAAGGATATTGTGTGCTCTATGCCAGAAACCCCCAAATATTCCCTCGGTTCAACCCTGAAGAAATCAATCAGGAAGTTCTTCAGTCGCTTCAGCTCGGTGGTTTGCTGCCAGGCTTCGCCGGCGAATACGAGGACAGGTTTGACCATGATGCCGATTTTGGCAACCTTGAATTCTTCCAGTGATTTGTAGTTCTCTACACCGAACTCAAATTGGTCCGAAACCATTCTGTCGAACGTGCGACCGAGCACTATGTTTTGAGGTCGTTTCTTATTATGACTGCCGAAAGCGAAAAGTGAAGTATCTTTTTTCGCCATAAGCTTCTCGAGGTAGGTGACATCTTCGAAAGGTTTGATCTCGTTTTTCTTCTGGTAGAAAACTGACTCCGTTTTCTTGAGGGTGTACAAATCCTTCAGAATCTGTGTGGTCCTCAAATTGATATTTGTGGCTTTGATGAACGATGTTTTCTTCGGGTTTTCGATCGTCAATGGTTCACGAGCCTTCACGATTCTGGAACCTTTCCTAGTCTTGGGACGATCCACTCTAGCCGCGGCGGTCATATTTCTCCCTCGAGAGGACTTCTATTTCGATATCAACTGCACTGAACACAAACAAATTGATTCTTTGGTTGATCCAGTTTCCACTATGCAAGCCCTGAGTTTGTTTTGAGATTCCACGTGCTCCGAAGACACTGGACACAGGCGGTGACTTGCCGCTGTCTGGGATTCCGATGCCTTCATGGCCCGCGCACGCCTGTGAGGAGGACACGGCGCTCTCAATTTTGAGCATCATTCGTCGGTTCTATTTATTTCGGAGGATTTAGCTCAGAGATTCAAGTGATTTGCTGATGCTCCCTCTTTTCTCATTATTTCTGCATCTAGTGGAGTCGAACTTCATGCAGTTAAGCCGCAAATAATGAACACCGTCAATCGAAACCTGGTGGTGGAGAGGAAGTAAACGGCTTGATACGTTCTTGAGGTTCACGTTACAGCCTGATCTGGGAGGAGTTGTGGCCGAAATATCGCCTCATTTTGGGACCTTTCAAGAACCGCATTTTGAATAACAAACGCTTCCTTTACTGTAGGGTTTAATTAACAGGGGGATGTTTCAGCTTCGATTGCGAATTAAAGAAATAAACTCTGGGTGTTCATGATGCCTCGAAACGTAAAGACTTTGCCTTCAACCAATCTATGGCAGTTCAGTATTCAATGCTACACTATTTTGCTATCCTGTCTTAACCTCACCATAACTTTTGAACGAAACGCTCTATCGAGCTGATACTTGTTGTAAGGTTTGAGTTTTAGACTCCTGGTCTCGACTTCATTGCAGGAACTTCTCCACCTTGATGGAGTCGTCATTCGGAGTCTAAACATGAACTCTCAGAATAAGTTTCAGCTCGATCGAGTGCTCAGTTCATAAGTTAAGGCGGAAACACGGGTGCGCGCAAAATTTTGCAACAGAGTGTATTTTGTGAAGCAAGATACACTTGAACAATTCCCACAGTCTTGGCATCTGGTGCTCACTTTTTTACGGTATCCCGGGCGATCGATCTTCCTCGGATACTTGTTTTCCTTGAATAGCAGTCCCGGCACTCTCCCTGACTCCTTCGGCTCCTCCCATCCGTAGTCTTAATCTCGCCCAAGATGTGACGTCGTTTCAGAGCTTATGCAAATAATTTCATTCCGATTGGTCCCAGCGACTTTCGTCCCCAGAATGCTTTGATCGAGAAATGATCCCCTGTCATACTTTGGCCGGTCTTATGTACTACGAACTCTAGAATTTCAAGGGCGAGTTTAAGGATATCGACGTTCCCATCCGAAACTTTTTCGTCATGTGTCAAAACTCTCCGACAACGGAACTCGATTCGCAGCGATCGCGAACTCTGATGAATGATGAACTTTTTCGTTTCGTTGAT
The DNA here is from genome assembly GCA_021527715.1 of Neoseiulus cucumeris. Taxonomy (NCBI): domain Eukaryota; kingdom Metazoa; phylum Arthropoda; class Arachnida; order Mesostigmata; family Phytoseiidae; genus Neoseiulus; species Neoseiulus cucumeris. Next base: position 5,419,894 of record JAJSRV010000035.1, on the reverse strand, counting down.
CTGATGACATCACGAATTCATCACGAGCGTTTCATCCAATCGCTAACCCTCAGTTGACAGAGAACGCTCAGGTGATTCCTTCAGAGATCGAATCGCTTCATTTCCTTCTTCGACTTGTACCCCCACTCCGCCATCGAAAATTCCATACCTCAATGAATAGTTAGAGAGATTCAGCCTCTGATTGAAGACCGGAGAAGGACACAGAGCACACAGCCGAGTTTTGGGCTCGATGCATACCGGAGAAAACCATACGCCTTCCTTATGTTGAGAAATTACTGATTTTGGAGAAAATTTATCCTCGTTCTGAGCCACATGACTTCTAGACTCACCAGACAGGGTTGAAGAAAAATGAATTGTTCAGCTCATCGAATGAGCTTTTCGCTTTCCGTGTGTGGTCTACAGATAGAATCTCCATCTTTCCGTAAATTCTCCTTTGAATCGAAGAGTCGCAACAAGTCTAAAATTCCCGTTTTTCGGTAGAATAGACAATGGGCTGGGACAAAAAGAACGGTCCACTCGCTCACAGATCGCTTCGAATTGGATCGAAGCGGAAGGAAGAGGAATATTTTGAGACACTGAAGTCCAGCGAGTCGATGTACGACTGCCTTCCGTTTATTTTTAATTTGCACCGTTTTCCATTTGTCTCCATCTTTTCTTTCGCTCGAGAAGTTGCACTTGCGCGCTATCGGTGATGACATTGAACGACAATTCTGTTTTTACACAAGAGACTTACGTTTTCGCCTCCTTTCAATGAACTTCTCCCGTAAAGCGATTCGACGTTTAGCGCGCTAAGAGGAACCCACGGTGAAAACTCGTTTTCGCTCATGTTTTCCTTCTTCTCCCCACTTCTTTCTCAACACGGTTCAAACCCGAATTTCACGACTCAGATTTCAGATACATATACTCTTCTATATGTATATATATATTTATAGATTTTCATAAGGTTGTCGGATCTAGCCGTTTTCGTCACATAACAAATGCTAATGTATATTCTTCCTAATAACGATCTATTCCACGATGGCATCGAACAACAATATCGTCACGTCGGGGACACCATATGTATTCATGAATGTATAATGTGGACCGACGCTGGCCAAGTAACTAACTACAATGCTCTTTCCTCGGTTCTGTCATACTTCCTTTCGCAATATTTTGTACAACAAAAATTGGTCACAGAAAAAATACCTCAGTGATGCACGTGTGTCGAACAACAACTGATCTTTGAATTGCTCTGAAAGAATAGCGTCTCTCGCGAGTCTTCCGTCAAAAACTTTTCAACCGCGACTCTGCGACGGTCTCGAGTATCTACTCAGCGATCTTCCGTGATTTCATTTATGTCCTACCTACCTAAAAGCCCACCGTCAAAACATGGATTCCGTAAAACGCCTCTCCGGGAGAAATCGTACCTGTCCGAGGCCCGGCAGAAATACGTCTCGGTGTAAGAGGTTTCAAAATAAGCTTGATTCACATCTTTCTCTCGCTCTAGCTTTCTCTTTTTCTCTCTCATAAGTTTTGGGTTGTTTTCTGTATCCGGCTCCTGTCTTCGAGAAACTTCCTTCGCCAGGAACGTGGATCGGTCGCACTGGCCGTCCGTCGATTTCCGCGAATAATATCAGTTATGTCTATAGCGGAGATAATATACTTCCTGACGTCGTTTAGAATGTCAGGCTAAGTAGGTATGTACATCGCAACGACTTTCCCCCTAAATCTCTTTCTTCCGTTCAATGAACCGCTCGCCGCCCACAGTAAAATTATACAAACGACGAACAAATGTCCTATCGACAGAACTTTCCGTCAACGCCAACTCAAGAGAGGCCAACGTCAGTTGACGTCGACGCTATCATAAAGCGTGAAGGGTCTGCGTTGCCGTCTGATTGCCTCCCTATAATCGGTGGTCCTGGAGAAGCAGTAATTACTGGCTTTTGAGTTCCCAACATGTCCAAATATGCTTTGTTTCAGACAAACTTGCTGCTGTTGTACTTCTGAAGACTTGCACGCGCCGGCGGGCTATTTACGTATAGATTCAACATGAGTAGAACGCCTTTGAGAATGCCAACCAACACAGCGGCGAATCAAGTCAAAAAACTAGAGAAGTTCAAAGCTATTCCCAAAAGTTCTTGGACAGTGCTTCAAACAAACACGCGTCATAATGAAATCGAACCGGGTCGTCTGATATGTGGGATTTCGCTGAGTGGTGGGTAGCTTATCGGATCGCTTAAGAGTGGCTCGCATGGGAGCGCATGCTTCGTGCACTTCCGTGGTCGAAGAAACGAGTGGACATTTTCGAATAAGAGAGGAAGATGTTGGATAGATGGAGGTTGACAGAACACGATTGACGTTCCAATTACGGAGTTAGGACCAGTCGAAAACTCAACGAGTCTGTTCCATCGATGGAATCATTCAATTCACTCTTGAAAGGAGAGAAATGAGAAGAAGTAACAGACGACGGACAATTCCGATGAGCCGCAAAATAGATTATCTGATGAACGAGCTGATGTTCAGTTGATTGAATTCGTAGTGAAGTGTTTGGTTGTAGATATCGCGAATGGATGTGAGGCACACTCCCACCAAAACGTTCTCCACACTCCAACCCGTGAGCGTGAATTACGCGATTCCCGACGTAATGTTGCGTGTCTTCATCATGAACGCGCGTCTAGAATGATGTAAGTTTACATTGAAATGTAATCTGCATGAACACGTGCATGATGCACCGCTTCTTTTTGCCACTATTTAACACTTGCAGGAGGCTTCAAAACACTCCAGAATCTATATTGCAACGATACTTTCGTCATCTCTGGAAGAAGATTCAGCTGCTATGGCTAGACAATTGATTTTCCCGAAAACATTCGAGAAATAACAAGGTGAGCCCGCAACAAATATCTTAGCGCAAGTTCGTTTTCAGAATCACACTTGGTCGTCGAATCAGAATCGAAGGAGTTGTGGCAGGAAACTTCTCCCACTACATACTCCAGTGGCGAATACCGAGAGATTGAATTTTCGCGGTTGCTGTTTGTACAAACGTAGTAGACGAACCCGATCAACAAGTTAAGGGAGTCCGAGAAGTTTTGGGAACAACTAATACATGTACATAATGTGGGTCTGAAATCACTCAACGAGGTTGTCCTGTGGTCCAGCAAGCGAGACCATCCCTGCATGTTGAGTATGTTGTTTTTGTTGTTGTTGTTGTTGTTGTTGCTGTTGCTGCTGCTGTTGTTGCTGCTGCTGCAAGTGTTGCTGCTGCAAATGCTGCTGAGACGCTTGCTGCTGTTGAGTTGGATGGGGCGAGCTCGCCATCTGCTTCTGGCGAACTTCGCGAATCTTGAGCTGCAGCGTTTGCTTGTTAGGGAACACGCCTTTGTGCTCCTGTTGGAAGGCTGCCGTAGCCTGCGCCGTCGGGAACCAACCTACACGGTAAAACATCATCAGTGAAGCTTCTTTCCCTCTTTTGAATCTCCGAATCGGAGCTAGGGTGGACTGCGGTCATCGCGCGATTTGAGAGTGAAATTAGAGCATACGACGACACACAGCCAAACCCCGCGACCTACCTTCGTCGTGGAATAGCTGCATAACGAGCTGACGTCTCTGTTCGAGAACTCTCCGTAGAGACGTATTCTCAGGAGTCCTCGGAGTCATTGGTGTGACTCCAGGAGAATCACCACCGCTCGTATCGCACGCGTCACCCACGGAGCCGCTTGACGCGGCGGCTGCGGCCTCCTGCAAGAGCGATTAAACTCAGTTCTTTCTGAACAAGGATCACGTGATTCTTAATTTCACAGCCTCCTCAGCATTCAACAGTGTCTCATATTACTACCCGGAGTAAGAAGATCTTCAACTGATGAATGGAAATCAACTGAGAGATGTTTTGAGACATGGAGCAATCTACATACCTGTACACTGAACGAAGGCCCGAAGAAGGTATTTCCTTCGAGTTTCGGGGTTTGCGCCGCGCTGGAGCATCCGCTGGTGCTGGGTTCACTGCCTTGGTTAGCACCATTCGAAGAAGCGCCGTTGATGATGACCGGAGCACTTAAGGGAGCCGCGAGCTCGTGTTCTGCGACAAAGAAGAAAGTACGTATGTTTCGGTGCTCGTCACCATCTTCCATCTTGCCCGGGTCATTCGCAGAACAGCCGAGTTTTGGCCTTTTCCCGCGTTCATACAATGAGAGCTTGAAGAAGTACTTGGACCCCCATGATAGGGTTTGGTCTCTGTTCCGACAGGTACTCACTTTTGGGCATTTGGAAGGCCGAGGGAGTGCCGTCATTCCTCGTTCCAGGAATGGGAGCAGAAATCTCGGGTGGCATATGCGGATGATGAAGCTTCTTTTGACCCGGCGCGAGTCCCAACTGCGCTGGAGTTGGAGCCAGGACGAACGGAGTGCTAACAATAACCGATGGTGGCTCCGAAAGACCAGGCGCAGAAGGTCTGTTGACGGAGGGGGACAGCGGCGTGTGCACCGAGAGAGCTTGGACCTTCTCTTCCATGAAGGAAACCTCGTAGGGCGGCGCCGATTGCGGAGGTTCGCGATACGTCAAAGGCGAATGAGGCAGCGGGCTGGAACTATTTGAAATTGTGTTCGAGAACGGAACTTCTCTTCGTATCGTTCGAGATCTTGCCAGGCCGACGGGATCGATAATAATGAATCACGGTTCGGGACGGAATACTTACACAGATGTCGATGGCGAAGTAATGCTATGCGGCAGGCCAAGGAGATTTCCGCAACTGAGAGCTCCGGGCTGTTCTTCCTGATCGCTGTTGTCGTCACCATCTTCTCGTCTTCCCGAGCCGCCGGGCGCGTTCTCGCTCTTCTTGCGCTCGCGACTGCACCATTTCCATTCAGGATGCTTCTTGAAGTGTTCCTCCTTGACCTTAAATGCCATGTCGTGATACTGCTGCTTCTCATGCGGCTTCAGGGCGTACCACCACTCTCCAAGGATCTTCGACACCGTCCGGTTGTCCTGGTTCGGATGACGCTGATGAACGAGGGCCCGATGTCGCTTGCTGAAAATCATGAACGCGTTCATCGGGCGTCTGATGTGGCTGCCAGCCAGGGCGCCAGTGTCCCGTCCGTCCTTGCTCGAGGTACTTCCGCTCTTCTTTCGGGCTCCTCCACTAGAACCGCTGAGGGCGGCTCCTGGTACTCCAAGTTTGTCTTCAGCACTGGCGGGTCCATTATCGCTCACAAATACTTCGTCCAGATCTTCCTGGTCATTTTCACTGCCTCCTTCCTCCATCTGAGTATCGTAGGGCGTAGAATAATTCCTGGAGAAATTCATGCCCGAACCACCACCTCCGCTCGCTGCTCCTGAAAACGCAGAAAAGTTCAGTGAATTTCAGGAGCTGACCTCAAAGAAAAAAAAAACATCGTCTCCCTTATCCTCCGCGAATATCTTCGTATGGTTTTTCGGCTGACTGGGCGAGTGAGTGAGTGCATAAACATGTATGATGGCCTTTCTACAGACAACAGGCTTTTCAACGTGGCCGTGTCTCCCACGCTCGGTGCTCAGGCTGAGAGCGCAGTTTGGAGACCTACGCCGAATCGGGTCACGTTGGATGGAACGTGTCTCGGCGTCCGGTGTTCGCGAAGAATCGAAACAGACATTGTCGTTATGCAAAGGCTCAATAGGAGGCTGTGCGCCAACGAGAAAAGCCACATACTTTGATTCTTTCTCATTTGAACACATTGCAAGACTAGCTGCGGAATAGAGCTTTGAAGTTTTTAAAATGTTTCTGATTGGGTGAATCCAATGACGTCGACGGAGCTCGTTTCGCGGGGAATAAACACAATCTTCGAAGGATCTCTCCAGTTTTTTCCTTTCGTTTGAATCAGTGGACTTACCGAGGAAGGGAACCAGCGACGTCCATGGGTAGACGGGTATGTGATTGTTATTTTCGTTGGGAGTTGAGGCTATCGATGGAACCAGTTGATAAGGACTTCCACCTGCGGCGAATCAAAGGGAATAGTTTGAGATAGTTCATAGCTACGAATTTTCCATGAAGGTGATAGTTTCTTCAGAGCCACCCACGGATGGACCTCCATAATCTGAAGCGGAGAATGTCGGACGATTTCTTCGACTTTTCGAAGTAATAATAATAGAACTGGCAACATCCATTTCGACCCTCGCTTACGAGACTCAATCCGAGTTATTCATTAGATAACGGTACGGAGAATCTTTTGCGAGGCCTGTTCATCTTCTCTTTTGTCCGAAGTCCTCTCTCCGATTTGTCTGACAAGAAAAACGTTGCCAAGGGACTGTCCTCATTATGATCAGGACGGGCTTTGAGGCCACAAATTTCTTTTCGGTAACACTCCTCGAACTCGACGAGTTATTCATCGCTTGAAATACACGCTTCCTAACGCCTTTTTTCTCGGAGAGACATTTCCCCCTGTGGCGTGAGAGATTTTCAGTGAATTTCCTCGACGACTCGATGGAAACAAAATAAAACGAGAATGTCACCATACCGGACACGTTTCCGAACGACGAGATTGGAATAATAAGAAATAAAATGGAGAACATATGGAAAAAGGTCATCGTTTCAAAAAGAAAGCCTCCGGGGCTGATTCATCGAGTGGCCTAACCGGAACGTTCGATTGACTCAGCTGCCCTAAGATAAACCGGTGCCGGCGCTGTTCTACGGATAGCGCGTTCTGGAACTACGAACCACGATCGGGTTACTGAGAAATTTCAACACGCAGAAACAGACTCGAAAGGCCGGAGATTCCGCGAACGCTTGGCTACAGCGGCGAAAACGAATAATGCACAGGTTAGTGCCGATGAAGTATTCATTCAGTCAGTGATCCGGGCGTTCGTTTACGATGATCAAGAATTCGGAGTAAAATTCGGCTAGACGTAAAGAACGACAGAAAACTCTTCCCTGGAGGAATACAGTTTCCCATTCCGCTCGCAGAGCTCAGTATTATCGTTTTTCTTTCTCTCGATTCTTTCAAAAACCGCAGCAGCTCTATCGAAAAGAGCCAAATGATGTTCCCCGACTCCGTGAACAAGAACCGCGATCTCGAAACTCGCACAGCTGTGCAATATGCGAAATGAGCGGAAGGAGAGTTTTAATTGTGCTCTACGCTCCCTGAGCGAAACATTTTTTTTCTGTCGTTTCGAGCTCTAGGTCTGTATGGTGTTATTTCCAAGAACAGGCAGCGAGCAGGTTGACTGACAGCCGCGTAGGCAGGGCTAGTGACGCAGACGCTTATGAACTTATGCTGAAGGGAAGGAATCAGCGAGCGAATCAAGGATACTTACTCGACGAGTGATGTTGTTGTCGCACTCCTTGGGCATCAAAAGCGTATTCCATTTGCTCTTCAGCAACGCTTCCTCCGCAACCGTCGCTTCCAAGCGAATGATGTTCGCCGGATTTGCCTGCAATTCAGAGATGACTTTAGGCATCCGATGTTGAAGACACATGAATACGAGCGAATCTCGGAATTTCGCTTCCTAATTCAAAGATTGGCGAAAGTCGGACGTCGTCGATACCGCGTTCGCTCACGAATCGACGATGACAGAACCAAACTACGAAAATAGACCGCTTTCCGTAGAATCTTGACACCGGGATAGTTTCGACAACCGACCGCTACAAGAAACGTTGCAAAGAATTCGTGATATTCGTCTTTGTTGACGTATTTCGAACGTAGCCCACGTTCACAAGGATTCTCGAAATCTTCCACGCAAGGTATAATCGTTCCAGATTGACGTCGTAAGTGACTTGGATAAGAGATTCGAAAAGGAGAATTTCCTCCGATGAAAATCATAATAGAGAGGATATTAGGTGTGTTATTTCGCTGCGGGCCTACGCATACAAGACGTCATGGAACGGAGCATATGTGACCTTCTTCCTGCCCGTAAGTACCCGTTGGGCCGTGGGAGCTCTCGACCAAAAGTCAAAATGTTTAACGAACGAGCAGCGGGAAAGAGTCTTGTGGTCGACTTGACGCATTTTCGACACAGATGACATGAAACATGAGCGTGATTCCTTTCTGCTCCATGCTCGCGTAGCCTAAGCTATTTTTCTTGGACCTTACTTTGTCCAGCTTGGCCTAATCTTAGTTTGTGAGGTCCGACTTTCGTTTCGTCAGAGCCGTGCGTCGATGTCGCTTCTCACGGAAAGTTCATTTGACGTCATATGCAAAGCTGCTGAATGAGATCTCATCATTGTGAGGAAGCGATTCGGCTTTGTCGTTGTCTTCATTATCCTCGGTGTCCACCATGAGCCAAGGTGCAAACCTCACTCGACGAACGGCCCACGCACTCGAATAGAGTAACGGGCCCGGACATCATTGCTTAGAGCCAACCAGATGTGTCCGCCCGCCCGCCCGCTCGCTCGTCGATCCATCCGTCGTCTTCTACGGCGGAGTTTCTCGTCGAAACCGATCGGGACGCAGAACGAATCGAACACAAAGCCCGTGTTGACGCTGTCGGATATCACGCTGCCTGATGATGACACGAAAGTGTCCTCTCGTAGTAGACTTTGCAAGCCAACGCCTGCCGCTGATTTAAAATATAGGATCCCGGCCCAAGGCCACGGTACTACAACAACTTTCGAACAACTGTTTCTGTGCCAAAGATTGGATCGTCCTCTAATTAAAGCCGACCGCATCAGCTCCGATGACATCAGCGAGATATAGAGAGAGCATCAGTGGTAAAGCAGCGGCTACACAGCTTTCTCTAAGCGCAACGAGTACATAAAGCGGCATTGATATCGGGAGGATGCCGGTGCGAGCCGAGGAGACACTGTCATCGACAAATCCATTGTCGTCATTTTCCAGACTATTCATTCTTCATTGATGGACCCACCTTTGAGCGAGAGGTGTCTGGAACAGTAACCTCTCCGTTGAGATTCTTTGGTGCAGCCGTCACGACTGCACAGTCGTCTCCACTGCTTTCCATTGAACTTTTTCCGGATGCCGTTTGGAGTATGAACAATATCACCCTTCTTGAACTTGTGCTCCTGGAAGAGATTTTGGCGCGGTTAGTGAACTCATTAGTATTCGATGCGAACAGTCATCGCTCACACGGAACCACAATTGATTGGGTGACTGATAGAGAGAACAGTGCTCATCAACTTTGGTAATCGCTATTTACTGGCACAGAAAGCGCCAATAAGAAGCCGTAATTGAATTCTAAATGCTTCTCTTGAACAGCAACGGAATATTCAAACCGCTGATCCGTAACGACCAAGCAGCAGCAACAGCCTTGACTTTCCGCACGCTGCTGACCAAGGTAACGCGCGTAATCTTCTACTACGACTACTACGTGGCTTCCTCTATAGTTTTCTCTCGCCCCGGAACGTCGATTTCATCTTCAACATTCTGCGGACATTTATCGTTTTCGGAAGCGGTTTCTTAGATCTCCGAGGCTTCTCATAGCTTCCTGTCTTCATTGCTGTGTTCGGCGATGTTCAGAATTCCCAGACTCGATTCGAAAATATGTCTTGACGTTCATTCGGACGAATATTCAATTCAATTTTCCGAGTATCAGAGCGACTGCGTAGAATTCCGTTCGAATCTTTATAGCTAGCTGGATCGGTCGTTTCTGTTAGATTGTCATGCGGCCCCTTCGTCAAATTGACGGAGGTCCGAAAAGTCTATACGAACAACAGTACAGCTCTCGTTCAAAGTCACGCAAAGCATCACGGTCATGAGTGTGACTGAAGGAGCAGCACGAGCTACGTTGCCGTTACGGGAACAGTTCACTCCTGCTACGGCTTCTGCGGCTACTACGACTCCTACTAAGGTGTCGACGGTAGCTATGTTCCTTGGCAGGGCACAGCGGCTCCCTCGAAAGCTTTGAAACAATCGAAGGCCGAACTCAAGGGCAAAGTTCATGTCCGAGGTTGCCTTTGCAGCTACTTTCAGAGATCGTGATATCATCGGGTCGAATGGGTGCCAGGTTGAATGGTGGCAACAAAAGCTGTTACAATGTTTGACATGGAAACAATTCGATGAGTGAATTAAAGCCCCTAGTATCCACGACCGCCCGTCTTTTTGATGGTCAATGGCAACAGCCCTTGACAAACTTTCGAACGGAAGTCGTGCGCGTCATGCCAATCAAGACCGTCCGTCTGTCCCGCTGTCTCACCGTCGTTGCGTCGGAAAGTCAGTCAGTCAGTCAGTCAGTCAACAGGCAAGCAGGCTAGTTGGTGAGGAAGCGGCCGGCCACGCAGGCATTCACTTAGTAGCGCAGGCGGCAGTCAATGGTGACGCCGAAATATACTGCCGCGGTGTGTTATTAGGAGCGTAACAGAAAATTCTCCATTGAGAAAAGACGTGGTGAGTTTCGTAGGCGCAACATTCGCCAGCATGACCGCTGCAGTGAAGCTAGATGGCTTGTTTGCTGAATGACTGAGTGAGTGAGTGAGTGACTGTCTCGCTAGATGGCTGGCTGGCGAACAGCGAACCATAATCGTTACTGTAGTTCAAGGTCTCCGTCGTGTCGATATTGCTCGCACAATTCCTTGGTGGAATGCCGACGAATGCACCGTTGCCATTCCAAATGCCAAACCAGAGATATTTCAGAAACGCCACTTGACTCGCTCAAGAATTCTATTTATCTGAGTCGCTCGGTCGCTCACTCGCTTTCGCCTGCTAGTTACCGCCGACCTAGCCAGCGTTCTAGTCGACAGGAAAGCAAGAAAACACACTGACAATGAAACGCTTTATTACCGAACGCATCGAGCGTAAAGCAATTTGTCCGAGCGGTTCTGTTTGCGTTTGACGCGGAGGTTGACGGATAAACAACCATGTGGTTAATCCTCCATTTGGTCAGTACCAAAGGGATCCTGAATGGGAGTCCCGCTCGGAGCGTGACGCGTGTTTCGGACTCTGGTTCAGCTCTTACGTACATGCAGTATCACAGAAAATGCACAATGAACAAGGATTGAAAGGGAATCGATCACTCCCAGTGCCCAGATTACGAGAGCAGCAAGAGTCCGTTTCGAGTTAGCGAAACTATAGTTGGGATCTTCTTAGCGAGGAGATCGGAACTTGAGATTTGTACCTAGGTACTCAGAAGGAAAGAAACTTACTTCTGGCTGCGAAGATGGCAGAAGATTCTGCGCGGCCATAGAGAATGCAGGCTGGATGATGGACTGCGGACTGCCCACAGCCGGGAGTTTGTAGAGATTGTTGTTGTTAGTTGTCGTGTTGTTATTGTTGTTGATGTTGTTTCCGCTGATGTTTAATGCACTCATCAGCGGAGGGGGACTTGTCAACGATGTCGACATCGAGGACGTCGCTGCAGGTTTACTGAGATCCACTGCGACCATATCGTCGTCCTGTGATGGTCCTCCTGAATTCACAATCGGAGATCCACCGTTGCTGCTACTTCCCGCTCCATGAGGTGTCGTCGGCGAAGAACAGCTCTGTCCTCCGAGGGAACTCATCGCAGCGGCCGCCGCGCTAGCCTGAAACCACTGCTTATCAGTGGAACATGCTCAGTTACCAGAGGCGACGATATTCAATGAAACGATGCCGGAATTTTGAAAAGGCGTGCCACCCATTGACGACTCATTTCTCGACAGAGAGCAGGACTCGTCTAGGAAGCTGATGAAGCGAAGAAGTGCTAGATCTGTTCAACGAGGTCCGCCGAGCTAATGAGGGACATCGAGCTCGAAGCACCGCGAATCTATCAAGTTGGTCTTTGCGTCGTTGAGGGAGTTAGGTGGTAATGAGCCCTTAATGTGTCGTTGTCTAGGAACGACAGTTTACGACAGACGATCCGAGGATCCTGCCGACTGCCGGCCGGCATACACAATGTAGTCGGCGACCATCGGTAGCTCACAAGAGGTAAGAAATCAAGATGCGCGAGTTCACGAAGTGCGCAAAGAGACTGAAATAGGGACCGAACGAAACCAAGCAGACGGATCTCATTCATCTTGCCAGCTCTCCGCGAAATACTCGCGCAGCTAGTGAGTAGTAGTAGTGGCGGTGGCAACAGTGATGGCAGTGATGCTGGTGGCACTGCTCGTCTTCGCTGCTGCGACCGCCGCCGCCGCCGCTGCCATCGTTTAGAGCGGAAGAGACTGAGGAACGTCATCAGTTACTACAACGGCAGCTATGGCAGCAGCAGCAGCAGCAGCCCTTTACCCATCCACACATAGAGCTCGGTCGACGATACCGTTCAGACGGACGGCGAAACTCTCACAGACATAGTGAGTGACCAGCTCTACTTATCAAGGCCAACAAGCAAGGAGTCCTTGAATCGAATTAGCTTCGAATCGAGAATGAAGCTCGGTGGCACGCCGGCGTGACGTGCTGATGCACAGCACCGTCATCGACACGATTCCGGACGCGATTTCGGCATCTACGGTGCGTTCGGCATCATCGTCGTCGTTACTCACCGGCGGCATCGTAGGCTGGGGTTGAAGGAGAGCGACTTTTGGCGATCGTAAATTAGAGATGTCGTCGTCCAGAAAGCCAGCTGGACTATGAGAATTCGAGTGAGGGGTCGAACTTCCCGTGGGAGTCTGCGTCTGACCCGATCCACCGCATCCCGACAGACCCTGTGGCGTTAAAGGGGTACGCGGCGTATGCTGATCGGGCGTTTTCGGAGTGGGGCTTATGATCACGCTGACGGGAGTAGAGGCTGCACTGTCCTCCCACCAGGGGGGCTGACGAAGTCGAATTACGGCCCGTGAAACCCAGACAATGCTTCCTCCCTCCTCGGTCGTTGTGACGCTCCTGAAGAAGTAGCACACAAACACACGGTTACTCGACCGTTCAGATTGGCAAAACAAGAACGAATGTACGGAAAAGCGGTTGCTGTCGAACACGATCTGATGAATTCTCGTTCTCCCTCTGACTTACCCTGGTTGGATTCCGGTGTACATGAGGACGAGTTCGGAGGGTACCTTTACAGCGTACTGCGTTGGCTTCGAGCGCACGGCCTGCAGGATTCCTTCGACGTAGAACGGTTGTTCGGTGGATAACCGAACACAAACCGGAGTTCCGATGACGGATAAGTGTATTGGTGAGGGACTATGGTCGGAAATGATCGGACACGCAGTTGTTGAGAACACGTTAAGGACCACCATATCACGTCGGTCTTCGCTGTCCAACTGAAATCGGAATTGGCCCTGCATTAGTACAGTCGGATGGCGCGTATTTACTCATTTGTGGCTTTATGTAACGCCGGAGTGTGTTTGTAGGTTTCACGTGAGCAGAACAGGTGAACCCAGGTCCCTCCTTCCCCATGTAACGCGTTCGTCGAGATGCCGTAAGCAAGAAACCAAGCGAGGACGTAGGCTTTCAGCAAGTGTGTGTGTGTATAGTGGCTTGTAAGCGAAACATTATTTTCTAGCACGAGCAACGCAAGCCGCACCCCTAACGTGCTCTGATAATCCATGCAAAATCCCTCCAAAATACGAGAACACTTCTGATCGAAGGGCGCTACGAGAGATTGAGGAACTTCTTCTATTTGGGCTCCGTCGCTTCATCGAAGGCAATGCGAAACCTGATTGGCGCGGAACACGGAGAACTGCGAAAGCTGGCGCTCGAACAAGAACATCATTATCTAGAATCGGCGGCGGCGCTCAGAAGCATCCGGCTCTTCGTTCCCTCGCTTGCTCAGTCAGTCAGGCAGGCAGGCAAGATACTCAACTCGCTCATAAACAGTTTACGTGACTCGGAGAAACATCATTTCGTAGGGGCCGAGGTCAGAAGACGGACCGACTTACGGAGCAACCGAGAGACGAACTCATTTCCCCATATACAGCCACTCACGGTCGGAGTTACGAACCGAAAAGCCGTTACAGCTCATGAATCAATATCGTTCAAACCGCAACCGAGGAGAATCAACTCCTCTCCTGACAACAAGGCGAGCCTTCACTCGAACAGGTGACATCATCTACTGAGAAGTTATCATGCTCTCACGCCTCTGTACATACACACATAGAGTACATATATGTACATATGAATGAAGTTCACCGAGAGAAACAAATATCGAAAAAAGCAGCTTTTCGCTGAAACGATGCTTTGATGCATGACACACGAGTGTTGCCCAACTGCAGAAGTCCACGAAAAACAAGATGGATGATCATGATCATGATGATGATAACAGAAAACATATTCGAACTTCCTAGCTGCCAGAGTTTCCTCGATTCTAGACAGCCGCGATATTCAGGCCGACTTGCAGCTAGAGATCGAGCTCGCTCGTAGGTGCGGCGGCAGCAGCAGCCAAGCCGACTGGCCTTCAGCTTTTCATAAATTTCTAGTGTATATTCGACGATTTATCTCTCAATGAATGGCGCCACTCGAGCTCGACCGCCCGCCCGCCCGCTTGCCCGTGCGTTCATTTTGACTGCGAACCTACCTGTACAATGAGATCGGAAGTCGTATTCGTGACGTTCTTGATCGTGGCTGGAAAATACCGCAGGGTTTCATCTTTCTTCACGAGCACTCGATGTCCTCGCCAATCGGCTAAATTCACTTCGGTAGTTTCGGTTACTTCATCGACCCCCATCATCTCGAGACCGGGGCCGCCGAGGCTGCTCACGACGTTGAGGCTCCCGACATCGCCTCCTCCGTACGGGGACGGGAACTTTCGTTTCTTCGGAAGCATGCAGACCTGCAACGACGAAAAGAACTCATATTCAGGAAGAATCCAAAATGTATCGACTCAAGTCTGTGTCGGATCGAGCCCTAGGATCTGGGTACTTGTTGTTGGGTGTCTTTGGAATCTCTTTCCGATTCCCGTGTCGCAGAATATAACATCGGTCGATCTGCTCGAAAATTTAGGGGTGGTCAACCCCTGAGGGGAGTGGGAGAAGACACATTCCCATACCAAGCAAGCATGGACACAGCGCAGGATGCTGCTAAAAGGCACGAGTGTGAAAAAATGACTAGGTATTTCTTGGGAGTAAAGTATGACGGGGAGCAAAAAACGAAAAGCGGCATATAATGCAACGAGTTGACGTAAACAGGAGGAAGGAGAGAATACCGATTCGAAGGGACGGCTCTTCGAAGACGTCTCTAGTCGTCGCTATCTCTCTCTCGAAAGTAGTGGCCAAAGCAGTACTAAAATGTCGACCAGAAGAATCAGTACGGATCAAAGAACCCGGCACCGCGGAGGGCACAGTTCAACTGCAATATTAGAATCTACGGGATCTACGAGCTGAGATAATCTTCAAAGCACTAAAACTCTATGGTCAGAATCGTGTAAATCGCGATTTTCAACCACCGTGATGATGACAACAACAACCACACGCCGAATCATAAAAGCCTAGGATATTGTCACCATCGAATAGTTGTCATCAACTAAAAGCGCATCGTCAATAGATCGCGAAAATATGTCCTCTAATGTCGAGTTCACTTTCAAGCAGATCACGACGGGACGTAAGACCAAGAGTGACGGGATGCGGAGTTCGATCGAGGAGAAGAATCGCGCGCTTTCTCGAGCTTATTGAGAAGAAAAGCTTCAGATCTACTTAGATCCTGTACATCCTTCAGGACTGTTTCGTAGCTCGAGGATATTCTTCATGGCAACTCACCGATTTCTCCTCCTCGGATGCCGCCGGTGAAGTTTTGTAAAGACTTGGGGTCTGAACAACCTGATGAGGAGCCTGCGTGGTCAACTGAAAAGAAGAAATTTAATTTAGAATCAGTTCTGTGGAGCGCGGAAATTCGTCCTTTGTTCACGCTTTATCGCTGTAAAAGTGAAAAGCAGAAGAGTAACTGAACCGATTCTCGAATTTTTTTTTCATAGCTACGTGGCAGATTTTCGCAGAAAGTCACTCGGGATCATTTTGAAAACTACAGGTGGCGAACGGCGAGCGAAGGTCTTCAACTTCACTGGTGAATCAAGAATTCTCCAGGAGAACTTTGCTCCACTGACGTCGCGAGTATGCTCCACCGGTCAAAGTCCGAAGCAGTAGAAGAACGAGAGCTTGACTCAGGTTTTCAACGAGCGCTGCATGGTTTGCTCGAGCGCTTAATGCCGTCTTCGTGTTCCGTCTTTTCGCCCACGGATTCGTCGTGGGGTCAGTAACTGATTGGGTAAAGTTTTCGTTTGCTTCCGATCTGGCTTCCTCTTCTGTTATTTCGAGGTATGCGACTTCTGTCTCCGTTGGGCTTCGCGTCGAGCCTCCAACGGCTTCGCTGCGGCTGTCGTTTTCGTCGTCGTTCCGTTTCCGAAGACACCACAAACCCTCCCCGCACACCTAAGTGGCATTGAGTGACTCACAGTTCTTTCTTCGGCGCAGTTGTGCGTTCGGGTGGTACCAACAAGATGCGTCAGAGCTTCTGCGAAAACTGCCAACCCAAAGGGGTGATGCGTAACATCGAGTAATTGTTTTCGGACGATTTCACCATGAAAAACTGGTTAAGCTGTGGTTGCAATTCCTAAACACAATGGCCAAACGACGCGATGCCACTCAAGTTTCGAGAGCGTACCCAGCGGCATTTATCGCCCTGGACATGACATAACCCGGCCTCTCGATAAGCTCCTAATGTCACTCCGTTCATCCGAGCGCTGCTCTCTGCTTGATAGCACACTGTGAGCTTGAATGAATGGAAAATACCGAAATCGCTTTCTTCGAATGCCTCGATCTCTCAGTCAGACGGAAACGTGACGAATCTAAGACTTCATCATCATTTTGATAGCAGCAAGCAATCGAACAATCATCGCGATAAGACCGAAGGGTTGAATCCACCTTAATTTACCAAATCCTGGGTCAGTTTACCTTTTTTTGGAGAAGGGGTCAGTCTAGATACGGACAATGTTTAAACACAGGGAAAAGCAACACCTTTGAGCTCATCAGACTTGAAAGTCGCACGATGAGGCCGGGATAGGGTAATCGATGATCGTGAACGAATTCATCTCTGCAAGCATCTCTCAGTGAACGCAGCAGCTCGAACGAGGATTTCGAGCGAGGTTAGCGGAGATTAGGCTCCCGTGGATCATATCATAGATTTAATATTTGTTGACTGTCGTCAGGCAGACTCGCAGTTAGCGGAGCACTTGTAAGCGGCCAGCTTTCAAAACGCTGTAAAAGCGAGAACTAACTTGCTGATACAGGCCGGTGTCAATGACGCCGCAAGTGGGCGACGTTGACTCTGGACTGCGTGGCCTGATGAATCGACAAAATTTTCCAAGCTCTCGCGAATTTCCCCATTTTATTGCCTGCATTCTCAGTCGGCGTGCCGTTGGCCTGTTGTTGGTGCTCGGTTAGAAGTGAACAGAGTCTACCACGCCAAGAACGGCGATTTTAGTCACTCCGTGAGTGACTGAATGCGCGTGTGTGAGATTACGGAGCTTACGGTTACTCGTCGCTTTTTTTTTGTTCTCTCCTCGTCTCTGTCGCTCACGTGAAGGAGTGCAAGACGGTCCAAGAGAACCGGCGCGATCGTTCTTTCCAGTACAGTTTCTATTCCAGGGTGCAAACAAATAGAGAATCGCTTAGCGAACGCTAGCCCTCATGTATCTTGAGATCCAGGTTCAAAACTCCTCTGCTATGTAGCAATGAACCGAAGGATTATTCCGCAAAATCACAAGAGCCAAACGAAACTCTCGCGTTGTAAGTGCCGTGCCTGGCCTGTTCTCGTCTTGATTTCGATCCGGACGGAGTCTATCCGGCGACGAGCGAAGAAGATATCAGAGCCGTGAACGACGATCACCACATAGAGCCATAGACGACCAGATCTCTCGATCGCGATGGAGGAGAGAAAGAAAGATAAGGGATCAAATTATATCAAGGCTGTGGTTTCCAAAGTGGTCATAGATGAGTCAACCGACAAAAAGAAACGACAAATATTCACTGATCCTCGGATCAGAGTAGTTTCCACTTTAATCGTGAAATACAGCTCGACGGCGGACTCGTGATAATGTGTAATGTCGACAAGGATAATATGGCGCCGATAAAGTGCGGTGACAGTACAGAGAAGACGCATCAAACCATCACGACTTGTTTGTTGCTTCAGTTTTCAGGTGTTCCGATGTGCTAGCGTTATAGAACGCCAAAAATACCCTGCAAGCCCCGCGGGCCAGGACATGACACGATGGATGAGCGGCTTTAATTGCGAACTTGCTGTATGAGAGGATGAATCGTCAAGCAAGCTCCTAAAACATGGAGATCTCTTGACAGATCACCAAGTATGATCCCGAACTTTTGAGTTTCAGAGACGGATCGACACGTGGCCGCCGAACATGCGCGCGCGAGATCTGCTTCGAAATGAAGTTGCGGATCGGGAGACTTTGTTTCACCAACTTGCAAGATCTGCTGATGGATTAATAGATTGCAAACTAGGGCTGACGGATCGGCTTCGATTCTGCCGCGATGATTATGATGATTGCTGATGACCGAGGAGATCATCGTAATCTTCTGTACCGATGCGCAAAGCTGTCAACAGCACGCTGGGTGCGCCGCTGACCGTTCCACATTTATTGGACCTCGTCGCTCGTACGCTCGCCTGGATGGTCAGGTGGCTTGCTCCGATGGTTTGTTAGTTTGTTTCTGGCTTGCTGCTCTAGGTGGCTTCGATGGAAACGATGATGCCGCCGCCGCCGTCAGGAGCGAGCATAGATGACGACGACGATGAAAACGACTGGCGGGCTTTAGCGAATCAAAGTCAGTCGGTCGGTCGCCTGCTCGTTTGCTCCTTTGCTAACGGCTATATGGCTAGCAGGCCGTCTCGTTGCTTCTGCCGGCGATGTCGTCGTCGTCGTCGTCGACATTCGAACAGAGAAAGGCGAAACAGAAAGAGAAGCAACCCGTGAAAGGAACCGGTTTTTTGAAAGGCGTTCGCGTCACCAACCAACACGAATCTGGACACCTGCTCCGAACTCTTCGAGGTGGATGAGAAGAACGAGAGAAAGAAAAAAAAAAAACAGGAGGCCGTATTCTACGACGCCGTCGTGGTCGTCGTTGTCATGGTCGTGATTCTGAGATCAGCTTTTCTTGCTGCTCGAGAGTTATGACGTCGGCGATTTCAGTGGCTATGGCTCCACTCTCCATCTATTCATTTCATCTTCGATATGAGGACATGAGCTTTTTTCCGAGCATGCTCATTCATGGAAAACATGGCGCTATGGAATGTCCGTCGACAATCCGACGTTTGGTTGTCAGGTCAAAATTTGTCCAGCTGTAGCCACCGTGAAGTAAGGCCGTCGTCGATTCAACAGTGAGTTGGAAAAAGACACACGCCAGAGTGGATCATTAGGCTCCATGAGGGAATTTCTGTATTCTCCGACATCGGCTAACACGAGAGACCTGCACGCATCGGAATGGCACCTATCGATGGACGAGCAGACCATAACTCAAACCCGATCACTGACCTAACAAGTCTGATCGGGACCGATTCTGTGGCGCTCTCCTCTTCCGTCAAAGAAGATCCGGTTGGTATCATTTCCTTTCCAGGCGGGATTCTTCAAGGAAACAACTCAAGGCAAAATGAAACAACGCAACAAGGTTCGTGGAAGAGTTAGGCAGACTTGGAGCGTGATCGATGATTGCCGTGGAAACAAGAATGGCTTCCAGAGTCATCACGGTGCCAGTCGTAGTACTCGTAACGTTTGATGTAGTAGATGTAGATGAGAGAGTTGATATTGGCCACTTGCGTGCATAAACGGATCTCCTCGCTCGAATCGCGATCAAGAGCGGGAAAACAACTACACCGATAAACGGAAACGCGGTAGATCTACGCATTAACGTTTTCGGAGCAGCTGACCTTGCGGATCGATTTTTGAGGAAAATCTGATTCATTAACAAGTCGATTTTCGTCTTTCCTACGAAGCGGCCAACTCGCTAGATATTTCGTTTCTTCTGATCGCTTCGCATCGAAAACAGGACCTGGGGAAGACCTGCGTCAATGTCGGCGGAGACTATCACAACTAACACACGCCAATTGAAGACCGCCAACGGCACCGGCAGCGGTGAAGAGCTGAAGGGACCACTAGCATGTTGTTCTGGATGGAATCGTGCCAGATTTTAACAACTGCTGCCATTGGCTCGCCGGACCTGGCCAGGCCGAGCTGGTCCTCTAACTATCTGACGAACGTCGCATTCGATGAAGGATTCACGAGCCACTGTACCGCTGAAAACGCGGACTTCAGCTGACTCATGCAGTCGTAACAGGCTATCTGCTCAGCTGTTGTTCCAGGCGACTCCATCAGTTGGCTGACGCTCAGTTTTGTTCCTGACCGCGTCGCTCTGATCGTTCGATTCGAAGGTTGAGTTTCCCTGCTTCCCGCTCCTTCATCCGACCCATCCCTTGGTCCCAGAGCCCCGATCCTTCCCGGTGACCACTGCCGACGGAAAACTCTTTTCCAAATCTTTCAGAACCTCATTGAAGCTCACCCTAGGCCTTGAGTTCTCGCTTTTTTTTGGAATTTTCACAAGAACTTCCACTGCGAACCCGCCCGCCATCTGAACTTTCTGGCTTGATTTTGAGCTTTTTTTCTCTACTTGTCCCCTGGAATCGCCGATGGCATCGTATCTTGTTGAATAGCCCTCATAACTTCAAAAGTGCTGTCATCAATGAAGACTTCATTCACCCGCTTATACCCTTTCCTAATCCTCAAGCTTCGTCATGTTTTTATCTTATCCGCTTTAACAAAGTCCCATAAAGCACTCAGCACGCGATGGCGGGCGGGAGTTTAACGTCACGGAGGAGGATTAAGTAAAACTTTTTTCTCGGGGAAGTTTGTTATATGTGCATCGAATTTCCTGTTTTTTACACTCTCGATGGGGATTTCCCTCGTTGCGATGACGGGTTCTCTCCACATACTTGTACGTTTCCTTAAAATCTTCCATTCATGGCTCCTCTCCCGTCCGCTTTGAAAGATGCGTGCTCGCTGTGATCGATTAATAATTCTGATATTACAAATTTGTTCATTGAAAGCGTTCGCTCGCTTCGATCCGTGTTATAATTGAAACTGCAGGCGAATAGTTTACCGTGCATAGCGGTCAAGCGAACGAGCGAGCGATAGAGCGCGTCCGCCAGAAGAGAAAGGCAAGCAATGATCTAGACGCCGCGCCGGTGCTGTTGCTGTGTTGGATACCGAAATGAACAGCTAGCATACCAACCATCATCTCCGTCGTCGTCATTGCCGCCAGCCGTCTATGAACAGCTCATCGAAAAAAGAAAAAGCGTTGGAGAAAGAACCAACCGCCTGCAGCTCGCTCTGGCTGCTGCTGGCACGAGAACCAACGGGCCCATAGTAAGGCCACAAGCACTTCTTCCCAGAATGCGCCGTCACCGCTTTCGCAGTGGAAATCAAGCGCGTACACACACACACACACACCACTCTAACGAAATATCAATACGCGGCCCGGACGACCCAGCCGCTTGCAAACTACATTCACGTTAGTTGTTTTGTTCGGTTGATGCCTCCACGAGATTTGCTTCCGAAGCACAGAAACCTCTCGACAATCGTCGCCAAGAAATCGCTGGAAATTCCTCATCAACAAATAGATTCAACGTGAGAGCCCCGCTTCTCTATCTGTGAATGCGTTCTTGAAACAGGTGTTCGGAGTGCGAGAAGACGTCGCTTCATTGAACTTATCTAACAATATTTATATGTACGCACGAAATTCGATCCTGCTCGAGACGTATCGACCACTGGACTAGGATGAGCTCCCACTATCTCGGTCTCATGACCTCGTGACACGGGTGAACATGAAACAATACATTCGCGAAAGTCCACTTCTGTTTTCTCTCGCCCATCAATCCTTCGATGCATTCGAAGAAGAGCTCGTCAGACCCCGGCGTACACACATCAGGCCGAGAAGAATCCAACTCTCTCCTCGACCGTGAGTTCCTCTGACCGCATTCCAAGATCCAAACAGCGAACGAGCGAGCGAGCCAGAAGACCCCGAGTAGAGAAACTCGACGATCTCCGATGGTGGCGGCCTTTCGAGCGACCAAGCTAACAGAGAGAAAAAAAAACCCGCATTCATTTCAGCCTCGGGAATCCATCGACCAGTTTTACAATGGGCACATCGTACACCGACCATTCGGCGGCGACTTCGAACTATTCTTCATTCGAGAACGCTCCGTTGATCGTAGTTTTTGCGAATCACACTACATAGTTTGAATTGATGGAAATCCAAGTCCATTCGGATCGCGAGTTCGGAGAATATGAACTCTGCATTTATTCAATATCGGGAAGCGTAGACGAAGAAAACATTGATTTTCCTTCCACTGGAAAAGCGAAACAAATAAAATATTCGTTTCTTGAGTGGTCAAGTCCAAAGGGACAAGTCTCTCCTCTGGAACACGGCAAACGCAGATAAATAACTCTGAGAGACCAAAGCGAGAGTTGCGAACGTCACAAATTTCCAAACGCTTTGAGCTCTTCACCGCTGCTGCTTTCTGGGCATAACTTCTTGTCGAGTGGAAAGCGCACGGCAGCCAAACCCCTTCGACGCGTTGATGAACGGCTCGCCGCTTAAAATCACCAATTTGAGGATTCAACAAAATCTCTCGAAAAGATCAGAGCGAATATAAAATATTAACAACGCGTCCAACAGGCGCTTTCCGTAGCGACCAGTTGAATGTTTAATGAGTAACGGAGGTCGTCGGGTCGACTCGATCTGATTTGTGTCTTGAGCGTAGAAGCAATCAGAGTACTCCCAACGAACGGTCGCCTGCTCGCCCGCCCGCCCGCCAGTTGCTCGATCGCTCGCCGCCGCCGCTGCTGCCTTCTCGGTGGTGGGGCACTCGTGAAGCAGATAGCCCCTAAGTCGGGGATACAACATTAGACAGACGGACGGACAGACGGATGGATGGATGGATGGATGGATCGACCGACCTACCGAACGATAGACCTTTCTGGCTGTGTGGTGGTTGTGCTGCTGCTGCTGCTCGGAGCTGTCTTTTCTTATTGACTACCCCAGAGGCCCTTGAGGCGATATAGCAGGGGCACCTCAACGCACTTCAATCTACCGCTGTTGAATCTCTTCATGGCTTCGATTCTCAACCTACGAGTTAATGCACTGCTGGGGCTGGCTCGGCCTAACGTTGCTGTGGCGGCGGCCACAGCTCGAGAGGGTCCTCGTCGTCTTTGTCGTTTTGCTTTTCTCAATATTCAACACTTTTGCCGTTTTTCTGGGGCCAACACGTCGCCGTCGCTACCGTTCTCGGGTACGTAGCCTCACTTTACGCAGGAGCAGAAAAAGGCGTCGTCACTGCCGCCAATACCGGCACCACAGGCAGCAACGAAAGAAGAGTCGTACCCAGCCGCACAGTATACACCTATTACAAGATAACGGAGGATATTTCTGTTATCATCTTTGAATCGAAGAAATTTCGCCAACACTGCTGCTGATAAACATTGTCTGTCGCATCGGCCAGCTAGTCGATCCTTCCCTCCATGTGCCTGTTTGTCTCTGCCCTGTCGGATCGCCCACCGAATTGAATGCAAACGCCGTCTCTGTCGCTCCCTCTTTTCCTGTAACCCCAACGCGACTCCGGAATACCGACTCTCTGCGCGATGAGAGATGACATCCACTTGATCCATCCGCTCGTTCGCTTCTGATACATTCAATCCGAGAGGGGCTGTTGCAGTTGGAGGGGAAGTCAAATGCTTTTACTTTTTTTTCCTATTTTTTCCCCGGTCTCTTTTCAGTTTCGAAAATTGGCTGCACCTATTCAGCCGACTCGGATTTACCCCGCCGGACGCATTCAGAATCTACTTGTGATGATTCTTGAGAGGTTTCTCCTTCTCCTTCTTCGACTTCCAAGTTCCCAGACACAGTTCGATTGTTCGTTGAGTTTGCGTCCAGCCGTCTTTCCAGGTTCGCCTCCGGATGGCAGTTCACTCGAAATTATAATACATCAGAAATTCATTCAGTGGACAATCGATAACGGTTCGACTTTTGCGCAGTCGGTGCCCAGGATCGATGATCGAAGAGATTTCGTTATCGGTTGGACCGTTGAGCTTCACTCTTTCTCTCCCTTCGTGGCGCCCCTCTCTTTTTCCGCCGAGGTCCGTTGCCGTAATGCTGGCAGACCGCGTATTCTAATGCCATTGTCAAATATGGGCACACGACGACGCTGGAGCAGCGCTGCGCTCTCGTCCGTTGGCTCTCATTCGGGCGTTCAACCGTTCGCTCGCTGCCGAATAAAACAACGGATACAACTTCTGTAAAGAGCCAAACGAGAAAGCGAACAATTGACAGCAAGGACCACGGCTCGCAACGGACAGAATTCAGTTGAAATTTCGTCGGAGCAGAAATACCAATCTGAGATCGTTTAGCTCGCCGTCGGTCGGACGGGCATGCAACGGACTTCGTTTGAGCATCGTCATTGTCGCTTTCTGAAACTCACGAAGACCTTGATCCCGACCATGATCCTTTTCGACAATTTTCGCTGACGAGCGATCGTTCCGATGCGAAATTATTTTTATCAAACATCCAGACTCACTCGATACGGGATTCCGGAAATTTTCCAAATAATTATCACCGATCCCGAATCCTTTTCCCTTTTCGCGGCACCACATTGGCTCTGATCTACAGACTCGACGAGTTCGCGAGTGAATAAAGTGCTTACGGAGCGAAACCGAGCCGAGAGAAACTTTCCCACACATCTTGAGAGATCTACTTCGTACGCTCGGCTCTCATTTGCTCAGGTTCCACCGAAACTTCGATCGCTTTGCCCTCGCCAACACTGAGTCGAGCAGAAGCTGTTGTTTTCGACGGGGCAAGCCGAAGTCATCGAGCGCAACGTGAGTAACAACCTTCTCCGCGTAGCTCAAACAGAATATATCCATCACGAACTAATCCCACACTTGAGTAATCCAGGCGAGCAGTCGACTCATTCATTATCCCGATGAATTCAAGTGTGAGTATGTGTGTGCGAGTGTAGTACAGATAATTGCGATTTGTCGATTCAAACAAGGTGCAGCCTGCATGCAATCCATATTTTGGTTATCGTCGACGAGGAAATTCGCTCGTGCAAGATTTCGATCTCGAAATAAGGAAATCGAAGCTCGGAGGAATCGAATCAAGATTCCAAACAAAATTCCAGAGCCAGCCGATTCCCGACGTCGAGGACCTTGTCGCCAGTGACCGCTTGTTGAGGAATGCGATGAAAGTCACTGCTTGACAGACTGATCCGGCAACTTGGTGAGCTCAGAGAGCTGATGAATGAGAGCGGAATTCAAGGTTTCCAAACTGTAGTGTATCTCATTGAGGACATGGTGGTCTTAATTTGTCTATTCAGATGCAGTACGGGACTGACAGGCTTCGCTGATTGACTGTCGCTGCAACAAACTTAGCGCTTCGCTGGTTGCCCGGTCGGTGGCCCGCGCGGCCGCGCCAGAGGAGAGCGTTCATTCAGTACTTTGTACTTGAGCGAACGCTCCACAAGGATTCACATACAAAGACACGAGCTAGAGATGCACAGAAACTACGACGGAGTGAAGGGAGAAGGAGAGAATAATTCGACTGACTTGGTACGTATTGCGTGGTATGATAGTAACAGCAAAGGCAACGGCAGTAGCGGCAGTCTTGGCGGCGGCGGCTGTGGAACAATGGTGCTATGCTACAACAATGAGTCTCTCAATGGAATGGTAGTAACTCGATCTCAAGCCGCCGTTGTGATCGCCGCCGCCACCTTCGTATCTTCTTCTTAGATGAAGAGGACAGGAAACAAAGTGTCATCATTCACTGATGATAGTCGAGAATTAGCGTATCCTAGTTTGACGTCAATCTACTCTCCGTTCACTTCCTTGCCCTGCAATCACTGAGGAGACCAGAGGTAAAGGCACACCTCTAGAGTCCAGCAACCTCAGGGTGGAAGCTACGGAGGAATGCGATGCCGGAAGCTCATGCACCACGAGCGAGTTCGATAGTTCTCGATACTGAGTCGCGAAGAATGTTTGGTGTCGTACGAGATCATCGACTCCAGCAGCAAAGGTTATTGCGAGTGCAGCATTTCGTTTCCTACGAGCACCGACGTCGTATCCACGGTCGAAATGGCGCCCTTTCGAATTGCGCTGAACTTCAACTTCTAGCTGACAAAGACGATGTCCACAGTGACGTCGAAAACAGGCGATTTGACTACGATGACGGATGTTATTAATCGTCATCGTTGCAATCATCGTTGTCGACATACACGGCGGTCGCCATTTCTCTGACCGTTGGGCCAAACAAGGTGCAGGCCGCCGCCGCCGCCGTTGCCACCGACGTTCAATGCGTCGAAAACGCGTGAGTCTTTCGGAGGCGAATAATCGGGTTGGACGACAACCTAAAATGGAACCAGAATCAACGCCCACGATACGAATGCTCGGTGCTGGTACCGCTGTCGATTGCGCCGTAGTAAAACGCTCGTGCGGCCGACGTAGCCGCCATCGACGCCATCACCGTAACAATACAAGCGAGTAACCGCCTGCCGCCGTAAGTGCTTACTTCTATGACGACGATGACGAGCGTTCCAACCGAATACTACTACTACAGACACCCACAACCGTCTTCCACGCAAAGCGTCGGACACATGCATCGACACGCATTTAGCCCAGTCGAATAGTAGTGCGTGTAGTAATGGTAGACTCGGTAACGCTACTGGATGTGTCGTCAGCAACGCACCAAGCACGCTGGCAAACGTGACTGCGTGAATGCATGCATGCATGCTTGGTGGCGTGCGTGCGTGCGTGCGCACGCTCGCGCGTATGTGTGTACGTATGTAATCGGTCAGCAGTTGATATAAGAGAACCGCTACTTCCACTGTAATGGGCAAGGCAAGGAAAGCAGCGGTCAGCCAAACAGGCGCCGTCATCGCTGTTGACTAACTGACTACCTGCCCGCCTGCTAGCCAACCGACCGACCGGCTGGCCGGCCGGCCGGCCGGCCGGCCGAGGACGGTGTGAAAAGATCTTCACAGACTGATACAACGAGCAAGAGAGTAGCAAAACGAAGCTGTAACATTCCGGGAACACCTACGAACACGTTACGCACTTACGCGTCGCACTCATCGATTCATCGCGAATCGATTCTTGAATGATTGCGAATGGCGACCGCTGTGCAACCGCGCACCCCGTAAGACCTGACCTCAACTATTCCTGTCATCGGACTCGTTTGTCACCTATCCCGGTTGTTGGGATCCCGGGAAACCCTTAATTCGTTGTTCGAGGATGAAGAACGAAAACAAACGAAAAATCAATGCTGGCTGGGGGACCATGGCGACTGGTCCGGTGGTATCCGCGCGTAAACGAATGCATTGCACTGATATCAGCTGCATCAACGAAGTTTTTCTTCTCAAAACAGGACGGTTCCGCCTTGAGTTGTCAATGGAGTAGAACCGCGAGGAGCGCCAGGAGTCCGGGCCCTGATCTAAATTTGTACTCGGAAGCGCGCCGACAACCTCGTGTATCGCATTGGTAACACACAAGCATCGATCCATTCATTCATTCAAGTCTCTCAGCCCGTCGATGGCTCGTTTTTTTTCGCAAATTCTCTGACAAAGTCAACCAAGAACTGATTATGCTTTTGCAATGTCGCGACAGCAGTGTTGCACAGCTGCAGAGCTTGTCACTTGATTTCTGTCGAGCTGCTACGCGAAGATACGCGAGTTCGGACGAGTTTTGAACGATTCGAGTAGCACGCGCAGAGGCAATCCAGCGATCTGTGAAGGCTGCTTGGCAAACTTACCATTTTTGGTATTGTATGAAGCTATCAGCTGGCTGCAGAGAGAGCGTGAGTTTGGTCCATTGCCCGCTCAGTTATGACGATTACAATCGCTACAACGTTCATATTTATCCAAGAACACAGTGTCGATGAATGTTGCTGTTGTTGGTAATTTTCTTGCTATTGTTGCTATCGCTTGTTCCGTTGTTGCAGTGGTGACGGTGGTCTCGGAGATAACAGAAGTGATGATGGTGGTTGTTGTCGTCGAACACCAACGACATACTACGAGCAGACTGACACTAAGCAATCGGATGAAGTTGATCTCCGTTGGAACTTGGTCGGCCTTTTCTTCTGGCAGTGGATGCACGGAGGCCAGAAGTGCAATTCGCGAGCATTGTCATCAAGCACAGTAGTTGGCAAACGAGTGAAAAAAATAAAACTCTGCTGCAAACTGTCGCGTCCTCTATCCAGCGAGCGACAAGATGCCCTCCGAGCGACGAAAAGCAGCACTCTCGGTGTTTGTTGATGTCGACTTTTTCGATGAGATTGCTAGCGTTCACGACAAAGTCACTCGCCACGCTGCTCGAACTCGTGCTCCGGTCGAGTTGCACACTAAACACTTGCTGGAAGCGTCGCACGGGAGACGCACGCTTCGGTTCAACGTTTCATTCAATATTGTGTGCTGTTGTGTATAAAAGTCCCGTACCTAGAGCTCCCTAGATCAGGTGGGCTTTCAAACAACGGCGGACGACGCGAACAATCCGCTAACAGCGGACAAACTAACTCGCCGCTCGATAGGGCTTCGAGAGAGGGTCGTTCGCACGTGGAAAGGGCCTGTACGCCGCCGGCGCTGCCTCCTCCGTGGCCGTCGTTGTTGTTGTTGTTGCGGTTGCTGCGGCCACTTTTCTCGCGGCTGTTGTCAATTTTGTGATCGTTGTTATGGCAGTTGGTGCAGCTGTTGGTGGAACGCACTCGCAGATGTTGTGGGTGGATGTATGTTTGGGGTATGAGGGTGACCCCCGCCCGGCGGCATGGGCACCCACGGCGCGGCGTGACGCCAACTCTTGGAAGAGCGCCGCAAACAGAGTCGGCGTCAACAGGAGTTACAGCAGCTTCGACAACAACAATCGAAGCGACAGCGACAACAAAAGGAACGTCGCGAGAGCGATGGACACGGAACACTTTCGACTGCCCACGTAATCCGAATGAGATAGACTAACCATGCACTTTGTGCACGTGTAGCGGATCTGCGACTGAAACACAAAAGAGCATGGCGGCCCTCACTCAGACACTTCAAAGACGGGAATCCACGTAAAATGATCTCCGTAACTCTTGAATTCACAATCCGTCCTCCCACCGACACATAACGAGCTTTGTTTGAAGGTCTTGATGGAACACGACGGCTCAATAGCGCTAAGGACGATGTTTACCTATTGACAATAAGGGAGACTCGTCGTCCCCTACTAGAGACTAACAATGCTTCTCCCCTCGGGGAATCTTCTCCGCTGGATTCTAAATGAACAAGTTCGATGGGGAAGCTCAGCCCCCCGATGGGGGGAGCAAGTCCTAGAAAGCGTCTAGCGTCTCGTTAGAGGTGTCAAGTTCACGCTCAGCTTATTCTCCGTTTTAGAAAAACTTGCATTGTGAGATTAGACAAAAGATGCTCGACTGCTGTGAGTGGGTCGTGCAATGCATTCGGCCTCTCCTGATACGCTTCTCTTAACACGCGTATCGGCTCCGAAAAGTTTCCGCAACGGGACAAGGAGGCTCACGCTTGCTCAGAATCATGCGCTTCCGCCGATACTCGATCTGAAGATTGAGGAGAATCCGCCGATCCTCACAAAGCAGAGCAAGTACATGGAGCAAACGCGTGCGTGATGTTTCAGAGGACAAATCGGAAATAGACGCGGTGTTGTGCAGACACACAGATATTTGCCTCCATTCTTCTCTTGCAGATTCGTCCCACGTGGCAGAGGAGTTAGGCTATTTCTAGCTTTCGGAGTCTCGGCTGAGAGGAACTAGGACGATCGCCGCAAATGTGAACTTGGATTTCACCAAGCACCGATCAGCAGCTCGTTTCTGGAATGTTTACTCGAGAAAGTTGCGAGAAAGGAAGCAATCATAGGAGAATTTCCGCAGCTGCGTCTAGAAGGTCTGCGATTCACTTAAACCCACCGCTTAGACTAATCTAAGCATAACTAGGTGCCCGGCTAGTGCCCAAGACAGGGAGTGAATGCGAACGAGCTTGGTGTACTCGCGTAGTACAATTTTGAGTCGCGCGAGTAGTCGTAGAAGCGAGCCGTGATGAATTCCTGAGGCATGCGTTCCCCGATTCGTTTATCGATCGCCCTTGAGATTCGCTATTGGGCGTCGAGAGAACATTGTTGCGAAACTCGAACTCGCCGATTCGCCAAGGGAACTTCTTTGACCCTCGAAAACGATTCCATTTGATCCATCAAGGCTTGCGCCTGTAACGTGGACTAAGATCCACTCTCTCAAACAACTCGTTCATACTCCTTGTACAGAGAGAATTCGTTCCTCTTCTTCGAGATGGAGATTCTTCACGAGGGAGAATTCCCCGACAAGTCGATGAGATCACGAGTTCCTACATCGGATTTCTGTCGCAAAGTCGAGTTTTCTAGGTCGTTAGTGTCCAATTTTACCGTCACAATGTCTGAACTGTTGGAATGAGCTACCCATTGGGTTGTTCATGTGATTGCGACGGCATTTGCGAGACTTCCGGCAAGGTCCACGCTCACCGTCCG
The DNA here is from genome assembly GCA_021527715.1 of Neoseiulus cucumeris. Classification (NCBI taxonomy): domain Eukaryota; kingdom Metazoa; phylum Arthropoda; class Arachnida; order Mesostigmata; family Phytoseiidae; genus Neoseiulus; species Neoseiulus cucumeris. Next base: position 5,389,561 of record JAJSRV010000035.1, on the reverse strand, counting down.
TCGGCCTCGACAGATAACAACCGGCGGAGTGGAAGGATGAAATTCGAAACCTCGAACATGTTTCGCAAACGCGTGTCGCTCAATTTCAGATCCGAACTTTGTCTCACAGTAATAGCCATAGGTGTGATAATGTCTCAACCTTTGATTACGATCCCGGATACGTAATGTTCTTATCTCTCCGATTCTCTTCTTCTGAAGGTCTTGGATCTCGACGGAAGACCTGACTTTCAAAAAACTCCTCCCTCGGTCTCTTCCAGCGGAAGACGCAGTCCCTATTTGTGTCAGCTGGGAATCTCAACTTGGAAGCGAGTCCGCTCGGTGACCCTGAGTTTAGACTGCTGGCAAAAAAATGAAAGGAAATTGTCGCGCTTCTAGTCTGTTGACAAGGTGGCCAACCACCTGTTAGAGTGTGCCGGCTTCTACGAGGACGGCCGTGTAGGGCTGCGCTGTGTTTGTCAAGTCGGCAATAACGTTCCGGCCGCCAAATTTAGCGGACACTCACGGTGCCGTTTAGAAATTCTCCGAAGAGTAGTCGTAGCTGCTGGCTGGCGGTAGCGGCTAGGGAGATCAGCAATCGTGCTGCTGCCACTGCCGCCGCGGCCGCTGCTGGTGGAGAGAACAACAACGGCTTGGCCTTGAAACTCGTTGGGACGCTGGCCAAGACCCGGCTGCGTGGAAAGGGACGGCGGCAGCAGCAGCAGAAGCAGCAAAGAGTTCGGATCGCGGTTCATGATGTAGATTTGCGTCACTCGAACGCTCAGTTAGAGCTAGCAGCTACCACATAAACATAAACAGCTAGATAGCCCTTCCAGGCTAACGGCTAGTCTACTACGAGGCGCCGCGCCCGTTGCACTCTTGGTCAGGAAGCCAGACGGCCCAAAGCCAGTCAGACTCACCCAGAGTACTAAGCTGCAGGGTCTGGTATCAACGACGCCGCCATTGAGAGAGAATTTCAATGCAAACACACTAAATAACTCGAACGCTCGTTGCTGCTGCAGCAGTTGACTGACGCGTCAGTCAATCTGTCTCCTTAGCAAAGCGCTCGCACTGTTACTATTGACATCTGTTGGTTTGCACAGGCCGCGCGAAAGACTTAGAACTCGGCGTCCATCACTCCGGCTGAGGGTTTTTGCAAGCGCAGGTGCAATCTCGGAGATTCATTACTGCTTCCCCAAGGCCGTGGAAGTTCCTCTCGATACTCGCGTTCGAGAAGAAGGATTTCCCCCAGCTTCCAGGAGTATACCTCGAAATTACTACCACTCTGTTGAGAACTTTTAGCGAAATCCTCCAATACATTGAAAGTTCGATTCTCTCGACACAAAACTAAAACTCAATTTTCCTTTCGGAGCATACTCGACCAGATGTTGGATTCGATTCTACACGTCGGGCAGCCCGTTTCGTTTTTTTCCGCACAGTCAGACGTAGCTCTTGTTACAGTGTCGCATAAATCGATCGACCCGTGATGTTGCATCACTCATTGTGCTGAGTTTCTTCTGTCTGGAACCTTGAAGGTTGCGCGGATTCCCTAAGTAATCAAGAGACATCCAGACGACCTTCAAAACCTTGGATAGACAGAGAGGTTGCATGCCCAACACGCTCGAAGGATAAATATTCATCAGCTTCATCGGGGAATCTTTTCCGTCCGGACGGCGTCTCTTGTTTGCTTGCGGGACATCGGTCCCCGAATCGTGAAACAAGAGTTCGTTTGGTCCGCCGGACTTATTCTCGAAATTTGGAATCCACAGAGTTGGACTTATGTTCGAGGAAGATATTTCGATGCTTCTCGATTTATTTGTCAAATTTCGCGCAAATGAAGGAACCTAGGCTGCTCCGGCCTTCGAGAGCCTTTCTTCAGGTTGAAGTGCGCGGAGAACAAGTTAGAAAAAAAGAAATATGAAAAAAGCTCGACGACGCGAGCTCCGTTAGACGAATCTTTCAAGGTGCTTTAGAACCATCCATGAAGGCTCGGGCGGCTTTTTACTCAACCTGATCGCTGTACCTCTCGCTTAGCTGAAAATGCTTTCAAGCAAGGCTCCAAGTCCGATGCACCCAGCTGAAAGCAAGCGCGTTCGGAGCTGCATACGCTACATACCGATGCGCATGGTTGTGAATCAGACGATTCACTCGTATGCATACTGGGAAAATTCACAAATCGGGCGAATGAAAAATAGCTGAAAAACCTCGTAAGCTCAGGTTTTGGCTGACCACGAGTCTGACTGACAATGAGATACTGATGAGAGGAGAAACGTCAGGGAAAAATTAGGACAGGCTTTTTCTTTTCAACCCACAGATTTCAGTCCCGATAGGCGAGATCATTCCACCGCTCTTGAAATTCTTTCTTCGCCGCGGAAAGGGTTTGTTCCCAGCGTTGACTCGTCCCGCTATCGGAGAAGATTTGAATGGGATCCCTCCAAATCTTTGGTATTCAGTAGACTGTGAGTCAGAACAACTAGAATGAACAGAGGGACGATCCTTCAAACGGCCGGTCAGAGGCGAGCAAAATATGCGAGCCCAGAACACACCACAGAAAGGTTGAAGCAAGAGTACAACGAACGCGTCTACGGTCGTTGAAAAAGCACCTTAAGTCCGTGGGTGCCTCCGTCTTTCAGCTCAGCTCGGTTCAGCTCGCTCCGCTTCAGGGGTAGCAAAACCAGGAGTAATCTTTCTTCTTTTCGTTGGCTTCGGTACCTTACCTCTCTCTCTCTCGCATGCGCGCTCGCTCGCTCGCTCGCCCGCTCACACAAACAGAAAGTTCCCCTGGCCGAATGTTAGCCTGGTTGCCTACAGATGAGCATAGGATAGAATCGCGCAGTCGAACAACCACCAGTCAGCCTCCGAAATGGTAGTCATGCCCGTGGGGCACCTTCGACCGTGTTCTGCGCGAAGCCCTCCTCATGGAAGAGAAGAAGGATCAACACGCACTCTTAAAACGTTTTCGGAGGATGACTTCCATCATTGGGACGGGTTCTCTTGATCATATTTACTCAGTTCAGAATTCTTGTCCCGATGTGAATTCAGTAGGGAATGATGTATGCAACGCACTTGCACGAGCCCAGTTTCGGTAGCTTCTCGTAACTACAGATTCGCTCCATTAGGGGCTTGATGGTAGGTTAGCTTCAATTGTGAAAAGCTTCTTCTTCGGTATCTACTCATCTTCGGTTCCCAGTGATTCACGACGACATGGCAAGAAGTTGAAATAAACATTTCGAGCGAGTTTCTGCCATTTTTATCACGAAGTTGAAAATGTCTTTCCTTCATCTCTGCACTTTTCTTCGTCGATTCTTTTCAAATCCAACTCGAGGACGAGTTTGGTGATTTACTTCCTAATGCAGGTGCCGTATGCTTAGAACACCTGACATGAAATGCAAAGTGCTCGGTATCGGCTGGAACTGGATCCTGACCTCGTTGCCGATCCAAACGAAGGGAGGCAACGAGGAGCACGACGTGACATTGCTCCGAGGGATTCGGACACGATCTTACATTAACAAGACAGACCGAATCACAGTGGACTGAAAGCACGAGCTTCCCTCCTCGTACCTTCCATAGACCTGCTGTTGGCTCATGTCAGAGTAGGGCCCCACTCAGATGTTAAAATGCATCATCATCATCAGCATCACCTACTGCACTGAACACAGCAAGGTTCGCCGGTTCGTGCGCCCGCTTCTCTACCCGGCAGCTCGCTTATCATAGAAGCGAGGGAGGTGGCCAGCCGACCAGTGAGAAGGCATCCAAAGGGGGATGAGTGAGTGTCGGAGTAACGGGATCCGAAAGGTGACCAAAGTGAAGCATTCAACACCGCCTGTATAACCTCCGGGAGGAACTCCACGTCGCTAATTGAGACGCTCTTATCCTGATCGTGAACAAGCGGAACGAGGCAACTTCGAACCTTGTGCATTTCCCCACTTCTTCAAATGTCTCTTACCTCGACCTCGAAGCTGCAGTTCCCCTGAACCTGGGTTGTCTGAGCTCTCCGCGTACATCCTCATTTGCGTCTCCATCTTTCGAGGTATATCGCCGAAGGTTCGCAGTATCCGTACATCAGTTCGTGGTATTCTCGGTATAGGAACTTCGGACGTGATCAGGAAATCAATTGAACTTGTCTTCTTGCCGTCGACAATGAGCCCAATCTATTCAGGAATTCCACTTTCTTCAAATTAGCTTTGCGCGTCTCCTTTGATGTTGAATGCTGTCCTGCGTAGAACCCTCTCTGACCTCATCCGACATTTGATTCCAGGAGAGTCGAAATTTTTTCCAGATATCGACAAATATATACATATTGATGAACGAATACAATAGTCACTGTCATCCCCTGAATCAAAGAGAAAGCGCTTCCAGAACTGTCGGCCCCATTCCCCCAGGAGAGCATATATTCATTTTTCACATGACGTTCCACAACGTCAGTTGAGTTGGGTTCCACTCGAACTCTCAACTTGTTTATCTCCTCGAGCACGATCGGTGTCCTCGAGATTTGCTATGGAATAGGATCGAATCAGTGGGAGCTCTGGTGCAGGCGTATAGCACGCCAAGCTCTCATTCCGGCTCCCTACTCAAGGATTTCACAGCCTACGGCTTTCCGTTTGACAACGTCGTCGGTAGTACAGTCGTGCAAGTTCTCATACCGATGGTCCCCAGTTGCGTGCGATGCGCGGCTCAACGCCCCAATATTGATTTTGGTTTGTCCTGAGTAAAACGGTTCCCCGTGGTCGATACCACCAGACAATCGAGATCTCTGAAATGTGATGGGTCTCATACTGCGTCTGTCGTCAACAAAAGTAACTGCAACTGTCATGGATTCTACTTCCAGATTATTCGCGTCTCAAAGAGCGTAGGATATCCGATCCGAGGTCCTCCTCGGGTTCTAACACTCGACGACAATGACGGCGGCATTATGCACGGCGCAAAACCCAACGGCACATTCGGAGGAAGGGTCACGCCTAGCTTTCTCATTCAGGTTACCAAAACGTGGCATTTTATCTGCCCTTAACTCAACGTTCATGAACGAGGGAGATGCGAGGTGTTCTCCTGTGAGACAATACTAGGGGCGGATTTATGACTTAGCTACTAATAGCCCAAACCGCGCCGCTCACTCGGAAACCGCGGTGGCTCCATACCGATCTCCTCCTGCTTGAATCTTCTCTTGAATACCTTCATTGATGCGGTTCGACATTCTACCATCTTTTCGAAAGGTGCGGCCTTTGCTCTTTGCGTCCCTCTCACAGGGAAGAGTGAATTCCTGGGAATATTTGAAAATATATTGTTGACGTCCTATCGCGTTTTTTTTTGCCTAGAAGCTTGATTTGCACGAGAGAGGAGGCGCTTTCCGCTCCTGGTGAAGCTGGTAAATCGACCCCACGTCCTGGTTTCGAGTCTGTGCGCTCTAATCCGACGAAGAATGTCCATAACTTGTTGGCAGGGATCGTCGAAGAAGTTCACCGCTTGTCAAGAGTTTATCGCCCCAGGCGATATTCAAGACTTCCGAAAAAATTCGCTTTTGATACACGGAGCCAGATACAGTCAGCCCTCGAATCGCTCGTTAATCCAAAATCGGATGAGAATTAGAGAAGCGAATTTCGCGGACAAAACTAATCAGAAAATGCTTCTGAATCTCTCAAAAACTGCCCGAGTACATTGTGTGATGAGTAGCTCATGAACTCTCGCATCATATAGATATTTGCAGTCCTCCTTTCTAGTCACGGAGCTGGGGCCGGTATTTCGAAGTTTTCATCAACCCCAGACCGAGGAACCGTTGTCCCACTGGGGAGTGGTTACGTTGTTGAGCTGTCTGGTACAGAAATGCCGAAGCAGAGCATTTGTACTTGAGATGAAGCCTGAACAGAGAAAGGCTCTGGAGCTAGTCACAAACATTCACATCACCAACAAAGGCAAAGCAAGTTCAAAAAAATAATTTTCATCTTTCATTCGGGGTCATTGAATCTTTCCAAATTCCCTGACTAGTGTCACTCCATTTGAGGGTATATGTCGGGAGGTGTATTTTCTCGACCCTCTCGTTCATTAGAAGGCTATATGAACTATAATGAATAAATACGACATTTGCATTTGAACCGCAGCATGAGGTGAAAAATTGTAAGATGGGAATATTTTTTTATCTCAATTTATTCCTTTCATGATAGAGGATTGTTCCAATGCATTCATATTGATACAACTTCACGATTTAACTCGAGATATATTTAAGAAATTAAAGTAATGGCTGTCTTATGGCTGTCCTATCGACCACGAACTACCTTCGTTTACCTACATAGCTTGCCTATTGCACAAAATATCTTATAATTTCATTCGTAATGCTTTTCCTCTCTGTGAAGACATTCCAGAGTGATTGTATTTACAGTCTTATGGTACAATTCGCAAGATCTGTCGCTGAAGTATTTTCGCATGATACCCCTCTTTCTCTCTCTTTCTCTATTCCTCTGATATACTGCATTGTATGCCCTAACGCCAATCTTCCAGTTCAAAACTTCAGCGGGACTTTCAAGATCTCGTAGAAAAAGTTGACAACTTCCAGAGCTAGCAGAAAACGACTTTTTTTACCGGGATTCGAAGGAAGAGCAGACGGAATTGAATTCTTGCCATATGCGAACTTTGAGATAAACAATCTCAGGACTATGCGCGCCAGTTCGAGCATTAGTTCGAAAATTTAGAAAATCAAACATTCCATAGATCAATTTCATAAAAGTCAGAAGCGGTCGAGATTTATAGCCAGAAGGACTAAGACCATGGGTTTGTGATTGTCGGAGCGTTCTCCAGCATGTAGGAAGAAGAAGATTTTAAAATGTACGCAGATCGAAAGCTTCCGAAATTCCACCTTACAATAATCGTCATCGATGGTCTCGGGGTCGCACAAACTGAAACCTCTCTGATAATGATGTGGGACTAATTACATCTGATTGTCGACATGCCTTTACAGATAAGACAGCTGACGAATGTTTCAGCGTTAACGTGTAAAAAAGTGAAGCGTTCGGTACACATTCGTACCAGCCTACGATCGGTCTCAAACTGACCAAACATTCACACGCTTAGAGCTCGGAAACTCAATATGACATCAAGTCTTAATTGGGGTTCGCCTCCGCCCAAACTTCCTTGGAGACATTTCCAGGTTTCTTGAGACTTGTTTTTGATTCTCTCTCGTCCAGAATCTGGCTATCATTCAGGAGCTGGAGACTGCGCTCCGAGAAGCTTTCAGTCCTTTTATTTGGATCTCTCGCCGTATTTCCAGATATGCCCAGATAACCGAGGTCACAGAACGCCGGGAAACTTAACCTCATAAAGCTCCTCAGCTGCTAACTATGGTTCAACAAGGCAGAGGGAGTTCTCAACACCAAACGTCGACGATTCGCAGAGTATGCGCAAGGATTCGAGCAGATCATGAAACATCGTTTGAACATGACGGACCAAATCTCTAGTACTATGCGAGTAGCTGCTGCTGGAGTGGACTGACATTGTCAAACAGTTCAAAGAGCAACTGCCCGAATTCAGTCTCTCATGGCACAACATAACATTACAGGAAAATGCGGCTCTCGCGCTGATTCTGTTTGCTAAAATTATCTCGATCGATGGTGACTCGCTTTTGGGAACTCGCCGCGGTAACAGACGCGTGCAGCAAGTGAATCTGAATGTCATACATCAGATGGTCAGTTAATCAGTTACTCAGTCTTCCATTCACTCAGGTCGATGATACAATAGGAACCCTAAAATTTCAAAATCAATAATCTATATGTCAAGTCGCCCAACCGCTCGGTGGAACGAGCGCGTCAAACTCAGAACGTCTGCGACGTCGGGGGTAGACTGGCGGCAGCCGCGGCCGCTTGCTGCTGCTGTTGATGTATTTTCATGTGTTGATCAAACTTGTGCTTGAAATAGGCCGAAAAAGGACATAACTGACATTTATAAACTCTGCCCGGCTCGCGGTTATGAGTCTTCATGTGGGTGGCTAGCGAGCTGCTCTGCGCGCTGGAGTAGTCGCAAAGCTTACATCGGAAAGGTCTCTCTCCGGTGTGGATCCGAACGTGCAGTTTCAGGTTACCTGTGAAGAGAACAACAAGGAAAAATGTTATACAATCTTTCCGAACAGACACGTTGATGGGAACAGGGTTATATTCGTAGGAGGCTTGTTCGTTTGAACATTAGCACCGAGCTTACATAAATGAAAAAAAAAAGAGAAATTCATTTCCGACGATTTCGAGTTTCGCTCCGTATGGCCGTTAGTTCGGGAAGAAATCAGCCTAAAGGACTCGAATCGGACGAAGACTTGAGCATAAGCTTCAGCTTCCAGCTGCTCGTCCTCGTGCGTATCCGCCAGTCCTGTCACTGCGCGACACGCTCGTCAGATCATCTGCGTTTCTTTTCATTTGGGAAGGTCGACAGGTGCCTTCGATCAAATCAATGACTTCTTTTTTCCTCCTTCGGCTTAGCTCGAAATCGCTCGTGTTCAATCGAAGACCTAACAATGAACATTGGGGCTCTTTCGAGAAAGAGGCTGCAGATGGTGACGCCGCTTCTATCTTTTCCATTTGATATTCTTTCTTTCTGTCTGTCTTATATCAGCGGACGATACAAACCGCACAGGAGGCCCAGCTTACATCAGCATCGGCACAGGTCCAATCCAAATCTACACGCGGCGGCCCCTCGAGAATAAAAATCAACATTATGGACTTCATCATCGAGCAGAACGAAGTCGCTTTCGGTCGTCGGGCAACCGAATTCAGTTGGATTCAAAATCCAAACGCACAAGCGCCTCTCCAGAAATTCAGAAAACGCCACCTTTGCGTCTGTGCTTCGTTTCGCTGCTCTTGGTTTACTCGCTCTCTTCGATTTCTCGACAAGTTGTCGTTGTGTCTTGACTTGACTCAGCAGATATGAGGAGGCTCAACAAGAGCAAACATTTTTCACTGAAACTCCGTCCGATCCACGGCATCGCAGGTACTTTTTCCTCCGAACACTATGCGGATTGCGGAGCCCACACGAATCCCGATGCGGTAGACGTTCGTAACATCGGAATGAATGGTACGTTCGGGTTCGTCTACTCGAGTGGTGGCTGAGGCTCGACAGATAATGCCAGTACGACGAAGAGGATAAAGGAAGAGAAGGAAACCACGTAAATTTGAAGACCCTTGATCGTGCGTTCACTTGCGGCCTTTTCGGATGTTGGAGAGGAGTTCACGAAATGAATTTGAAACGATTCAACTTTTGTTTGGCTTTCAAGGACCCTCAACCCAGCATAAACCGTTCACGACGGTGACGGCGGCAGCGACGATGATGTTGAGACTGGCTTCTCGTTCAAAATGCCTGCCTGCCTGCCTGCCTGCTTGCCCGTCTGTTCGTTGTATCATTCATACAGATTCTTCGTCATCTTTTTTGCTCCGTCATTCTGTGCCGCCGTGCTTTGTTCGTTCGCCTTATTCGTCGCCATCATCATCACGATTTGTATTTGAATTAACATCGAGATGGAATTCGCTCACATATTATGTGTTGTATACTTTGTCTGATGATGAATCATTCACAGACAGAAATGACGTACGACCCGCATTGTTCTTTCTGGAAAGTATGTTCCGGCTAAAGTCGAACGATGGGATTTGAACGACTCAGCACCAAGAATGGAAAGATATGATTGAGTGGAAACGCTTTGTTTGTTGTTCGCTCGCTCGCTCGTCCATTCGTTCCATGGGAATCTAATGAGCTGCTGCCACCGTCATTGAAAACACGACGACGACGACAATTGTCAAACTGAATGCATACAGAAGTTGTTCCATCATGTACAGTACCAAGAACCTTGCTCGATTGCGGTGATTCGATGGCAGACATGATGCAATGAAGACATACGGTGTTTTCTTGGCACGATGTTCAAATGACGACGAATATTTCATTGTCACGAGCGCATAGCACAAAGACGCGACTGAACCAACTCGTACGAATGGTCTCAACTAATCGAATCGGTCGACTGAATCGGTCGAAACTCAATTGAAAACAACTTTAAGGTCTCACCTTTGGCCGCACATTTGTAGGGACAATAGGGACAGCTTTAGGGTTTTTCTCCGGTATGTGTCCTCAGATGAGTCTCGAGGTTGTGTTTTAGTCCGGTGCGATATTCGCAGAACTGGCACTTGAAGGGCTTCTCACCACTGTGACTTTTCAGATGTGTTTTGAGTGCTGCCTGATATGGCGTCAAATAGTTGCAGTGTTTACACTTGAACTGTTTCACTGCTGGCTGAGCTTCGCTGTTCGTGAGCGCGATCAAATGCTCCAAGTTTAAACTCTGAAGATTGGAGAACATATGAAGGTTGGGTAGGTTTTGCATCACTTGGTCCAAGTCCATTGACGGCGTCATCATCGGTTCTTGTTTGATGTCTGCAATCGAAACACGCCAATAATTTACCCTGCTTAGCCACGAGCTGCGAGGACAGATGACAGATTCATTCAATGCGACGATATTTGTAGATGTCGAATCAAGACGGCACTGCGAAACTTTTTCTGCACAAAATTTATTCACAAGTCAAGTTCTACAACGTGGACGAGCACAACGCGGAGCTGAAAGCGCGAAAACACCGCCCATCAGAGGCCAGAGCTCGCGATGGAAACGCTTCGATCGTTCTGCTGAAGCGTGTTCCGGAAGTTTTGGATGCAACCTCTCCAGGAATCCAAAATCTGGAAGCAAGCATACAGGCAGTTAGCGAGTCGTAATATCCAACGACACATAAATAGAGTGGAGTCGTTCTTTCTCCGCAGTGAACAACATATCTCGATATTGTTCCCTGCTAGACAATAGGCCGGTTTTTATCGAGTCGAGAGGGCTCAAGATTCGATATAACATTTGTAAGGCCTCTCGCATCAAGATCTCTCCTCAATTGCAGTCAAATTGTGACAGTCCTTATGGCTGCGTGAGCGGGTGCTCGAGCGACCGAGAGAGCCTGAGTGAGTTGAGGAGTTCAATGCTGCAAAGAGGTGTAGCCACATATGAGCACTTGGAATCGAACAAATCTTCATCTCAGTTCGGTTCCTCCGTGAATCAGTCTCGATATTCAACGCACCATACAACACGGCTCCGGAGCGTCTCCGGGACCGACAGATCTTCAGCGGATGGCTCTGCTCCGGAAGTTTCTCTCGTTCTGAGCTCCGCAGGGATGGGTTTGTTATTTCAGAACAGTTCAATGGCTCGACCCTGCTCAAAGAATAAAGTGATCACGGCTCACGGAGCACGGATCCGAGTAGTTGGGTCGCTCCATCGATGAATTAGTTAAGGGAGAAATATTCCGTTCCGCGAGCATTTAATTGATTAAACAGAAACTAGTGAAACAGCACAAACACACTAAGAGTTTGATGTCTCGACCACAAGCAGACCACGCATCATGATAGTTGCTGGCAATTACTAGCGCAGGAGCACGCCGGAGTAAATGCCGTGACTAGATAAATCCTACATAATCGTGATCGCGAGAGAAGAAGACACCAATGGACATTCACCCTTCCATTATATATTTCACAACAGAGTTTAGTTTCACCTAATAGGGAGCGAGCAGGCCACGGCGGACTTTCCAGCATAAATCGCGAGTTTGACGAGTTCGTCAAATTCAAGAAATTCATGATTCGTGTCGGAACGGAAACAGTCGATGCAGCGGCCGAGCAGAAATCCAAGAAAGGAAGGATCCGACGAAAAAAGAAACGATTCACCGCCTTCTCCGAAGTGATTTGCCTTTTGCGGTATTCACCTCACAGCGTATCTATGAATTCTTTCGTTATTCATAGTCAGCTCCAATGCGACCGGATATGAGTGGTTGATGTTCGGAACTTTTGGGACTCGCTCGTGAGAATCAGATTGTTGTTTTGCTCTCACGACATTTTCCTTAGAGTAATTGTATCCAAGCTGAAACTGTGTTACGTCAAGAGCTCGCGAAGCTCGTTTATGAATTCTCAGGCGAATCAAAGTTTTCCTTCCTAGAACAGACTTAGAAGTGGAGGAACGTTCTCAAAACAAACGTCCGAATCTTGGAGACCGCGTTCGATCTCGGTCGGTATTGTGGAAGTCTCCACCGTCATCGACCTTGAGGGCTTGTCATCCCTCCCCTCGAAACTTGCAATCACCCGAAGATCACACCAGAAACGAGCTTCAGCCTCAAGGAGCCGTCGACTTGCTTCAATTATTTTAGTTTTGAGAGCCTCCGAGGTTTTTCTTTCCTAGTCAGAAAATGAAAGCTGAACAGGGACGACGGTGACAACATCAACGCCGCCGACAACAATAATCATGAGAACAATAACGATAACAATTTTAGTTCACCGGCAAGGAGAACAGATGCCGGAACACGTTTCGGAACATCGCATGAAATATACACAAACGACGCTGGTGTTTACATTCGTCTTTGTCGTTCTTGGCCCCGTGCTAATACAATATCTTAGTCGTGGATGCTGGCGTCGGTCGTGGGTGCTGCTCACAGAAGTTTGGAATTCAAGTGAGCAGACGGACAAACGAGCGAGCAACTAAACTGCCGAATCGGACAGAAATCATCGAGTTCGACGTCATTTCAATCCGAAGCATCGCAATTAATACAAGTATTTCTATCTCGCTCGTTGCCATCATCGTTCCCAAGATTTTATGTCGGACGAGGATACTCATAAGAGTTTTATAGTCATGGTCACCTAGATAATGGAGAAAATCGTCGGGAAAAGGATACGACGGAGTTATGTATTGCTCTACCTCTCGATTGCTAAGTGGTTGACAATAAACTCCAAATGAAGGAAACTCTCCGCGCATGAATTTGTCAGACGGAAGCGTACGAGTACTTTGATCAACTCTCGTTATTGCCTACAACCTCAATATGAGGCCGGGACGATGTCAACAACTATCAATCAAATTGATCAATAAAGAATTTTCTTCGATTTGCCGAGCGTCTGATCATTGCTCGCAATTTTCGACTTGTTTTCATCTCATTGGCCGTTCGTTTTCTGAACGGATACATAACCCGAGCTCCTCGTGTGTCGGAAACATTATATACACCGGAGGTTGTCCGACGGTCGCTCAAGTGGAAGCCACGTTTTTTCGACTTTTCCATTCCGCCTAAAAGAATGCTATTTCAGATGTCCGGAATAAACTTCGATCGTCTGCTCTGAATCCAATGTATATGTTATATGCGAGTTGTGTGGAGCTCCTTTCGGGTCTGGATCAAGAAGTTTTGAAAACTCCTCCGACCGGCGCCATTGAGGTTCCGATCTGAGGTGATATTTCCAGGCGAACGCCAAAAAATATGTTGACATTAAACTGTCTGTTCGCAGCTTCGACTATGATGTTGGCGATGTGAGAGATCGATCCGGCCGGCCCGAAATCCCCGATGTTGACTAAGCGACGTCGACAAAGGAGCGAGTTATGATGTGGTATTCCTGGGAGCCTGTATTTCGCACATATTCTGTGAAGGCAGCAGAAGTTTGCCGTACGAATGAGGCGGTTTCCGAAAAAGGTCGTTTGGCTGTCTACAGAACCGAGGAATCGGAGAATTGGCTCGAATCTGCAAATAGCAGCAAAGTTCGTTTTGAACTCCGACCCGGGTCCCTCTGTTGACGGAACTCGAGTGAACCGCTCGGTCGATGGCAAGAAACAGGGGGTAAGGACGCAAACGTGTCGCGAGTATTCACCCCTAGTTCTTTCGGATGCATCCACTCCGATTCGGCTCGGCACAGCTCCGTTTCGCACCCGGCGTAGTCAAGCACACTATCCATAAACCGAGTAAGGAAGCGCTTACGGCAGATATCTACCGCTAAGCCGACATTTTCTCCACCCAAACGCAGACACGTAGCATAGAAACAGAAATTGTGCCGAAATTCCTCGTTCGTAAATATCCGGTGACAGCTCTCTATACGTTTCCCCTCGGAGCTCTACCACGGCACCCGCCTGCTCACCTAGAGCTCGCCATGTACCCCTGCGCGTACTGAGATTTCCGCGCACTGCTTGTTTTTATTCAACACTGATTCTAGCTTTTCCGTTCTCCGTCGTTCAGGTCGGTTGGCTCGTTTGTTTGTTTAACAGCAAGCGAAATAACTCGAGTGAATTCTCGCTGACATAAGGAGTAAAAAGGGTAGTGCGCTACGTGGTTATATCACGGGTACTGTAAAGGTTGCGCTTGGGGCATTCGGAAGTCTGACCTAGATCAGAGAGGCTGCGAACATCCCTGAGAAAGAGGCTCGTTTTACAAACAAATACCGTGCGCTCTCGACGGCTCTTGAGCCAGTCAGCGATGCCTAGAAATAATCTAGAATCAACGGGAGCGTTGAAATTCATCGTAGAGTACTCTGCGGGGACTTTCCAAACCTTCCGTTCGCCCCCACATAGGTTCAAAGAAATCTTGGGACGTGGTCGTTCATCATCCTGGAACGATTTGACGAAAACAGAAAACAGAGAAACAAGAACGTCCGGAGCGTGGACCTCAAGCGCGTAACGCCGATGACACGACGACTTTATTCAGTCCGCCGCCGTCGATATTGATGTGATTTCTCATGTCTGTTATCAACTTTTCTCAATGTCATCGATGATGATTCATCGAGCAAGACACTGTGTAGCCGTAATTTCCGTCCAACGATCATGTACGCTCGGACTGGACTGAGTCAATGAACGTGACATTTCTTAGTCGTACTTTGTGTTACATCCATACGTCCGATATAGCAATTTTCGACTTGATATCGGACCCAAGATTAACGGCATTCCACGTTGCGTTAGTTAGTTAGTTGAAGGGAAGACATAACATTTTTTAATAGCTCGAAAATGGGTCAAAGCGAACTCCCAGAGTTTATGTTGCGAGCGAAGGAATGGGAGAAGTTGACCTCACGAGGAATTTCAGGGCAAAGAGCTCTCCGGTGATTCGAAACGCTTGCAAGACAGTTTCGATCAGGAAATTCTCTGGTGGCGATAGCTCCGAAGTATAAAGACCGAATCTGTTGGAAAAAGTTCAAGGCCATCGTCGCCGAGTGGATACTGAAACTAACTGAGAAATTCCCGGAAAAAAACTGTTGAGTTCTAGGAAAGTTCCTTCGCAGCAACAAGATGCGCAACAGCGAAGAAGACTGAACAGCGAGTCCGGCTGAGTAATTGGGAATTCTGTGATGTCATCCATTATAAATGTGTTATAAAAAAGGCTGGAGACGTGATCGTGCGCTTCTATACGCCGTCCAGCAGCCTCAAAGCCTCCTCGACAGCACTAGAATCGTTGTTCAAAGCATTGCGATATTCATTTAAATAATATATCACGGCGAACCAACAACGAAATTCAATCGAAACGAGCCCTACTCGCTTATGAACGGCAAGCCAGCCCGGCAGGCACGCGGTAGAGCGAGTATGCAACTTCGATCCGTTCGAATCACTGCTTAATGTCGTGTTTTAATTAAAATTTCCATTTTTGAGCAGGTAAACGCTTTTGCACTCAGTTCTGTGGCGCACAAGCTCATCCTCTTTGCAAAGCGTGCACAAAGTTTTACGAGAGGAAACTGTTGCTTGGGATTCGACAAAGTCGCATGATGGACGTTCCGAAAACGTCTCTGAATTTCGATGAATCAAATCATTTCGAAAAATCAAATGGCGGGGATCAATTGATAATCGATAATTACAGTCCGCGTAACCTCAGAGTCGTTCAGGCGGCCGGAGCCTTACAAAACCTTGAAACCGATTCACTTAGACATCGAGCGAGCGGACGGTAAATTTCGATTCAGAACACCTTGAGGAAGCAACAGCGAAAACGAAGAACTTTAACGCGACTGGAAAATGTAAATCTTGAGCGAGGATGAATGAATGAATGAATGATTGAACGAAACGTCCGAAAGCTGCACCCAGCGAAACTGTTGAGAAATTCTTCAGAATATTTCACGAAATATCAAAACGCGGCGTCGAAAATAAGAAGAAGCGAGCAGGTTGACGAAGCAAAGTTAGAAGAAAACCGAATGACTCATCTATGCTCCTAGCCACCGTCAACCAATTTAGAGAATGGATCCGTTCAGTGCAACGACAAAGGAACCGGTAGAGCCCATCGATTATAAAACGACTCTTATTACATCGAACCATATTTCGATGAGGTATATGTACACGTCGCTCTATTTCAAACATTTGCTTCAAGACTCCACGGAGCTAACGAGATCTCGCTGTTGTTGGTTCAAATCATTTAGAAGAGTCCAGCGTAGGGACGAAAGTTCGCGGCATCTACGGCTTCAAAGCTGACTAAGCCAAACAGCCAGCCGTGTTTTCAGGAACCAGCGGCGAGTATTTCATGGGAATCCTTTTGTTATTTCGGGTGAATCGCGGTGAATGGCTGGACGGTTGAGAGAGGAGCACTCGATGAACGAAATTTATACACAGAGACGAAACTTTACAGAAGTTTCGTCCTGCAAACTTGTCCGTATCGATAGGAGCCAATAATATCGAAACTACGAACACTCTCTGATTGAGTGCTTTCCTGGTAAGATCCTTTTACGACTGTACCTCAATACAGGGCGTGGTTGCTCTGTCTGCGCGAAAGCCAGCCGGCCGGCCGGTCTATCTTTCAGACGCTCGCTCTAGTCTATCTCCACATATTACTGTCTCGCTGCTTCCGATTGAAACAATGATGACAACGTGTTTAGAAGACTTCGTCGATTGACCAAAAACAAGTTCAAGCTCTGCTTAGTTTCCGATGAAATCGAATCCTCTGACTTGAGGACCAGCAGCGTGATTGATAGATGTTCGATATTCGGGGGCGATACCTGCTTGATTGGGAGTCCGAAAGGGCGCTGCTACCACGGTGAGATATGATTGCGGCGAGACGAGCGTGAAACCTTCTCGGATCTAATCTTGGTCACTGTGTCCAGTAAATCCGAGAATGACGAGAGTCAATGAAGATGCAATCAAGAAATGAAGTGAAGGAAAACGAGGCTGAAGGAAATGGCGAAATAAAGAGAGCGAAGAAAAATACAGAGCGAATCATCAAAGACGCTGTTGGACCGTTGATATGAACATGAACGCATTTTAGCGGTCGAGTTGGTAACGGCGTCGCTTTTCGTAGAGCGTGAACAGTGGATCTCATCAAGGTTCATTAAAAATATCATTACTCTCTCGTTGGAACTGTCGCGCGTTCCTCGGTCGGCACCACTCCTCAACCGGCGCTTTCGTATATATTTCTTGCTTCGTTTCTTTCTTCACTTTCATTTAGCTTTTGCCCTCGTCTGCATCAGGCTGCGAGTCGCCTCATTTTGCTGAGAAATTCTCTCGATCATCTCTCGTTCCCAGTATTGACTTCCAATTCAACGTTTGTCGTCGATAACCATCATCTTCCTCGAAGAACACGGAATAAAAACTCCTCCTCGTTCGAGTCGTTTCCAGACCAAGGATTTTCTTAACGATTCTTCGAGCGCACGTATTCTCTGCTTCGCTATCTCACCCTGATGCGGTGCGTAGAACGAGAGATACGGATAACGGATAGAAAGCAAGTAAGCGAACAAACGCTTGGAACCATAATCGTCTTATGAAACGACAGACTAACAGAGGGACAAGAAGACTTGTGCTCGCTTCGGAGACACTGCTTCCTATCAAACTAACACCAACTCTCGTCCCTGAGTTCCAAAAATGACTCCGAGACATCAGCTGTTTCGGATCCAACGACACGAGGAGCAGGTGTTTCCGGCTCATCCCTTGCAGCTAGAGAAGACAGATCAACGCTTAACAACGCTGTCCGCACAAGATGTAGTCGACCGATCGTGAAAATATGCATTTCGACCATGACTGCGATAAGCCAACTATGATATTTCCTGGGTCACAGTGTTATTAGAGCACAACTTTCAACTTGAGGCGACGCGACTTCATTCCAATGTGGCCTTCTCTGAGCGGAATGGAGAGCACACAGACATCGAATGCCATTTGAATTTGGCCTCTTCTTTTACGACCGACGGTTATGCGTCAGACAGAGCGCCTCTCAAACACCGGCCGCGCTGCACCGCGCGTCAGACATCAATTCTGCTGCTGGTCTACCTTTGTCGTACGCGGATTCGTCGGAGTTCTCAAAACCTCGTAGAGAGTTCTAGGGTTTTGGGCACTGTTTCCTGATCACTTGGTAAAACTCTCCGCGTCACACTGATCCCATGGTCAATTGACAACGGGCTTGTCAAATCGACCGCGCGCGCAATCGCGATTTTCTGACGCGGTGACAGAGCACGAGGAAAAGCTCAACCGCGCTCTCGGAACATGACGCACACCACAGTTGACGCACAGACACGCACTAACACCGACTCCACGAAACGAAGGAGAGAAAAGACGACATCTTCACTCGGTACACGAACAGACATTAATGACGAATTATGAGGAAATTTATGCCAAGGATGATGATGCGCTGGTCGTGCATTTGAGGAGGGAGAACAGCGACGACATATCTCTCCTCGCTCTTTGAACAATGCTCGGAGAGGGCGACACGTCTAAGCGACGGAACTTTTGGGAAGGAGGCGCTTACTCGACGGAACGGCTTCAGCGCGAGTCGAGAAGTTCCATCATGCAATATTTGCTTTGATTCCGAGGCGACTCCTTTTTCTTCGAAGGAGGAGGTCATTGCGCCGCTGCCGTACTACAACGCAGCGTTGATCATTGACGCTAGACGTCTGCTCTGCCAGCGGCGGAGATCGCTGCCGCTGCTTTCGTTGGTCGCATCTCTGCTCGTGGTAGTTGCGCGCGATGACGGTGCCGGCTCTTCCGACTGACAACGGAGGCCGTCTCTGCGGTGAAGCGAGGCTGTGAGAGGAGAACATGGAAAACCTGTGAGCGGTCATAGTAGTAATTTCGAGAGTTTACATAAAAGAAAGAAAAGCAATCGTCATATCTTCTCTTCCACCACAGCCGCAGCCGCCAATGCCGCGGCACCACAGCCAGAACGATCCTCGTCTCTTGCTGGTTCCTGCCTGTATGCTGCTCCCTGCCGTTCGTCGTAATCACTTAGTTATGCAAGCGCAACACAAACTCGACGGCTGACAGAGCGCACAGGCTCGGGGCTGGAATGAGAATGTTAACGTGTGATGCAGGATAAGAAAAACACTCGCTCATGAATTTCCGCATCAGACCTTTCCGCCCACTCACAATCCCCAGCTTGTCATGGTTCGGTACTCCATGGATCTTGAATCGTAGCGATTTTCCTGGAGAGTAATGCATCTAGTGAGTCATGGGTTTTCTTCCGAACTGAAGATGTCTGAAGGAGAACGCTCGCACTTCAGACTCAGGATCTGTTCTCTTACACATTTATTGATTCTAAGAATACTCTCCAGAACGTCTCATACCTGAACAGCTGCTTCATGGCAACATTGATCTCACACAGGAGAACGAGGACGACGACCAATTACTTCATCGTTCGAAATATCTCCCTTATCGATGGACAAGCCAGCTTCATATCCAATTATCTCTCATCCTGTCGGTTCCTCCGCATGAGGTAACACTCAATCAAGCTGATGCTTGCATATATGTAAGAACAAGGACCTCTTTACAAATGATTTTCTGTCCTTATTTACGCCTCGTGTGGAACACGAAACATAAAACGTCAGGAACCGTGTCGCATCGTCCCGGTGCAATGGCATGAGGATCGTTCGACTTCTGGGAATGGCTCTCGAAAGCTCTTGAGATTATTCGTCATGTTTCTCCAGGCTGATCGATCTCAAAATACCCCGCATAATTCGTACGACCTTGCCGGAAACAACTTTCTGACATGAATTGAGTCTGTGAGGAACTTCCCATGTCGGCTCGTTGGTCTAGGGGTATGATTCTCGCTTCGGGTGCGAGAGGTCCCGGGTTCAAATCCCGGACGAGCCCAAGGCTTCTTTTTGTTTTAACTTCCGAGCGGATCAAATGTGGATTGGGATTTGGAAAAAGAGGAAACTTCCTTCGCTTGAACTCCCCTACCCGAATTCGGTCAGACCCTAGTTAGGTCTGAAAGAGATTGATGTCGAAGCCGCCGGCGAGGAGCCCCAAAACAGTCGCAGTGCCAACAACCGACGCTCTCATTAGATGCTTCCGTTGCTGCCTGATCTCTTTTTTCGTCGAGGATGGTAAAATTTCTCCGTTCAAATGTGTTCGACGATTCATTCGAACAATGTCTCCCACACGGATTCGTGTTGACCCCATATTTCGTGGCTGTTTGACAACTCCGACAAACGACGTCTTCGAACTCTGAATTATGACTCGTCAAAATCGCGCGGACTGCCACTTAAGTCTTTCATCCTTCCATCCGTGTCCGGCTGCTCGATCGCGCCCTCCTGCCGGCGCTATCCATATCGGTGACATGGAGGATTCCTCTCAGGTAAAACCTTTCAGCTGGCGTCGGAGAACCAAATTCTGGCGAATATTTGATCCGAGAGTCAGCTCTGTCGACTCGCTTAATGCTGTGGGTCTTTTTCGCGGAGGAAAGTTATCAAGAGGCTCGATATTCTTTCAAATGTTTACATAGTATTCGGTATGTTTACATAGTTTCTGCAATGTGGTGCTGTTCATCGTTTTTCCGTTCCATGAATTTCGAGTAAACGATCCTCTCGACGTGTTCGCCAGAATGACGTAGACCGGCACCTGTCCCCGTGAGAGAACTCAGTTCGATCAATTGTGGTTTTCAGTTTTTGCGTCTCCATCATGAACCGTTGCGCTGGATTTGCCCGTCGTGGATTGCGGGTTAGACCTCGTCAGCTAGATCACGGACGAACCTTGCGCCGTTTCCCAGAGTATCAGCGACCGACAACAATCCTTCACTCGCGACAATGGCAGGGGAAGTGTTGGAGCAAAGGGGAGATTATGCGGTGCTAACGAGGCTCGGAGTTCCATTGAGCACGGCGCGGCGGTGCTTGGTTGTTGTTTTTCTCGATAAAGAACCTCTTGTGATGCTGCTAATGACCTAGCAATTAGTCCTATCCGCTTTCCGGGTTCCTCACTAGACAGGAGACATGCTGCTCCTGCTGAAGAGGAATTCAAGGACACTCGAGTCCTAATGGAGTCTGGAAAATCGTCCAAGGAGTTGCTGACTCTCGTTGGGAATGGGTTTTAGGAACGTCAGAAAGTTTCCTTGAAGATGCTGGATTGAGGATGATTTTGGCGAACCGATCGAGGAGCTCTGGGAGCAGAGATCTCGTTTGAACTCAACCGAGTCGGAGTGAGTTCTTACGGATCGCTTACAAACTCAATTCTTGTGAAAACAAAACTGACGTCGGCCCGAGTTGCTCTGCAGTGGCGAGACATGATTCTGAATATTTTCTCTTCTCATAGTGTGACGGCGATAGAATGTTTGCGCAGTACGTGTGGTCGGACTTCCTCGAATCGGTTCGAACCTGGCTGGAAGCTCAGGTCTCACGATAGACTTAGTCAGTCGGGAAGCCGATGCCACCACCACACTAGTAGTCAGTTAGCGAGAAGACACGATCACGATGAGTTTCTCTCTACGATACTTTCAAAAAAAATTGTTGCGACGATCACGATCTCTGCCACGGGATGATTTCGATCCAGTTTATTGTACCAACGCCCAAATCCCAGCGGGTTCACGTCTGAAGCTGAAACTGAACATTCATCCGAGAACGTTGGAAGGAATGTGTTGAAATCACTTCCCTGCCCTTGGACATTCTTTTCTACTTCGAGAAGCTTTGTGAGTAATCTTCTAGATTCCGCTGCGGAACACCGGGAAGGGCGGCGCACTTCGAGCAACAACTCCGTAGGAAGGGTATTTGGAGCGACGTATTCATCATGCATTATGTTTGAACGGAGATATAATGCTCGAAGGAGTGTTTTTGTTCAAAGTTTATACTCAAACTTTAACCAATGCACGAGCCAATCCATTGATATTTCTTCTCAGCGGCGTTTCCTAAGGTAGCCCTTGAAAGAGCAAGAAGCGCACTCTCGGGGAGAACAGGATTATCAATGCTTTGTCCCCTGTCTCCGTTTCCTCGAACCGTCGGAATTAGAGTCCTAAGTTTTGATTTTCACTTCCTGGATACTTCACAGAGTTATGTCTCACTCCTCTGCCCGACCGTGCCACCAACTTCAGCGCGCACCCGCCCCATGGGTACGTTTCCCGTCTTCGAATCACGTCTCCAATATTGTACTGGGCGCATTTACAACTAGACCCGCTCGCTGCCCTCGATACCACTCGATTCCGGTGAGAAAACCGGTTACCGGATTACCTGCATTTTTATCAATTTTAGTTGGAAACGTCGCCAGGTTAGTCATCGGGAATGGTCGTTAACTGGAAGCGTTCCTAAATTGGTTTTTGGAATAAATGTTCTCAGCGATGAAGAAAAAGACGAGGCGACAAAGATTTCAGCAAAAAATCATTCGAGTAGTTTGAGTGCCCAAGCGACGATTGAATGCAGTGTTTCCAGGCGAAAGATGCGAATGTTTTCGATCAACTATCTTTTGATGACGAGGTTGGAGCCGGTCCATAACTAACGTGTTCGCATTCAACCATGTGGGTACTCAAGTTTGTCGAAAGACATGCGGCGATGTTCCTTGATTCAAAAATGCCGATCAGTCGGTCAAAGGATCAAACTAATTTCATTCCCAACTCGATATCAGGTAATCGAGACGGATGCGACTTCATAAGACCTGTTCTTCAGGCTAGAGGCGAATTTTGAGCCTACAATCGGAGCCATTCTGAGGTCAAGAATATCTTGAGAGTCAGCAATGTGATTGCGTACGAAAGCTCATTGTCGACAGCCTGTCTAAGTGCGTCGATTACTTCTGGAGGAAGCTTTGCATGTCGAACTCCCCTGAAGAAATAAGTCGGCGCCCCGTTTCGGATCACTCTTCGTTGGCGGTGGAGCTCCTTGAAGTGGGATCCTAAGTATCGCGACGCCGGCAAGGTATGACTGAGCGACGAGGGAATCAGACGAAAGCTGATTCCCCCGACGCAAAGCAGCGGGGAGTTGGCGCAGAGGATCGGGTAAAGGAGAAATTCGCGTGTGCCGGAGCAGAAAGTTAGACATTGGGAAGTTCACGACCAGCGGCGTGCAAGTAGCCAGTGCCGCCAAGGGCACAAGTCCAAGATTTGGGAAAGGGCCGCCGAGTCTCCAGTCAATCAGACAAACCAAAGCGAACAGCTCGCCACGTGCACTTGCAGCGATCGCTTGCCTGCTGATCTTCTGGAACGTCCACAACATCCCCCTTCCTGACTTCCCGGCTGCATCCAATTGAAGAGCCCACATCCAAAACGTCGTAATCCCATTTTACGATAATCGAGAAAACGGCGGAAAACTGAGATTGTTCTGCTCGGCTCCTATGGGCCACTCCAAAATCGATTGAATGAGAAAAGGTGGAAGAGTTTTTGCGGAGCTTGATATTCATGCGCGAGCGCAACTCGTCGCCGAATACCTACCATCTTCTTCGACCTTGTTAGCTATCGATGAAAATCCCAAGAGCCAGCATCAGACTCATTCTTCCGCTCCGTTGCTGGAGATGTCAGAAGGGAGAAGAATGCGTCTCAAGGTTATCATCCGATCACTTATGGCTTCGAAAAACGCGCAATCATCTTCAAATTGTTTATCAGCTACAGGACGGCCTCATGGGATTGTCTCACACAAAATAACGAGGAGGACGGCTGGTTGAACCCTCAAGCTGTAGGATCTCGTGGCCGGAGATTAACGTCATCTTCCGGAGATTCCCGCCTTCAAAAACCGCAATGCAAACGCGGTGATCCTCGTTCTATGCAAATCTCAACAATGGCGTGCTAGATATCCAGGGGAGCAAGGAACAAGGCTGAGATACTCGATCCTATCTTCATTTCCTTGCAATCAGCCCGCTGCTCGTGTGAAGCGCAAAAATTCACTAATAGTATGGCATCATTTCAAGACATTTATTTCAAGCATTTCTCGAGTTTTGGGAGTAGCTTCAAGGGCCCAGTCCCTTGTTTCTGATTGTGAAATCACTCGTTTATGATTTCCCTGTACCTCACATTTCCTTGGACTTTACGCTTTGCGTTTAGTCTCAAGTTCCTGCGGCAAGCAATTCGCCGGGGTGATTTCCGTCCACGAAGCTGGCTCGTTGGTCTAGGGCAGGGGTATACAGGGTGTTAGTTATAAGCCCGGACTCGAAAATTGGGATGAGTATTTTGGGTCTAGTTTCGTCAATTATTATGGAGATATCGGGCTGATTTTTTTTTCGTTGGGAAGCTCTCGTCGAGACGCGTATTTTGCGCTAAGCATCATTGAGAATTCTTGAAAATCGACCAAGCTGCTTGTCTTTGAAGCCAAAAAGGGTTTGGCATCGATAATAATGTTTGTTTTCTGTCCTCGGCCTCACTTTTTCAACACATTAAGCCTCTCGAGAATATCAATGTGCCAGGTAGCTCACGTGGTCCTCCTCGTCTAGTGCTTCGGGGAGACCCATACCTATCTCCTCGTTCTCACAAAGGAAGGCTCAATTGAGACGACGACCAGCTCCATGAATCTCTTTCCAAGCAATTTCCCTTTGAGAGGAACCTGACTCCAGTCCAGAGGAAGAGTCGTACGTGATCAGCGTCATGATTAGAACAAAAACGCTCGAACACGCGCGCATTTAGGTGTTGCTTCGTTGAAGTGCTTTGTTATTGGCATAAAAACGCCCATGGCGTCTCTGTCATCATTATCTCATTTAAGACTTCGATTCGAGAGAACCTCTAGCGGTCAAAAACGCCCAGGGTGTTGGAGGCTGCGTTTGAAAATATGGAACCTCTCGGAGGCGCCCTCATTCCTTCACTCTTGGATTGGTGTTCATCTGGAGTACATCTCGGGGATCGCTTCCATTGTTGCTCACTGTTGATCATGCTCGTGACAACACTGCACTGGACAGTAGTATATTATATGACTGTCCCGTAGCAAGACATTCTCGAAGCGATCCTTGATACGTTCTATCTTTTTGCTTCCGTTTCTTTGTTAGAGGTTGAGATCGAGATTTCGACCGAAACATTGGTTCTCAACTATCTCCTCTTTACTCTACTTGAGCCAGTCCTCTCAGAACGATTCCGAGTCCATAGCTTGGATCAGATCCAGAAGTCATCTTTGCCGACTGAATCATCGCTGTGAGCTTTTTACGCGGAGGGAAGTTGGCAAGAGACTCGATAGTTCCCAGAATGTTTACATGTTACTCACAATGTTTACATGGTTCCTGCGATATGGTGTTTTTCATCGTTTTTCCGTTTGATGGGTTCTACGTAAACGATCATTGTGGAAGTGTTCGCTGGTACGAGGCTGACCAGCAGTTTCGAGGTCAGGCCTTAACCTCCCCATGATCTATGCTTCCGATGCCCGCGCCTATCCGGCTATGGAGTAGCTCGGAAGTTACATATCTCGGACTCATGGTACAATCTGACTTGCGATTTGAAATTATTTAACGATGGATCCAAAAACAATGTATATCTGCGACCACAGTTCTCTCGAGGCTCACAAGAATAAGGTCATTCACTTTTCAGAAGACAGGTACATCCCGAGGTCGTCGAAGAGGACATTGATTATGTGCTTTCGCTCTGAGGAGGCGCTAATGGAGAGAGCAATTGAATCGTTATGAGCGGCCGAGCGACTTGAACTAACAGCTGAACTTTTCGAGGGAACCAAAGTGTTGACAATTGGCGGAAGCTACATTCTGAGCTTTTATAAATCGCTCTACTATGAACGTCATCACTTGAAGAGACCTGAGCACGAATACCAGACCTGGTTGAAACCCAGGAGTCATCTCTAGGTCCCAAAAGTTACCAGAACAACCTTCTAAAAAACACGAGGTCAAATCGTGTTTCTCCAATGAGAACCCGGCGAATATTGAATCTTCCTCGGAAAAACCCACATCGAGATGAAAAATATCATGGCTCCTCAAACGCAATCTGCCAGAAAAACTAATTATGGCCCAAAAAATGTACGAGCACGATTCCTCAAATCCAATTGTTTAATAAAATGATATTCCAAATGGAAGGTTTTCGACAGAGTTGAGGATTGACCGTGCGCTCCGAATGGACTTCGAGATCAAAGCTTTGGAAATTGGGTGCTCAGTTTCTACCACTTTCCCGCGCCACGCTGAGAAAGCCACTCAAGCGGCTTGTTCCCGACGACCGATTTGTGCGAGTTTGGTTCCAGTACGTCACTGCCTCCCGAGTTTGAATCCCGACGTAGACATGAGGATGGCCATAAGCATAGATGAGGCTCAAATTGAAAGAAAATCGAGGGCACTCGAGCCATTAATCAACAAAATTTCTGGAACATATTATGTCAAACATGAGATCTCGGCCCCAACTGCGCAATATCGAGGGGCACACGAGGGTTGATGACCTGCTCAGGCAGTCCACCGTTGGGAACCGCCGCTTTACGGCCGGGAATTCGCAAACTGCTGCTCCAGATAAAGTGCTTTTCGTGAAATTCCATGAGCGAAAATGATGACCGATCTAAGAGTTATGGCAGAATCCGTGAATGAACACATCGAGTTGAGCCAAGTTTCCATATCGATTACAAACCAACTCCCTGTGAAAACAAACTGACGTCTAGTTACTCTGCATAAGCGAGACATGATTCTAAATATTATCGCTTCTCATTGTGTTAGGAAATGTTTGTTCAGTACGGGTGGTCGGACTTCCTCGAATCGGATCGTACACGTCTCACGATAGCCTTGATCAGCCCAGGGCTCGGGATGTCGCTATCATGCTCACTTGGCCAGAAGATACAATATCACGTCATCATTACTCACCAGGTAGATTGTGTGGTTTCTTTTCTTCTCTATTCAGATTTCTGTTCCAGTTCGCCGGAAACATATGCTGCTGATCAAGCCCAAGAAAAGCAAGAAATCTCCCCCCTGGCACTGACCCTCTCCAATATTTGTCATGATTTCAAAAGTTTCTCGAATCGCGCCCCATATATTTTCCATGCCGGCGAGTCCGTTGTCTGTGAGAGAAGTTGGTGTACCTTAGAAGCAGAGCGGTATTGAGACAGAAAGAATCGCTGTAGCTTACCGACATTGAGTTTATTTCTTGAGAATCGATTCTAGTCTTACAAGATCTATCGAAAACGAGGCAGTCCGGATTTTTGTTTCCATATTTTTTCCAAAATATCTAGCTTAAAAAACACGCCAGATTCACATTTTTCAACCTCATTGGTTACTACGCTAGATTCTCCTCCCAGGTCGTTCCGTTCATGCGGACCATGACGAAATTACAAATATCAGATGATGTGTGATTGGATATCTCATTTTTCCATCAAATGTTATGCGAACCTGTACGACCATGCCTGCTCGAGCTGCCTCGGCCAGACACGTTAAACGATGATCTAAGTAAGAAAGAAAACTGTTACCCGTAGTTGTGGAATGTTTGATTTGCTTTAGGTATCTTTGAGGTTTAACGCTGAATGAGTCTTCTGTATTATTATCGGCTATGAAAGTTTCCGTTTTCTTTTCTTCCGGTTTCTACCTTAACATCACATGAAAATGACTCGTTTCGTGTCATCTGAATCGATTTTTTTTGCTGTTCGGATGAAGGAAAAAAATTCTAAACACGATAGTACTCAGTCAAAACATGGATGAGTGTATGTTTTTCGTTTCTTGGTTCCAGGGATGACTCACTCTCTCATTCGCTAGTCGCGCACAGCAGCGCTCATGATGTTCCGTATCCGGGAAATCTATTGATACGACTCTACAAGTCTATAGAACTTTTTCCACTCCAGTATTTGCATCGATTTCTCTATTTTTTCCTTTCGCTCACACCCGTTCGCTACCAAAATGACATCTTCTGACGATTGCGATGACTGGCAGTGACTATTGCACTCATTCGACTCCAATTGTATTTCGATAACCTAACGATGTTCGCAGCAGGTATTCAACATCTCATCACATCGACTAGTCGCCAGCTCACACAGAATGTGGAGGCAGTACGAGAAGATATCGAATGAATTGTCATTGATAGAGTTTGACGGGCCTTCTGATGAGGTCTTGACTCTCGTACAGGGCAACTACTCCAATTCCGATGGACGATTCGAGTGGATCAACGTTCTTCGATTATCTTTGGAGGATTCGTTGAGAACTCCGCGAGACAATTCCGCTATGGCTCTTCTAAAGAAGGGAGCTCTCGATAACAATGTCCATCTTTGGGAGTTGGAGTGAGCTGACTCGATGAGGAACGCGCTTAGATTCCATTCTCCTATGATGTGAGGAAGATCTTCAGCGAGTATTTTGGCAAGATTTCCCTCCTATGAGTTACGTGACCTTATTCCGATGCATTCAGTGCAGTGAGTTCGTACTCGACTAGATGCCAGACTATACAGCAGATCCAAAGGATTTGATGAATTGTGTGAAACTGAACGAGACTGGGGCCAGCTCGTTGAAGCCAAGCTCACAACCGAGCTCCTCGGTAGGAGTCTGCGTATTCCCCGGTCTCGTTTCCGTAGAAAAATTGCCGACATCGGCTATCTGGTGGTCTACCGAAGCGTGAATTTCTCTCCAAAGAGGCTGATATCTACCTCAGTGACCGCGTGCGGCACAGCACATCCATCCTGATGCGCGATTGGTACGACGAGGACGGTCCCTCGACTCACCCGGTTTGAAAGCTCCGTAGGAGATGGATCGTCTCGGACCCTCCTCTTCCGTTTCTTCCTTCTTTGCTCCCTTCGTTCTCCTTTGGTGTGTTAGTTTGCAAGTGGCAAAAAGCTGAAGCGACAAGTGTGTTGTAGAACTTAAGCTTCAATTCTGCACGTGACGGAAACCGAAACAACTCCTGACGCCCAGCTGTGCGCTGCAGTTAGGTACTGTCGCCGAGTGGGAGTTGATCTCGAATCAAAACCGAAACAAAGTCACACTGAACCGGCAACTTAGAATCGTGTTGCGTCAACGACGGCAAAGAACGCGATTTCATTCGATTTAGCAACGAGCCAATCTCACTTCATTCAGAGTTAGATTTCTCCTCTCAAAAGCTTTTTACCACTTGCACCTGTCCTAGTAAAGACTCGTAGGATGCGAGTAGCGAATGTTGGCTTGCAGTTTGCCGATTTCCAGCTGGAGCTTCTGCCGCTCCAGCTCGAGGTTTTCTTTTTCGAGTTCGAGTTTTTCCGTTTCAACAATGAGTTTTTTCTCTTCGAGTTCTATACGGCGGAGCTCACGTTCCAGGACCATTTCTTGGAGTTGCTCGACCCGCCTTTTGGAGCCTCCGCCCTGCGAACCTATTGAAGAAGCCGGGGGGACGGACGAACCGTTTACGTCGCTTTTCGCAGGTAACGGAGCCGCCGGGGGATCCGTCGTGTCGTGCATGACGTCCGGTGGGGCTGCAACGATGATCACGGTTTAGAGCACGCGTGGTTCCGAAAAAAAGAGGTTCAGTGTCGTTGAGAGTTTCATATTCTGAGTCAAGAATCTTCTGTCATTGAATTCTACGTCTACGACGACAGTTCCGATGATGGACTAGCTCCGCCGCGAGAGTATGGACGCGCCATGAGACTGCTCCGCCCACCCAGGACCAAGAGGGCGAGAAATCTTTTCGGACCGACGGCTGTTATGTTATCACGTGTTCGCATGGTCATACATGTTAGATTTCAGTGGTTAGACGTACCTCCGTGCACTTTGGCAGCACGCGTGACGTTGGATAATCCGTGCGACATCGTTCGCTGATGCTGAACACACCGGATGCAAGAGACGCAGGGCACACAGAATATTAGACCGAATCGCTTCCACGTACGCGAAGAAGCGCAGTCTAACCCTCACAAGTCTAAAGGGTAGCACACATAGGTTAGTATGAAATGCACAACTCGCTTGGAAAAAGCTGGTCTCACCGCAGCCTTCCCTCTCAACGCAGCGGGAGCCATTACGCCGAGGTGGAGTGAGCTGCTGCTGCGGCGGCGGCGGCGGCACCGAACGGAGCCGTCGGCGGATAGTCAGTCGGTCGGTCGGTCGGTTGCTCGAGACGGCCTCGAGCGGGCGACGGCGAGCAGTCGGACGAACGAGCGAGCGACCAACCAACCAACCACCAAGCCCCTCTACCTTCCGACCGAGCACTGTTATGCCGAGAGAGTTAGGCCATTGTTTTAGGGAGGAGGGATTTAGGCAAGGACACACACGCAGCAATCAGGACTATAATTCAGGATACACTCGACGGCCTTCGGCTCAACAGCCCCCGGCGTGAAGTAGAGGAGAGGGACCAGCCGCCATGAGAGCAGACAAAGGCTCAACAACGCGTTAACTTTCGTTGTCGATCCAACAGTAGCAGCTGCTTCATACATACCTGGTGTTGGAGGCAAACTGTGTACCGAGAGAGGGCTCGCGCTGACATTTTCGGAACACGGACTAGCTGAACTTCGTTCCGGAGTGAACGACGTGTCCTGCGAGGACGAACGACTTCCAGAGCCAGGAAGAGACTGCGCGCTTACGGACCTTGCCAACGTTGGTTGACGATTCAACTCAGATGACATGGTCATCACCTGCAGAGGGAAGAGGAAGACTTTTGTTGGTTGGTTGGTTGGTTGGTTGGTTGGTTGGCAAAAAGCTCCATTAGATTCTGCCTTCTTTAAATTCAGCCCGGCTGCCGTTCTTTTCCATTTATCATCGGATCTTTTCCTCTCGCCTAGTTTGCTGCTGGCCGGAGAGCCCACCAACAAACCCTGCGCGGATTCTTTCGGTGCGACCTTGCGTCTGCCAAGAAGATTTGTCGGACGCATAACCATGCAGTGTGCTCGAGAATCTCCCATGCTCCCATCCGAGCTCCCCTTTTCGGCTTCCCATAAATCTCACGACGTGTGCACCGAGAAGCTCTCGAGAGGGATTTTATTTTTAGCCGTAATACTTCGTCGGGAGAAATATGGCAGAAAGCATCCAACGGCAAGAAAGAAAAACAAGCCTTCATGCAATTTCACGAAACAACGAGCGAGGTTACATTATCAGTTCTTTTATTAAACAGTCTTATTGTACATACATGGATTTACACTTAGCGTCTCTTCGGAGGTGGAGAATACAATCAATATTCCCCTCAGGGACGGGGCCTCCGCATCGGTCCTGACGTAGGCACCGCAAAAGCCTCGTCCGCCTTACGTTTTGCTTTCATCTCGAGTTTTTTTGCTTGGTCGCGAATGAAGGTCAAAAGAATCTCTTCAGTGACCGGATTTTGTATCGAACTCAAGACGCCCAGAGCTGTTTTGTAACCGTTCGGGAAGGATTTGTCGGTTCGCTCGCGCATGATCGCCCATCCTTTGCCCTGGACTTTGCATTCCACAATCTTGCCATCCAGAGCTCTGGCCTGGGGCGTCACTTTCACAAGGTAACCAAACGGTTCGCGGTGTCCCCCAACGTAGAGAGCACCTCTAGTTCTGGCGAGCAGGCCCTCGCCGGCGGCTTCTTTTTGAATTTTCAATTTGAAATCTATCGAGTTCAAATGCGGGGGTTTCCATTTGAGTATGCTGTCGCAGCGTCCCGGTATGTATTTCTCAGCGACCGGTTGGAAAATGACGCCGTCAATTTCATGTGACACCTGCGATTGGAACTTTTCCGCGAGAATTTTCTCCGTCATCTCGATGTCGTAAAACTCTTTCTTGCGCAACGCAAACGGCTCGTCGGCCAAACTTATGATGCCCTTCTGTGCAGCCTCCCTCCGCGTTTCGATGATTTCTCTTGTGATGCAGAGCATTCGTATGTTGAAATCCATTTGGCCGACCGTATCTTCTCTGAAGTGCACAATATCGTAAATGAGATAGCGAGGGATTTTGCTACCTCCGTTCTGGTCGAGTACCATTTCTCCATCAAGTATCGTGTTGTACAAATGTTGGCTCATGTTTTTCCGATAGGGAAACGTCAGACCGGTGACCTTGAAGACGGCGTTGTCCCGATCCAAAAAGTAAACATGATTAGGACCGTTGATCAGCATGAGGTAGCGTGTGCCGTCCGCCTTCCAGCTGACCTTGTAGAGGTTTTTCTCAAGGAACTGCAGATTGCTCATGCTCAAGGACACAGGTTGGCTGCCCGCGAAGCCAGTGCGTCTGTATCCGCAGAGACTGGCCGCGAGTTCTTGTACCTCATCCGTTAGAAGATCGTCGTTTACGAAACTCACACCCGGGATACCTTCCATGAAGGCCTTGGATGCGGATGTCACACAACCATCCCCGTTTCCCTCCCAGGACGGTCGTGGCGCAGCCTCTATACCCTCTTCGACATCGCCCACATCCCCGTATCGCTTCAAAAGCTCGTCGATGTAGTCCTGTTTGTAAATGCCGGGCTTACGTGCTTTCATGAAAACACCGATCGCTGCCCTCACGTCCCAGTTCTCCTGTTCGACTAGATAGGCGCATATGAGGAAGCCTGTGCGATTGAAACCGTGCGTACAGTGCACTCCGATTCTCCTGTGGGGATTCGAGGCGCGGAAGGAGGAGCAGAAGCGAATGAATTCAGAGGTGGCGTCCTTATCGGGAGTTTCCTCGTGTCCTCGACAAGCAATTTTCTTCACATTGATGTTCTGCCTCGAGAAATATTCGGGATCGTAATACCTCCGCGAGTTTGTCAAATCGACGACCGCTCCGATTTCCAGCTTACGAAGCTTGCTGAAGCTGAAAACGTCTTTCGGTTCCCAGCGAAGTCCGTCACTTGGGATATTCACGTTGAAACGCTCATCCAGCGGCGTTTTAAATGGTACGAAGGCGTTTGCGACAATGCTACCAATCTTGGGACAATGAAGCCATCGATCGGGAAGTGCTAGCGGATCTCTACTCATATCGGAAGCTTTCGGAGTTCGGCACAACTTCAAGGCAAGGCAGATCTGAAATGAAGAGAAGTACTTTAGAGACATCAAACGCCCACAAGTCAACTTCTCTTGAGCATTGCCACTGCCGTCACCAACGCCTCCGCTAGTTCCTCGCTAACTTCACTCCTCGAGCATCGATCGCTGCCCTTTGAAGGACAAACGCTCACCCTTCTCCTCAGTGTTCAACTGACTGCCCTCAGATGTACTGAGCGCAGTGAAAGTCGTCCGTCACGCTGAGATATTCACGTTTTTTTTCCCATCCGCCTGATAGACCTCTCTGACACGATTACGTCGGAGCACCGGTCGCAGGTTGGAACTACCGACATAGGAAGCGAAGAGGAATGCACGTGCACCAGAATCGTAACGTTCAAACAACGAGAGGGACTAGCCAATGGGAAAACCGTTCGATCGAACAAGGGAAGAGTATCGGAGTGTTTGAACAACGTCGGCGGCTGATTGCAAAGCAAAAGATTTTCCGGTGCTCAGAGCCCAGGTTGGTAAATAAACCGAGCTATCGCTGACAGACATTCTTTAGGGCTCGCCGTGCCGAATTGAATCGCCAAAGTGAATGTGTCGGAGCAAGTTTTCGTGTTGTCGGTCTGCGACCGAACAGCCTCGCATATAACCAAGCAGGGTGGTCAGACCACATATCAGTGGTAAGCTCGGCGTGATTCGATCGCAAAGGTAATTCTATCACGAACGAGAGAATCCCGTTGTTTGACCGAGAGTGTCCGTTCCAGCTTCAGATCGTCGAGGGAAGAACTGAGAATCTCCTCCTAGAGGTCGTTCTCTGAATGGACTCGACACCGTGACAGCATGTCCAGATCAACGGTCATGCCGCCGATCCCGCGGTCCTCAGCCAAGAACGTGCCTCAACGCTTTGTTCCCGAGCTCGGGAAGCAAAGGTTCTTAAGAGAGAAACCACTTTAGGCTCGTTGAAAAGGGTTTTTATATGTAGCGCTAAGTGTATCATCTTCTCTCCGCGGCTATTGTTCGCTTGTTCCTTCATTTCCAGCTGGTTTTTAAGAGCGATTCTTCTTCACATGAAACACACACACACGCACGCACGCACGCAGGCAAACTCGCGAAAACAGGGGAACAAGAAGAATAATTGTTGCATTAATTTGCTCGTTCCATCATAAACTATCAGTCTGGAGCGGAGCGCGTTAGTACACGACCCGCATCGCGGCCCCCGTTGTTACTCTCGGAGAAACTCCAGGCGACAGCTCATAGACGGCACGAAACAGTGCAATAAAAGTCTTCAGAGCACTCAAGTGAGTCCCGACCGCGACGCAGGAAGTTTCCCTCTCGAGTCTGAGGCGTCGTTCCACGAGACAATGACTGCGACACCGTCGTCCCGCTCATGACAATGACGGACGAAGCCCGACGGCGAAAAGTTTTTGTTTTCATCATCATCATCATCATAATAAAGAGGAGGTGGAAAATAGACACCAGGTTGATTACTCGGCTCTCGGAACAGTGTCGGCCTGAATAGAAGGAACACCGCCTGCCGCAACCATGAAGCCAAAAATATGAGGCGATCAACTAGACTCGCTGCTTCTCGCGAAGGACGCCCAAAACACCTTCAAACTGTTTCCGAAAAAAAGAAAACATTGAGAACGTCAAACACAGGAGGATTAATGCGATTTGGAACAGTTGTTCAGAACGACTTTGCTCAACGTTTGCCCTCGGGGCCGGGAGCGATCCGAACGTGAGCCATTCCCCCTGTAACGAGTATTGGAAATCGCTCGGATATTGGATTTGCTGGATCAAGCTCGCGCCGAGCCCTTGTCGGCCGCAAGGAAAGATTCAGATGTCTCCAGGATAACTCTTTGCAACTGATCCCGGTGATTCTGCTGTCTCCTCTGGGGCTTATGTTTTCCTTCGCTTCGGCCCATCGACGAGAAAGGACGTCTGCAGGGTGTCCGGTGACAATCGAAGGCTTTCTTGGGAATCAATCTCCGCATTAAGTAATGACGGAGGCCTTCTGATAACAGTGCCGTGAACTTCGCGCAGCGATTTCATAACTCCCGCTTCACCTCGAAATCTCACGGTTTGTTTCTTTCCGGACACCAGTCTGGTCATCCGAAGCGGAACAATGGCCGATCCAGAGGAACAGCGCAGGAAAAATTGAAATATCACGGGACGGGATCTTTTCACGACAGACGAATGGCCTCGTCGAGATCTCCATCGGAAGAAGACACCGCGGAGCAATTCGTTTGACGGCAACCGTGACTCTCAAGACGGATTGGAACACATTGATGTGTGAATGCTATCTAAGAACCGGTCCATATGTCAAACGCAGAGAGAGAGTACAGTTAGCCCTGAATAGAGTTTCGGAAGACACATTAGTTCCTTGGTGCTGGCAGGGTCATCACTTGCCTGCTGCTGCCGCCGCCGCCGCCACCGGCACCGTCTTGTTTCTCTTGTTCATCCTCACGGCGCCCACAAACGAGCTGTGTTCTCGTACCCACCGTTCAGAGAAACAACAGCTGGGGAAATAGGTCTGAACGAAAACGCCGATTCTCAAAGCAAACGTCATTAAACTTCAATCGCCTGTCCGACCAGAAGCGTATCGAACAGTTGAACAGCAAGACTGGATCGATCGATCGATCGATCGATCGATCGCTGGAAGTCTACAACCTATTCTCCGGATTGTCGGGAAAACAATGTTCCCGTACCGTCGTACTTTCTCGAAAGAGCCCGCCTGTTTGTTTGTTTGTTTGTTTGTCTGTCTATTTGTTTCGTTCACGTCTCGACTTCAGGTGAATTCACGCAGCAAGCAGGTCTTCAAGGTCTACCCGAGACTCGAGAGCGAATCGCACGAGTGAAGAGAGTTTTCCTCTCGCGGGATCCGAATCCTTGAGCCAACATGTCACCGCTTACGAACCCTCGCACCACCGACAACACTCGTTCATCAGTCCCGAACGTCCCGCATTACTTTCGCCTGGCGTCCCAGCATAAGACACAGCACAACAGCAAACTTAATGAATAAAATCTCTTCCAACATCTACACAAGGGCTTGTTGTAAAGGCCTAAACCCCGCAACGAAGACATCTTTCGCCCGACATCATTGTGTCGAGACTAATCGTCACAGAGCCACTACAACGTAATAGCCAACATCTTAAGAGGATTCTGTGAACGGGGTCCAGGAATTCTATTTTCAGGCCATACTCCGCTCTGAGTGTGATATTAGGCGCATTTCGACAGCGTCTAGCAACCGAGGAGTGAATGAGCGAACGACACATGCAATACTTTCGAAAACAGCAGGAGCAGCAGCGAGTAGGGAGGCTATGAAGCGATTTATGAAGTGCAATACAAAGGGCAAATCCTCATCTGTGAGAAACTCACCACCAAACAGAGCTTTCTGCAGGCATCAAGTTGCCAGTCCGCACACCAAGACTAGGACTCCAAAAACCTTAACGACTGATAATGTTTCCTGTGCAACAATATTTCCGCACACTTGGTCGACTTTTCTGTCGCAACGAGTCGAACGGTCCCGTCTCCGCTGCGGGCAGGTTGGCTCTGGCTGTGGTCGCTCAAGAATCGTTGATTGCGTCGTCTGCTACAGTGTTTTTCAAGGCGCCAAAATCTGAAATCTGAAACTCGAATCGCTTCCAGACGTGATTTAGGCTTCGTCAGAACGAGCTGTAGACAACATAATCTGGAATTCACGGGACGGGATGCTAGAATCGACTGAGCTAGCCAGCTTCGCTCGGCCTCGGTTTCCGATAGAGGTGAGGATCAGCTTCTGCAGAAGGGTCTCGTCCGCCATGTTAGTCAGCGGAACTATGTTATTCGTTTACATCCCTCTTTCCACAAAGTTTTTTGAGGAAAGTGGAAGGCCTCTCTGTCTGTGTATCATCAGCTTGGCACACCACCACCACCCCGTAATAACTGTTGTCCACAGAGAGAGGGGGAATATATATCTCGTTCCAATCCTTTGAACGTTTCTCGTTCGTCCAGCAATACATCTGCGACTCGGTGTGAGAGCATCAGCGGAAATCAGGTTTGTGGAAAATTTTCCTAAGTAGAACGGGGAGTGATCTAGCGGCTTGTGGTCATTCTGTAGCTGTCAATCACACCGTTGGCCACAGCTCATTTCGATCGATCGGCGTATCCTCGAACGTGAACGCTGCTAGAGCTGGAACTCGTGGGTCTCGAACAGAATTCTCTAAGATAACGGATGTCCAACATCTCAACGAATCGGTATCGCCTCGATATTGGGACCAAAGTTTCACTCGGTATCACCAGGAGGCATATGGCGTAAAAGTCCGTGAAGTCGGAGAGCACTTAATAAGATGTCTGAGAATGGCTATCGATTAGTTCGACCCTGGAGCCTCGCTGACCCACTTTTCTAGTTCGAGGAGCGCGAGACTTGACTATACGGAACCACTTGGAAATTCGAAGAGAAATCCTCCGTCACGTCATTTGCTTGGACTCTCCGGCAGCTGGTCGGGTGTTCGGACTCGTCATGAAATTTCCACAAATCTGCGCACTGCGAGTGGATGGCTGACCTGACCTGCGTGAAAGCCCAGAGAACTTTACGAATGTAAAACCTCGCCGTTTGTTTCAATTCCAGATGGGGTACGAGCTCGCTCGTTTCGTTGAGGAGGGCTCAGATGTGGACGAAGAGCTCATCTGTCCGATCTGCTCGGGAGTGCTGCAGGATCCGGTGCACACGCCTCAGTGCGAACACGCATTTTGCAGAGACTGTATCAAAAAGTGGCTCAGTCGCTCGCAGGCTTGTCCTATTGATAGATTAATTATTACTGCTCAACAGGTAAATCATCCTCTGATCTCCTTCTGTTCCGTTGTCCTGATTGACTCCTGGTTCCATTCCCCACCACGGGTCGTCTTTCATCAACTTCGTGTCATTTGATTTTCAGCTCAAGCCGGTGCCTCGCATTCTGCGAACCCTCCTGGCGCGCCTTCAACTAAACTGCGTGTTTCAAGAACACGGCTGCCAAGCTATACTGAAATTGGACAGATTGGAGAGCCACGAGGCGGAATGCGAGCACAATCCATGCAGACCCGTTCCTTGTACAGAGGGCTGCGGCCTTGTCGTTCCCAAGGACGAACTTCGAGTAAGTTTTGACTTGTGACTAGGTGTCAACATTCGCAGACCTGACCGCGAATGTTCGTTCCAGTCTCTACGGGCGCTTGACAACAAAAGAGCAGCCCTTTGCGGTTACCTCGATTCTTTTCTGTGAATCGATCAGACACTCGAGATTTTGTTTTTCACGTAAATTCCCCCCCCCCCTTTCGTTTGCATCCAATGATGCCTACATTTCGAAGGTACCTAATAAACAAGATCGAATGTCCACAGGAACACAATTGTATCCGAGAGCTCCGTGGTGTGGTACAGAAACAACAAGCGAAAATCGCCGAGTTGGATCAGGAGCTTCAGAACCACTGGAGTGAGATTATTCGGATGAAAGAGTCTCTCGGGACACGACAAAACGGTTTGCAACCTCCGCTTTCGGACGGTGTCCTACAGGAGAGACAGGATCAGGTTCGTTCCCTCCGTAACCTAGATTCTTATCGTGTTTTTCGTTACGAATACTTAGAAAACGATGACAACAATCTTGTAAAGGGTTGATTACCTCCTTGCCTGCGTCGTCTGTGCGTGCGTTTGGAGCGCTACGAGAGCGTCTTATCTTTTCGAGAAGCGCCGTGCGCGCTGCTTCCTGCTCTGCGCGAAACTCCGCTTTACGATTCATCGAAATCTTCGGACATTTCTCTCGTATGAGTTTGTGTGGATCTTCGAGAGCCGCTTGCGCAACAAATGATCCCTGCGCTTTGCCTGCCGGATTAGTCCCGAGAACGTTGGAATCATTGAGTGCTCTGTGACATATCCGCACAGAGCTCGAGAGAGTTTGAGACATCGTCTCAAGATCCTTTGTACGGTTTACGATGAGATCTATTCTTTGATAGGCGACTCGTGCGACGACATCTGATAACACCTTTTACGCACTACGGAGGAGGCAGTAACGATCTGTGATTCGATTCGCTCTCGAAAAGCACAGACTGATTTGACGATTTTCTCTCAACTCCAGAAATCCCACGCTTGCACAAGTCGGGCCTGCGAACAGTGAAATTCCGCTATACGAACTTTTCTCAAAACTCGGCTGCGAATAAGAGCAAATCACAAACAGCTCTTGGAGTTTTGAACAACAAACCATTTCGAAACTGTCCCATGGGCGGTCACTATATTTGGAGAGAAGACAATTCTGTGAACGAGGAAATATTTTATCTTTTCAGCTAATTCAGTGGTCCGCCACGCTCACCCAGGCTAGAGTGACACGATGGGGCGGGATGATCTCGACGCCGGACCAAGTGTTGCAATCGATGGTGAAGCGAGCTCTCGTTGATAGCGGATGTCCTCCTACCGCGATTCATGAGTTGATAGAAAACGCTCATGAGCGAAAATGGCCGATCGGGCTCCACACTCTAGAAACGAGACAGCGAAATAGGAGAACTTATGAAAATTTTGTTTGCAAACGGATTCCGGGCAAACAGGTAAGGAAAACTTTGAGTTGGTGAACTGACGTGGAGACCAGTACGAGGCCATCGACTCCGATCCACTCCTGGACGAGAGAAGGCTCGGAGGGGCGAAGATGCAGAAATGTAGCGAACCAGGGTATCAATGAATGACCTTGCCCCTAACCATCCTTCCCATCCTTTGCAGGCCGTCGTGGTGCTGTCATGTGATAATGTCCACATGGGACCAGAAATGATCATTCATCCAGGTTTAGTCATGATTTTCGCCCATGGGATCGAATGAAGCTAGCTTTTACAACATCAAATTAACTAATTGAGCAAATCTTCATGAGGGTCGATATCAAACCGTGGAACTCTGACAAGACATCAGCGATGGCGACAACGAAGTATTCAAGGGAACCGATCGTATTATTGAGAAAAATATATTCCACTACGTTTTGGAAAACATGCTCGAGCACAAGGAGCCGAATGCATCCTGCTGCCTTCGTTTCCACGGTGAACCGCATTCGGCGTCAAGCAGTCATCTAGTGGGATAGCTGAGTTGAGTTGAGCTGCCATAGTTTCATCGAGAGCTGTGTCCGAAACTTCTGCATCGCATTTAGAGTTAAAATCACGTTCATCTCGTACTGTTATCGCCTGAAGTGAGCTGCGAAGCCAACCGATTTGAAACACAGCTGGTTTGGAACCGCGAAGTCGCTCGGAGGAAAAAGGGCGGACATCAAAGAAGTCCACGGATTCTCCCTTGGAACACGCTACCTTATGAATCATCGATCATGCCACCGAGATGAATCTCCCAATCCAATCCCCTCATGCTCCTCAACTCCATCCATCTCCTGTCAAACCTCATTCGAGGTGATTTTGGAGTGAGGGTCCCTTTCATGATGTTTCGTGATCCATCACCATCCTCCGGCTGAGCGAATGCTTACCGAATTGCACGAATGCGTAAAGTGTACATTGTTTTGTATATCCAATCTTATGTTTGATCCTTGCGCGCATGTTTGATGACTGTTGAGTGAGTGAATGTCTTCAGTTCAATAAAGCATATCTTATGCTATGAATCTCCCACATTATTTCGAAGTAAACTGAAATGTCATTCCCCGTCATGGGGCGGGACATTCACGAATCACGTAAACAAGACTGTGCTGATTCAAGATCGCAGCATCGGGATGACCAAGACCACGAAACGATCGAAGCGAACGTCTCAATCAAAATCGTCAGGGCAAATTTCCATTCTGTTTGTCGACCGAGACATATTATTATCGCATAGAAACTGACACTTCAGCGACGTCGAGAGGTGTCATCAAGCGAATCGCCCGTAAACCAGCTCAAAGCGGTCGTCTTTGTTTCAACATGAGGGAATAGTCCTCGACCTCTAAAGATTTCGATAAGATTTCGCAGATTTAGAAGTTGTGACGGCTGTTCCAGACGAGATCCTCCGCTCTTCTTCGAGATTCGCACGTTCGTTCCTTTGCTCGCTTCGCAAGCTCAGAAGCTGTTCGTCGCCATTCTCTCTCGCAATCACGAATTGGATCGGTACGGGTCATTATTAATCATCATTTCATTTTTGGTCTGCCAAGGGAATTTGTCCGCGACGTCAATGACTCTCGTGATGTATAATGATGCAACCCACGGTATCAGTCATCCAGCCCAAACAACCTTACGGGCGTAACAGCCTCATTTTCCTTCCTCCTGGATCTTTCGTCAACACGACGCCTGTACAATGGTGGGATACCGTAAGTTTGTCGAGATAAAGTTCCCCCCTAATGTGTGCTTCAAGCACACCGCGAGAGATGCTGTCGAAGTGAAGGACAAGCGATTTCCTCGCAGACTAGGTTTGCTGAAATCTTGGAA
This sequence comes from Neoseiulus cucumeris, assembly GCA_021527715.1. NCBI lineage: Eukaryota > Metazoa > Arthropoda > Arachnida > Mesostigmata > Phytoseiidae > Neoseiulus > Neoseiulus cucumeris. The sequence goes on along the minus strand of JAJSRV010000035.1, from coordinate 5,348,537 downwards.
ATGCGGTTGCTTGATACTAGAAGTTGATCAACAAGATGTTGTTTGGAACACCAAGAGAAGAAAAAAGAGAACATCCTGAACCGTGTCGTAAAAACAATATACGATGATTAATTTATCCAAAATTATGCTCAGCCGCTTAACATCGTTCCTTCTTCGGTGAACTATCCGAGCTGCTGCTTTCTCTGTGAACGAATTTGAAACGTCGTTACTAAACGGTCCGACCATTCGAACCGGTTCAAGAAATAGGATCTTCCCGGAAGGAGTGAACTCGACCCACCCTGCGCGGCGTTCCAAGCTTCGACGAGAATGTCCTCGTTCTCTCGAACGATGTCTTCGATGGTGGTGGTGATTATCGTAGGAACGACTTGATTCGTAGCGGTCTCTGCAGTCTCGAGAATCTCGCGAGTAGCTATCAGAGTAGCCTTTGTCGTAGCTGTTCCGCCTGCGGCTAGAGCTTCGAGATCGTCGGCGGACGGGGGATCTTGAAAACGAACGCAGCGTGCGACGGTCTTCTCGTGCGCGCATTTGTCGCGGAGCTGCAATTAGGTAGTAGTGGTTTGCTATGACTTCTCTGCGAGTCCGAGCGATTCGAAACTTTGGGCTTTTCAGATCTCTTATTTCAGAGTTCAGTCTTTTCAATTCGACTTTAGGTGTCTCTCATCTTTTTGCTATCTTTACCGCGTCTCTACTAGCCGAGCCTTTAACAGCCTTTATCAATCTATGCGACATTTTCGCTTCAATGCTAGATTCAAACGAATGAGATCCGATGTGAGATGAGATGCGCGCTTGGCAGGACGACCGGGTGGATGCGTAGTAGTCTTGGGAGCCAATGTGCACCAGGACCTTGCCCTTGTACTCACTTTTGCGATCGCCCTGGGCGAATTCAACTTCGATCACGCGGCCATGGAACCTCACGCCGTCCATGGCGTCTCGGGCGTCTTCTGCGTCGCGTACGGACTCGAACTTGTCATCAAATCAAAGTTAAGGCATATTGTGCGTTCAAACAAGAAACATTGATATTTCAACAACATCATTGGGTACAGCCACAAGATTGAAGAGAAACAGACAGAGAAATCATAAACAGATATAGACGAGCAAACGGAGGAGATCGTACAGCGGATCGGACTCACACCAGAGGACAACGCAAAAGCACACTACAACCAGCAAGCTCAGGGCAGGACAAGACAGGATCCGTATCTAGGGCAAGCAATAACTGACAACTGACTAGATTAGTGCACCGTTAAGGTGTTGCTTGGTCGGTTACTTCGTGTGTTTGTTGGGCAACTGTTCATTTGTGTCGGTGAGGAGAACTACGTACTCATGAAGAGCTAAGCTTGAGCCTTGGGGACGAACTTTATGATCGAAAGCGACTGATCACCGAATTCTTTTGTCTTTCTTGACGTTTTCTGATCTTGAGTCTTTCTTGCTCCTTGCCCTCGCCCTTAGGTCTTGCTGGTGTATAGCTTGAGCCATTGACATCTGGGGAATCGGATCCGTCGTTACGAGAATGGGAAAACCTCGAACGGGTCTGTTGTCGAGATCGAATCAAAGCGAGAGAACGAAATAATCGGCAGAAAAGAACCAAATCGAACGGATTAAAATCAGGCGGTCGCCGGAAAAGGATATTGTACGTAGGCAAAGCCTCGTGGACGGCCGGTGTGGTATGCCAGAGGGATGTACACGTCCAGCAGGGGTCCATATTTCCCAAAAACCTCACGAAGATCATCGCTCCTGCAAAACGAACGATTTTCGCAGTTAGAAATCGCCTCTTCGAATGGAGAACCTCGACGCTGGTTGATGGAAGCGGTTCGAGAGTCCCTTCTTAAGTCCAAGAGAGGACGATGTTGCGACCGGTTGTATAAATTGTTCGAATGCCATCACTAGAGCTGGTTTTCGGACGAGCCAGGACGTTCAGACTCAAACTTTGAGCGACGGAATTTGTTTCTCGTTTCTCGGCGAGAAATCGCTGGTCAAGAGAAGAGTTGCCTCTAATCGAAGTGGAGTTCTATTTCTCGTCGACTCCCGGTAACCCGACTCCTGAGTTCTCCGCACAATGTTTCTCTGACGAACTTTTCCACCAAAAACGAATGATGTCTGACGCAAATAACGGGAAGAGTTTTCGAAAAGAATTCGAGACGATGCGACTCCCCAAAGCTTAGATGTCTTAACTTGATGGGAACATAGCAAAACGGTGCAGAGCGAGGAAGCGTGGATCACCTTTCATCATTCGAAATCGCCTCGAGATTCACTAAACAACTAATCCGTTCGCATATGCAACCAACAATTCGTCAACGAATCCCATTCCGAATCTCGCGCTGCATGCATTACCAAGGAACGAAACAATTCTCGAGAAGAAACAGGAAAATGCCGAACGGCTCGTTGAGCGAAGATGAAATGAACGTACCTGGTTCCATCTGATACATTTCTCACGAACAAGGAAGCTGAAGGCGCACCATTTCGAGACATCTTGGAGTCACAACTGATCCTGACAGTCGGAGCGCGATGTGTGTGAAATACTCGTTCTTTTACTACAACGTGGCACAAAAATTGAAACAGCGCCCCCTGTGTCCGGAGTAGAATTTCACTTTTGCGAAAAGAAAACGATCCTTACCATACATGATCGGCTGAATCCGCATGTAGGTCCACGGGAGAGCTTCTCGATGATTTTTCCCAGCCATGACAAACGCCTCGTGCTTTCTTTCTCTCACCCAGTATCAAACTTCATCGACTTCTATTCCGGTGCACGCGATCGAGAGCCAGCAGTTTGACGGATGCCGCTGGCGAAACTTGGAGCAGCATCCAGAGTTCGCAGCCTGGGCTCCACGGCCGCTTTTTCGCCAAGAATTACATGCCGCTACTCTTGCAGCAGGTGCCCAAAACATCGTTACGCTCCGGAGAGAATCTCTTGAGCGATGGCCGATCAAACTCAAATACCTAGCCACCGCTCTGTTTTCATTGCGATTCTTGCCTCCTCGGAAATCAGCGTTTTCCTGACCCTTTTCACCAATCTCGTGCGTTTCTGGAGCCCCTCCGGGACCGTTAGGCTTTACAAATTTCCTAGAGTTCAATCAGACATATGTCTTGTCTAATATGGCAAAGGATTTCGTGTTCGGACTGGGCTGGAACCCGGGAGAAACATTCGCATATGCTGAAGTATGTAGTGCCCGGCACTCGATTCCAGTGCAACAAGAACGCGACTCTGGAGCTTCGAAATCAGTGTCAGTTTTCATTTCTCCTCGGAACATAAGATTCATAGAAAAGCGACGGAGCTAAAGTTTCGATGCTACTCCAGTCTTGAGTGCGAAGAAGCATGCCGTGTTTGCCAAAATGAATTTCGACAGTTACTGATCATAGGAGACCCAGAGTTCTGACTTCGGACGTCATCACCAATGCGCTGTCGTTCCTGATTTCAATCATCATTCCAGACAGTACAGTTGAGTCCCGCTCCGGAATGAATAGACACTCTTGGATCATGCAGGAAAAGAATTCTGTGATCACTGCCAAGAGGTTTGCCGCAATCGTTGGAAACATGACCCCGAAGGAGAGACCTTGTGCACTTCATCTCTGATGGGAGGTTTCCCAAGATCCCGCGCGTGTCGCAATAATGGATGGAGTTGACTCATGAAAACAAATCGGGATTAGGCAGTTCAATACTTTATCGGAAGGGAGATCTATATCTATACTATCTGAATTGCGCTCGTAAATCAAGGTTGGCGCAGATTGCACGCGACATGGCTTTCTGTCGAGTTTTTACAGATGTTGATTCAGTTGTGGCATTCACCACAGTTTCTCAAGAGATGTCCTCGCAGTATCCTCCTGATGATGTGCGAGATCTTTCGAGTAAAGACTTCCAACCATCGCGTGCTGACGCGACCAAACTTCATGAGCCAAATGTTTGCTTCAATCCCATCCGTTGTTTCTAATGTGGTACGAGTGTTCTAGAAGGAAGAGCGGAAACTTTACGATCGCTCGAAGCAGCTTAAGCTTCCTCTGGTTTGCAGCCGGGTGCTCGAGGCGCCAAACTTTCAAACTGAGCTAGCAGACGACAATACATGTTGTTTTGCATGAGCGCTCTCTCACTTCCATAATATCAACACGGGCATTTCGTATTATTCGAGTGCCGGCATGAAGCGAAGGCATCTCCGTTCACATTAGTATTTTCGCAAACGACTCGGGGCGAGCAATTCCCTCGAATTTTCTCCATCTAGGAAGATTATATTCAGACGCCATGAGTGAAGAAGAGGACATCTTGACGGTGAAGCCTCTGGGTGCCGGCCAGGAGGTTGGCAGGAGTTGTATGATAATTGAGTTCAAGGGAAAGAAAATTCTGCTTGACATGGGCATCCACCCAGGTAAGCTCCCTCAGAAATATACTCCCATTGAATGTAATCGCTTCTGGTAGAGAGAAAATTATGCGTGGTAAGAAGCTTCAGGCTCTCGAATGTTTTTCTTCTGAATCGCTGCCGCTGGATGTAGTAGCAACAGTAATCACGCGCGCTCAAGAAATTATCTCTATTTTCCCAGGAATGAACGGAGTAGACGCATTGCCGTTTGTGGACCAGATCGACGCTGACGAAATTGATCTTCTGCTCGTTTCACATTTCCATCTGGATCATTGCGGAGCTTTGCCCTGGTTTCTGCAGAAAACTACTTTCAAGGGACGATGCTTCATGACGCACGCCACCAAAGCCATCTACAGGTGGGTACTACAGGGGTTCAGCCTGTTTCCCTCAATCCATCCAAATATCTTCGACATGTGGAGTGTCATTCAACGCGTCACTCTGAATCCTCTAGGTGGTTGCTCGCTGATTGCATCAAAGTCAGCAATATAGGCTCTACGGACTCGAACAACCTTTACACCGAAGCTGATCTCGAAGCATCCATGGACAAAATCGAAGTCATAAACTTCCACGAGGAGAAGGAGATCAATGGTAAGTCCTTTGCTATCTTCTCTCATTTTCTTCGGGGTTAGTATTCAATTTTTGCGAAGATGAGCTCGCCAGTGGATGTCATTGCTTTCGATAACGCTCGAATTTTGCAGGAATTCGTTTCTGGTGCTATCATGCTGGTCACGTGCTAGGCGCGGCCATGTTCTTTATTGAGATTGCTGGAGTGAAAATCCTCTACACCGGAGACTTTTCTCGTCAAGAAGACCGGCATCTCATGTCAGCGGAAATCCCGTCCGTCAAACCCGACGTCCTCATCATCGAATCCACTTACGGAACTCACATTCACGAGAAGCGTCAAGAGCGAGAGCACCGCTTCACATCTTTGGTTCAAGACATCGTGACGCGAGGCGGTCGCTGTTTAATACCCGTGTTCGCCTTGGGCAGAGCCCAGGAGCTGCTCCTGATCCTGGACGAATACTGGGGCATGCATCCTGAGCTTCACGACATTCCCATCTACTACGCTTCGTCGCTGGCGAAGAAGTGCATGGCTGTTTACCAAACATACGTGAACGCGATGAACGAACGAATCCGACGGCAGATCGCAATCAGCAACCCTTTCGTTTTCAAACACATTTCCAACCTAAAAAGCATCGACCATTTCGACGATGTTGGGCCATGCGTTATCATGGCGACTCCTGGTATGATGCAGAGCGGACTATCTCGGGAGCTTTTCGAAGCCTGGTGCGGAGACACGAAGAATGGAGTAATCATCGCTGGTTATTGCGTGGAAGGCACGCTTGCCAAGCAGATCCTCTCAGAACCGCAAGAAGTGACATCAATGAACGGTCAGAAAATGCCTCTGAAAATGAGTGTGAACTATATTTCGTTTTCCGCGCACACGGATTATCAACAAACGTCAGAGTTCATTCGAGCGCTCAAACCTCCAAATATCGTCCTCGTCCACGGAGAGCAGAACGAGATGTCGCGATTGAAATCTGCGATAGAACGTGAATATGAGGGCGAGGATGTCAAGATGGATGTGTACAACCCCGCGAACGGGCACGCGGTTTCCTTGAAATTCAGGGGAGAGCGACTCGCCAAAGTCATGGGAACTCTCGCCATGGAGAAGCCCAAGGCCGGTCAACAAATCAGCGGAATTCTCATCAAGCGGAATTTCAATTTCCACCTTTTGGCGCCAGATGATCTTCCCAAGTACACAGATCTGGTTCAATCGACCGTCACCCAGAAAGCTTCCCTGGCTTACTCGGGAACGTTCAGAGCCCTCCAGTTCTTCATCTCGAGGCTCCTCAGCGTCCAAGTGGTGGAGCCTGGCAGAGTGCTGAATGTCATGGAGAGGATAACGTTGACCATGGAGGACAAAATGATCATTCTGGAATGGACGAGCTCTCCTGACAACGACATGCTGGCTGACGCCGTCATGACCTGTGCTTTCAGAGCGCAAACTCAGCAGAGCAGTATTCCGAAAGGTGTGAGTGAATACCAGATAGATAAATTCAAAATGTCGGACTCGATTCTGAAGATGTTGAGAGACATGTTTGGTGAGGAGTCCGTATCTAACGTTGTTAAAGGCGAACGGATGACGGTAACGGTCAGTAATAAGAAGGTTGATGTGAGTTTGAAAGAGATGAAGGTGACGTGCGTTGACGATAAAACCCTGGAAACTATTGTTGGTAACGCTGTTATGCGTATGTATGACACACTGATGCCCTGTAAATAAATCGTGTAAATATGTGGGTTCAGCAGAGCCTCGAGTTTGCGAAGGTTCCTCACTTGGAAATCTGCGTGATGATTCTTAATAAATATCATTGAATCGCCATAGCTTCTGATTTTTCTTTCCCTTCTCCTTGGTGTGATAGCTGGCCTCCCATTGTTGTAATCTACTTTCTAGGCATTGGAATCGGGGAGTTCTTATGAAGAATAGCGCTCAGAAAAGGTGCATTCACACTACGGCAAATCGGTGGCGCCACCGCGGTGGCGCAAGCAATGTTAAGAGGACATGTAAGGCGCGGCGGCGAAGCTAAAAAGCTGGAGGCGCCACCGAAACAGCCGTCGGAGCCCGCCACCGCGGGCGCGCCACCAGTTGGATCAACCGCTCTTTGATCAGCCTCCGATGGCTGTTTCGGTGGCGCCTCCAGCTTTTCAGCTTCGCCGCCGCGCCTTACATGTCCTCTTAACATTGCCTGCGCCACCGCGGTGGCGCCACCGATTTGCCGTAGTGTGAATGCACCTTAACTTCGGGAAAAAATTATTCGAATTGACCCTTGATCAAGACCCCGAAATTAGCTTAGTGATTGAGGGGAATGGTTTTCCAGGTTTGAAATAAAGTAGAGTTCGCTGGGATCCCATGAGGGTGCTCAACTTCGGGATAGTATTAGAAAAAGCTGAAACGCAAAATCAGAGTCCCCTCGGGCCCCAACTACTTTGAGTCCGTATAGAGCACGTCAGGGATCACTGTTTCACGCTCTAGTTTTGAGAGTTCAAACAGGGATCCGATTCAGCACGTTGTCTGCTATCAGAGGCCATACGGTGTCAGCCTTGAGGAAAGGTACAGCTAAGCGAACTCCTTGCGAACTGCGACTTTCCTCCAATTAGCAAATAATTTCTTCTTTGTTGTAACGACACCTGCTACGAGAAGATTCTCAACAAGTGAGCCATCTCTGACAACGACTTATAGCGAAGAGCAGCTTCTGTGCTCGTTGAGAAAGGCGACGATAAATAAAAATGATCATTGAGTGAGAGAAGATACCGAGGTGCTCGTTTCGGGCTCCACGAGCAGAGCACAGCTCAAGACGGTAGAGACTCATCTATGAATGTTCGATACCACTAGAAGACTTCATTGGGAAACCAATCGTCAGCATCTGAGATCAAACAGATTGGGGGGGAACGATGCTCTGAAATCTGACTTCTTCAAATCCAATGCTCTGAAAAGTGATCTCCCGCTAGAAAGCTGGAGTGTTCGATTCTTGGCTTCAAGACAGATTCGAGCAATAATGAGCAATCTCGGAAAATCGTGTCATAACGCGACCATTTTTTATTCATAAGAGTTCTAGAAGCAGGTGCATTTTGACTTTATTTCATCGTTCGCATTTTTCATTCTATCATTTTAATTTTTACGTTTTCTCTCCTGCTCCTGGGACACAGGATTTTCTAAACGAGACTTATAGTTGACTGAAATCTTTTTTTTTCGGGCTTTTTATTCATCCCAGCTCTGAGTGTCGACGGAAGAATAGCTAGTGTGGTGGACAGACGCGTTGACGCTTGACTTCTCTTCCTTTCTTGCTTTCTAAAAACCACCGCGAAGACGCAGGACGAGATGGAGCGTCGATTCTTTTTGGATGTTGTAATCCGACAGAGTACGACCATCTTCCAATTGCTTGCCGGCGAAAATAAGACGTTGCTGATCGGGAGGAATTCCTTCTTTGTCTTGGATTTTGGCCTTGACATTCTCGATCGTGTCGGAAGGTTCAACTTCGAGGGTGATGGTTTTGCCCGTGAGGGTCTTGACGAATATCTGCATGCCACCACGCAGCCGAAGAACGAGATGGAGGGTGGACTCCTTCTGGATGTTGTAGTCGCTCAGAGTGCGACCATCTTCGAGCTGCTTGCCAGCAAAGATCAGTCGTTGCTGATCTGGAGGAATGCCCTCCTTGTCTTGAATCTTGGCCTTGACATTCTCGATGGTGTCCGAAGGTTCGACTTCCAGTGTGATCGTCTTGCCGGTGAGCGTTTTGACGAAGATCTGCATGCCTCCACGGAGTCGGAGCACCAGATGGAGGGTGGACTCCTTCTGGATGTTGTAGTCGCTCAATGTGCGACCGTCTTCAAGCTGCTTTCCAGCGAAAATGAGTCGTTGTTGGTCGGGCGGGATGCCTTCCTTGTCCTGGATTTTCGCTTTCACGTTTTCAATGGTGTCGGACGCTTCGACCTCGAGAGTGATCGTCTTTCCGGTGAGGGTTTTGACGAAGATCTGCATACCTCCTCGGAGGCGGAGGACCAGGTGGAGTGTCGACTCCTTCTGAATGTTGTAGTCGCTCAACGTGCGGCCGTCTTCAAGCTGCTTTCCAGCGAAAATGAGTCGCTGCTGGTCAGGCGGGATGCCTTCTTTGTCCTGGATCTTGGCTTTCACATTCTCGATGGTGTCGGACGCCTCGACCTCGAGAGTGATGGTTTTCCCGGTGAGGGTTTTGACGAAGATCTGCATACCTCCTCGGAGGCGAAGTACCAAGTGGAGTGTCGACTCCTTCTGAATGTTGTAGTCGCTCAGCGTGCGGCCATCTTCCAACTGCTTTCCAGCGAAAATGAGACGCTGCTGGTCAGGTGGAATGCCTTCCTTGTCCTGAATCTTGGCCTTGACGTTTTCGATCGTGTCCGAAGCCTCGACTTCGAGGGTGATGGTCTTGCCGGTCAATGTTTTCACAAAGATCTGCATGCCGCCTGTAAGGAAGAAAATTGGTGTTATGAGTTTATATGACGAGCATTCGGAGAGATTTCAAACAAGTTTTAAACTGAATTTTCTCATACAAAACTAGCGACACTCACCTCTCAGACGAAGGACGAGGTGAAGGGTGGATTCCTTCTGAATGCTGTAATCTGAGAGGGTGCGGCCATCTTCAAGTTGCTTGCCGGCAAAGATGAGACGTTGTTGATCAGGCGGGATGCCCTCCTTGTCCTGAATCTTGGCCTTGACGTTCTCAATCGTGTCAGAGGGTTCGACCTCCAGAGTGATGGTTTTACCCGTGAGGGTCTTCACGAAGATTTGCATGCCTCCGCGGAGACGGAGAACCAAGTGTAGTGTGGATTCCTTTTGAATATTGTAGTCGGACAACGTGCGACCGTCCTCGAGCTGTTTGCCAGCGAAGATCAGACGCTGTTGGTCCGGCGGAATGCCTTCCTTTTCTTGAATCTTCGCTTTGACGTTTTCGATGGTGTCGGAAGGCTCGACCTCCAGTGTGATCGTCTTGCCCGTGAGGGTCTTGACGAAAATCTGCATTCCTCCGCGGAGGCGCAGAACGAGGTGAAGGGTCGATTCCTTCTGGATGTTGTAATCCAGAAGCGTGCGACCGTCTTCCAACTGTTTCCCAGCGAAAATCAAACGCTGCTGATCTGGTGGAATTCCTTCCTTGTCTTGAATCTTTGCCTTCACGTTCTCGATGGTGTCGGAAGGTTCGACCTCGAGAGTGATCGTCTTGCCCGTAAGGGTCTTGACGAAGATCTGCATGCCTCCGCGAAGGCGGAGCACGAGATGAAGGGTCGATTCCTTCTGGATGTTGTAATCGGACAGGGTGCGACCGTCCTCGAGCTGTTTTCCGGCGAAGATCAGTCGTTGTTGATCCGGTGGGATTCCTTCCTTGTCTTGGATCTTTGCTTTCACGTTTTCGATTGTGTCAGAGGCCTCGACCTCGAGAGTGATCGTCTTGCCCGTGAGGGTCTTGACGAAGATCTGCATGCCTCCGCGAAGGCGGAGCACGAGATGAAGGGTCGATTCCTTCTGGATGTTGTAATCGGACAGTGTACGCCCATCTTCGAGTTGTTTTCCGGCGAAGATCAATCGCTGTTGATCTGGTGGGATTCCTTCTTTGTCTTGGATCTTCGCTTTCACGTTTTCGATCGTGTCCGAGGCTTCGACCTCGAGAGTGATCGTCTTGCCCGTAAGGGTTTTGACGAAGATCTGCATGCCTCCGCGAAGGCGGAGCACGAGATGGAGGGTCGATTCCTTCTGGATGTTGTAATCCGAGAGTGTACGACCATCTTCGAGTTGTTTTCCGGCGAAGATCAATCGCTGTTGATCCGGTGGGATTCCTTCCTTGTCTTGGATCTTCGCTTTCACGTTTTCGATTGTGTCAGAGGCCTCGACCTCGAGAGTGATCGTCTTGCCCGTAAGGGTCTTGACGAAGATCTGCATGCCTCCGCGAAGACGGAGCACGAGATGGAGGGTCGATTCCTTCTGGATGTTGTAATCCGAGAGTGTACGACCATCTTCGAGTTGTTTTCCGGCGAAGATCAATCGTTGTTGATCCGGTGGGATTCCTTCTTTGTCTTGGATCTTCGCCTTCACGTTTTCGATCGTGTCCGAGGCTTCGACCTCGAGAGTGATCGTCTTGCCCGTCAGGGTTTTGACGAAGATCTGCATTCCACCTGAAGAGTAGAGCGAACATAGATTCAGCAAGCATTCGAGCGTGGCAAATCAAGAGCGAGAGGACAACAAATTGATGTATAACCTAAATGATGGGGACAACACTCCCGGTTTTTTAGTACTCTGGAGTCGAAACTTACCTCGAAGGCGGAGGACGAGATGGAGTGTGGATTCCTTCTGGATATTGTAATCCGAAAGAGTACGTCCTTCTTCGAGCTGTTTGCCGGCGAAAATCAGCCGCTGTTGATCTGGCGGAATGCCTTCCTTGTCCTGGATTTTCGCCTTGACATTTTCGATCGTGTCGGACGGCTCGACTTCGAGCGTGATGGTCTTCCCTGTGAGCGTCTTGACGAAGATCTGCATTCCTCCTCGGAGTCGGAGCACCAGGTGCAACGTCGACTCCTTCTGAATGTTGTAGTCGCTGAGCGTGCGACCGTCCTCGAGCTGCTTGCCCGCAAAGATGAGCCTCTGCTGGTCGGGCGGGATGCCCTCCTTGTCTTGAATTTTCGCCTTCACGTTCTCGATTGTGTCTGAGGGCTCTACTTCAAGGGTGATTGTCTTTCCAGTCAAGGTCTTCACAAAGATCTGCATTCCACCTGGAAGCCGGGAAAAGAGAACGATTAGCGATACTTCTAAACGTAGATTCTTGCGGGATGTGTGTACAGCTCAGCTCGGAGTTCGCCACTGGAACTTCCGGGAAAATGTCAACAAGGCAACGATGTCAAGGAACGAAAACTCACCTCTGAGCCGAAGCACCAAGTGAAGGGTGGATTCCTTCTGGATGTTGTAGTCGCTGAGAGTGCGACCATCCTCCAACTGCTTTCCAGCAAAGATCAAACGCTGTTGGTCGGGGGGAATACCTTCCTTGTCCTGGATTTTGGCCTTGACGTTCTCAATGGTGTCGGAGGCCTCAACGTCGAGGGTGATTGTTTTGCCAGTCAATGTTTTCACAAAGATCTGCATTCCTCCGCGCAGACGCAGCACGAGATGGAGCGTCGACTCCTTCTGGATATTGTAGTCACTGAGGGTACGTCCGTCCTCGAGTTGTTTTCCGGCGAAGATCAATCGCTGCTGGTCTGGGGGAATGCCCTCCTTGTCTTGGATCTTGGCCTTGACGTTTTCGATAGTGTCGGAAGACTCGACTTCCAACGTGATGGTCTTTCCGGTGAGCGTCTTCACGAAGATCTGCATTCCTCCCCGAAGACGGAGGACGAGGTGAAGTGTCGACTCCTTTTGGATATTGTAGTCCGAAAGGGTTCGGCCGTCCTCGAGCTGCTTTCCAGCGAAGATCAGACGTTGCTGATCCGGAGGGATTCCCTCTTTGTCCTGTATCTTTGCCTTCACATTTTCTATTGTGTCGGCAAGCTCGGCATCGAGCGTGATGGTTTTTCCCGTGAGTGTTTTGACGAAGATTTGCATTTTCTGGAATAGTTAACGCTGGTTAGAACGCGGAATGTTTCTGTAGCTTCACGGTAGGTCAGCAACTGCGCAGCTCGATTACAGGAGTTTTTTTTTCTTCCAACGTTGGCAGCGTCGTGATTTGGCATTGAGGTACGACTGCGAAGGACGGCTCGAAGGAGCGAAAGAACCCCACTAGAATCGGCCTAATGGCATTCTGTCCACTTTTGCAATCGGACGCGTGAACCACTTTACCTCTATCCCACACAAGCTCCTAGCTCGCCACACAGAGCAACTAAATTCGCGAGTAAAATTACAGCTTGTTCAGCTACGCAACACGAGCTGTGGAAGTAGCGCTGGTGCGACGCCTTCGCCCGTTCAAACGAGACGTCACTGCTATGTGTGACTCATTCCCAACTAGCTCTCAGAAACTTCAAAGAATGAGAACGTCATGCAAAGCTGGCACCTTCGACAATTTCCCACTCGAAGTAACCTAGGAACCCTAGAATTGGCCAAGTTTCCAGCGATCGTTTCGCCGTTGACGCGAAACGGCGTCGTATGTGTTAGGCTTAAGAAAATTCTAGGTCATCGACGATGAAGTTTGATTCCCGACTCAGCCACGTCACAGGTACCGCAGTCGCTCCTTTTTGATGAGCCTTTAGGAGCCTCTTGTACCGAGAGGCCCTAACGAAAGCCTCGACACAAAGTTGCATCCTTGAGCAACCAGACGCTAGCTATGCTCTGTCTCGCAGCACATTCGACGATATTTCTCTCGCATTTCCGATATTCGAGCACATACGACCCGTAGTGCAATCGACCCGATGATATTTTCACAGATTTCCGCACATTTCTCGCATGAAGACTTAGAAGTGCCAATCGCAGCAATTAAGCCTAATGCATTACGAAATTACGACGCTAGAATCAGCTAATGGAAAATACTCGCACCTGAGATACTATACTCCACCGAAAACCGAACTTTAGCTGTGATACTTCCAAATGTGAATGCGTAGCACGAGCGAGTGTGTAGCTGTGTAATTCAGGTCAAACGGAAGCGTCCAGGACGCCAGAAGGGAATCGTCAACTTTGCAAAGGAGTTGAGATCGTTCCCAGTGAAAATTTACGCACCAGATTTCCCACACAATCTCCTCGAAGTGAGACACTCTGAATCGTAGCAGAAACGGGTTCGTCTGAGGTGAAATTCTACAGAGTCACAGGATACGTACGAGTTTACGATGATTTCTTTGAACAGCTTCACAGCCAGCTCAACAATGATTCCACTACAGCTATGGCGCTGCTTTATATACTGGCTATGACGTAGCACTGAAGGCGCTCGCTGATTGGATGTTGGCGGCCCTAGCAACAGCCGTGACTCACTCCTGACCAATGGGAAACATCTAGAAACTTCCTGGCCTCGTGGCGGGAAGATTCAAAAGCATCAACAGAACACCGCTCCTGATGGCGGAAGATTCAACTGCCGACCCGATTTTCCTCCTTTATCGAGGTCAATAAGTTGAGCGTTCCTCAAGGAAGCTCCTCGCCTGATTTGTACAGAGTTCAGAACTTGCGAATGTCAGAATCGAGTCCCGGAAACTTCGAGGATGACGTGTTTAATCCAGGAAGCAGTCATCCGGTTAGCCCTTAGTGACAGCATAGATACTCAATATCGTTATATGATCAGCGCGATGAAAGTTCAAGTGACGTTCTCGGTTATAGATAAAATTCGAAAATATTGTGCGGGGAGGAAGAATATCGCGGCATCCCCGGACCGATGAATAGATTTTTCTGGTTAGACAACCGCCCTGACATGAACGGGCGGGTACAGTCCCGCGAGAAGTCTCGCGAATTCGAATGTATCGAATGTGATGGTCTGTGAATCTCCGCCACGATGTTTCAGAAGCGGAGTACAACAATGAAACTCGGGTTGAATTTATTAAGGACAAGTAATCCCCCTTGCCTTACATATAAAGTTCTCGTGTCGTGAGATTCTCAAAACTACAAAGTGATAAAGGTTAACTTAGCGAGCAAAAAGAGAAAAGGAGAGCGACGAGCAGTGATTTAACTGACGGCACGGGTGAAAGATGAGCAACGGAAGGAAGCAAAGAACTCGAGAGCAGATTCCGCGGATATCTATATTTGGACTTCGAACTTTCCCCTCAAGCTTCGACCGTGGACTGGAACAAGCAAAAAACAACAGTTTCGACCTTTGAACGCGCTTCGAGGCTCCGTTGTTTGTGCATGCGAGACAGCGGAGGAGACGGCAGCAGGTCATCGAAATTTAAGAGCATCTATGCTCGACTCGAGATGACTCAGAATCCAAATCAAGAGTCCCCGGTCCGTGACATTCCAGCTCTGACCTCGGACGCTTCGGCATCGAGACTAGTGGGCCTTCAGAGGCTTCCGTCTGACGTAGGTGCGCTTTAAACTTCAAAATTTCGACATTTTCAAGGATCTCCCTCCATGATGCCCGACGGCAACTCAGGATAATTGAGAGCCATATTTCGAAAAATCTGGAGCAGCATTCTTGGGAGCTTCGCAATCCGGGTCCAAGGAAGCAAGTACCGGAACATTCGGGTCAGAAATTCAAGTGCCGAGCAGAATTTTTCCTGCATCTCGATTGAACGAATTCGATGGTCATCCGTCCGAAGATCTGTTTTTTCCTCCCAGCCAATATCCGATCGAAGAAATCATTTGTTCCAGTCAAGAGATAAATGCGCGACTCCCACCTCGATACGATCCTCGGAGGACGATCGATACTTCTTTGATCAGTGTTCGAGAAGGTGCGACAGCAGTCGCGGTATGGATGAGGTAATCTTTTTGATGTGGTTTTGCGCGACCCGATTCAGACTCGACTTCGAGAATAACTCGTGCGCGCTGGCATTACGATGTTTTGCGACGTCTGGCTTTGAGACTGTCTTTTTGATGTCGGCTGCGACGTTGGAATATATCACAGCGGAGCGAGCTACGTGGTTACGAAACACAGCCTCCAGACAGTTCGGCGGTAAACTGATTGCTTCTAGGGTAGACCGCTTGCTCGACGCACATGGATATCCAGGAAAAAAATGACGGAAAGGTTTGCTCTAATAGCGGTCTTTTGTGCATTAGTTATCTGTACGACGGGAATCAAACTACAATGGCTACGTGTTCTGCTTTTCTCGAACGATTAACCATCCAATTTAACTTCCAGAGAGATGATACGATACAAAATCAGTTTATGACATTTCGAGCCATATAGCGATTTCGCGTCGGCGGATTTCATTGCTCGATCGATCATGGGAGCATACGAACCGCTATGTCACCCACAGAATCCAGAACGGCTCGATGCTAGAGTCGAAGAGTTACATCACTTTTCAAATTCTGCAAGCATTTCCATCATTGTCAGGGAGGCTATTCCAGCAAGAAGCGCAGTTTTCCTCTGAACAGCATGTGACGGAATCGTCCGGAGAAAAGTAGCTCTCAGAGAATCGCTGCACCTCGTTTGATAGAAGACTCCAGAAGATTCATCGAAGCAACAGATTCGTCTCGTTCGTCCTCGAGAACTCGAGTGCAGTTCCAAATGTGCTGATCGGGAGGCGGAAAGGCTTGGCTGGTGCGATTCTAGCGAGGAACGATGCGACGCGGCGTCTACCGGACGTCGCTTGTTTGGAAAATTTCATCAGAGATTTCGAGTCGCTGATTTTATTTGATGAGCATCGTCGCAATCATTCGATTCATTGGATTAGAAAGAGAGATTTCGCTCCATGCGCATCGACCTCACAAACGAAGTTGTAAGGAAAACGGCTCCAGTGACCCGTGAAGTCGGCAGACGCTTCCGTTTCGCTCGAAAGTAAGAAGTGGCTGCGAAACAGATATATTTGATCGGGAAAGGCTCCCGACAACAATATCGTTTTCAGAGCGAGACGAATGCGAGCGAGTTCTCGCACTGAGTCGAGTCTAAAGCTATTCCTCTCTCATAGGATTCAGTTCTCGGGTGGAATTCGAGAGAAGTCAATAAACTCGTCGTAGTCGAAGAACAGCAGCGCGAGAACATTGTTTTCGCGATGAAGATCGTTCTCTTGGGATTTGGGATCGAATACTACAACAGCATCCTGCCTTCGCGTTGCAGCGTGCATTAGTTATCTAGAATAGTAGATACTCGTGTTTCAGCGCTAGGTTCGCACCTGGATGTTATTTCTCTTCCGAGCTTCAGGATCCCCATCGTTTGGTGAACGATTCCGCCTCTATACAGCACAACTCCGTTCTCACGGACTTTGCAGACCACTGAGATCGAACTTTTACCCCATGCGCTGGAATCATTACCAGGCTGAATTCAGAGGTTTGATCCGCACATATATTGAACATATTCAACACTCAATGTGTTGAAAGACATCCCCACATGGATGTGAAATACGCGCCGTGAGCGAAGTGCTTAGAACGAAATGATTGGATATTTGCGAATGAATTATTGTTGCTCTCTATTGATAGATTAAGCTAGCTCTCACATCAACCGAATCACACGGGTCGAACAGGATACCCAAATGTTCGTATGGAGCCAGGAAGGGAAGGGGAATGAGACGCCTACAGATTCTTGTCCCACCTTCAGCGATAAGAGAAGTTGGAGTTGCGTTTACATTCCCCGACACTCTCCGCTCTCGATGCTTTGCGAATTCTGATATGATATTCTGTTCTCAAGTGTTTGAACCCGGAAGTGAGATCCGATCTGATATCAAAAGCAAAGATGCCGATTATGCGAAAGAGCCACATATTGAACGCATGAAGAGTTGAATAAAACCCAAACGACTCTGTCGATTTGGAACGATTATTATCAGCTTATGATGTCAGCTATATTTCCCACTACTCTGAAATCTATTTTACGAACAGCGCTCTATGCATTCCATTGACATCTCCTCGTTGGCTCCAACGTGACTCATTAGAACACAGATTATGTTGCGTAGCGATGCGGACAACGAAAGGCCACGAGTTTTTCAAAAGGTGTCCTACAGTTTATTTACAGATGAAGTTTGTACAAGATCTATTTGGCTTGAAACAGTTATCAGTCACACTGACTGGGGGTCCCTGAGTTGGTTGGGATTCCGATCGGGGTCGAGGTTACAGCAACCTCTTGACTTCCCTCCGATCGTGCAAAATCATTCCGCCTATACACACCGTTCTTACGCACGACTATTTACACAAAACAAAATGGCATCTTTCTTTCTCTACCTAACGAACAGGTGAGCGAAATGCTCTCATTACTGCCGGATTCCTGTTTCGGACCGAACACGTACAACTCATTGCGATATTAATTTAGACGCAGAGCCTCAATCGCCCCCAGCTTGTAGGGGTTCCAGGTTCTGAGGTGGAGGTAGTTGGACTACTCCGTCATCGTGGGAAGTTATTCTATCGAGTTCGAACGCCAGCAGCCTACTGTTCAGAGGCATGATGGGGGCTCGTTTGGGACTTCTCCGTTTTTCGTTTTCTCGTTTGTTGTCTTCTTTACTCGTGGGAGTTTTGTTGAAGTTTGCAACCGGAGTCTCCGGCGCCGAGTTAGTTTGACGCGGACGGGGCCTGGTGACCGTTTTTATGGCCCGCGAGGGACCTGCGGCTTCTTCGGAGCGCTGGAGCTCGATTTGCGCCACGATTTGCTTTGGTCCGGAGGTTGAGGACGATGTAGATTCTTTCGCTCGAGGAACTATAGGATCTGGGATGGCGGATCCGAACGAACTCACTGAACTCAGCGAGTCTTGAGCTACGTGCAGCGGTCGCCTGAAATCCGGACGCGGACGTGGTCGTGTGTCCTGTTACCGAGGTAGGTTCACCATCGATGAGCTCGGACACGAACACGCCCCTTGACACTGACAGGGTTTTCGGCGGTCGTCCAACAGAAACGCGGCCACGAGACTCGCCTCAAGATTCCTCCGTGTTCTCAGCTGCGCCGTACGACGATGCGCCGATCGAGCTTTCGCCGGCGAGGTTTTCTGACGACGATGATGACGTCGTTCGGCCGAACTTGACGGCAAGATGACGCGGAGTATCCGGCTGTTCTTATGCGTCGCCTCCCGATAAGTCGGAGGCGGACTTTCAGAAATCATCGTGAACGCCGCATTTTCCACTCCCGGCAGAGTTCCGCCAGCATTGAATCTTGACAGAGTGGGCGAGTTTTCATCGATGGTCGAGTACGCGGGCGGCGGTGGCATGTAGAATTTTATGACATCGTCGTACGTCGGAGGCGGATCGAAGAGAGGAATATCGCCGGGGTAGATGCGGCGACCGTCTCCGAATTCTGAAATGCTCCGGAGCGCTTCTCGATTCAGCGCCTCGATCTGCCGCTGTTTCCGGAGCTTTATGAGAATGAGAATCGTCGTCAAAATGAACATTCCAAGACCGGCGAGCGAGGTCAGCAGTATTAGGGTGTTCGTGCCGTTGTACGACTCTGGGGATTCGGGCTTTGGGAAGTAGTAATTAGGCGTCAGATTCGTCCACCACTGGAGGGCTTCCTTCGATTGCTTCTTCTCTTCTGTCAGCCGCTTCTCGAAGATGACTTTTCCATCGCAACCCACTTCGTCACTGCCGTCGCCGCAGTGGTTGAAGCCGTCACAGTGGATCGAGGGATGGAGGCAGCGTCCGTTCGCGCACATGAACTGATTCGTTTCGTTGCAAGCGGTGTCGAAGGTGAAAACTGAGTAGACGACGGCGAGACGCGATCGATTCGTGAACGAGCCCTTCAAGCGGATGTAATATCCCGATGTCGCGGGAATAATGTATTCCTGCGCGTGCTGTTGGTTTTTAGGCTGCTGTTGACTATTCAGTGTGATTAGAGGGTACGAGCCGGAAGTGAGGCCCTGTTTGATCTCGAGGGACGATTGCGGGCCTGCAACGAGAACAGGGAAAACGTTAGAATTGCCGAACTTTGATTCGAGGGTGTGCTTGGGAGTTTGAAGGGCCGCGTCGAGTTCGGGCTCCTCTCTCGAGAAAACTTCGACAGGTGGAGGAAATCGATGTCGATCATGGAGCAAAAACTGAATTGGAATTCATGTTTCGTGCTCAGGATGGAAGTCGGAGAGCCTCTCAAATCAATCAAGGTCGCAGCAAGCAAACTCACCCATTTCGTCGAATTGAGCAACTCTGATTGAAATCTGGCTTTCAGACGCCTCTCGGGCCGAGCTTTTCACCAACCAGATGCAGTCGTAGGATTTAGGCGTTCCGGTCTGAGCAACCATGTTCATCATTGTAATGGCTCCTCCGCTATCATCAACAATACCTGTCGGATGGCAAATCTTTGTTGAGGACAGCGCCCTGATAACACTCTGGGTGATTGTTTTGGAAGGTCTCGAGATGATTTCACGTTTGGGAAAGGAACTCACCTCCGCAATCGGTGGAAGGCTTGTTGAACCAGTACTTCTCGGGGTAGTTGACGAACGTGTACTTTGCACGGAAGCCTGCATTAGCATACTCGTCGTTCGCTCGGAATTTCACAGTGAGATTTACGCCGGACGAGACGACAATCGGAGGTCGGAACGTGTTCCCATTGTAAACGTCTATGCGAGTGCCGTTCGTGTCCAGAACCTGCGCACGTAATTCATTTCATTTTAGAAGGAGCGCGACATGAAAGCGCACTGTATGCAGAGTTCGTTTGGTTGAGGTTTATTCGAAGCTGATGATGAAGCTGCTGCTCACCTCGATGTACGACCATGGAGATAGCTGGAAGTCTGTGAAGACTAGCTGCACGAATCCTCGGGGATCCGTATTTACGAGTTGTTATTCCACGCTATAGTCCGAAGGGTACGGAAGTGGAAAATGCGGTGACTTGATGTAGCCCGTTGAAGCTCCTTGGTAGAAGTCTGCTTGGCCCTTGAGTACGTAGACATTACCTGTGGACCGGGTCGTTAGTGAACTGATCGAGAACATAGAAGTTCACATGACGTGGAGGAAGCAGAAAACGAGATAAATCAATGTAAACTCAGGTTGATCCATTATGTCGCCAACCAGCCGAGTGACAAATTGACTGACCCACCCTCGTTCCCTTCCTTCCTGCCTCCTCCCTACGCTAAATGAATCTGTCACAGGCATTCGGTGCCATCTTCCGCATGTCACACGAGACACAATGGTCGAAGGCGTTGGCGGTGTGGTTTTTTCGACCGGTCCCGTCATTCCGGTTCAGAATATCCCACGCAAACTTTCACCGCTTGTGGGCTGCGCGCAAACTTGCGCAAAGATGGTCCGTATCCGATCACCACTACTGTCCCTGTTCGCAACGCCTCATATGGCTTTTGTTCAACGAATCCGAGTCGTTTTTGAATTGAGTCAAACTGAGGAAGGCGTTCATGAAACCCTCAAACTCTATTGTTCCGAAATCGATTCGCGATGCTTCGGAGATATCTGTTCAGGAAACGACACTTTCTGTCTGCTCCTTAACGAAGGCAGCTCTTTCTTGCAAATGAGCTCGAGGCTGGACTACCAAACAAAAAGCTCTGTGGTCGGGTCGAGTATACAATGAGTAAGCCCAAGTTCTGAAAGTTCAACATCACCCATTGACTCCTAGTCCCATTTCCTAAGTGCACTATCGAAATACAGAGACACTAACTTTTCGCTGTCACCTGCAGGCTGAAAGCGTCCGCGTACGAGTAGGAGTACAGGAAGTCCACTGAAAGTAGTTTCCTCATCGACTCGAACACCATGCGTGAATCGTTCCGTTTGACGCCGCAAAGCTCTTCGCTCAGCCGGCTTATCGTGGGTTCTTTCAGCCACACGTAATCGCACCTAGAATAGGATTTTTTTTTCTGATTCCCAGCTGTTTCCAACAAAGTGCGTCCCATGCGTGACTTTTTTCCAGAAGCGGTGATTTTCAACTCTCCAACTTTAGTCCATACTCACCGGCATTTCCCGTTACTGCTGCAGGTTGGAATGTTGAGGTAATCCACTGTCACTTGAAAGTGACAGCTGGGGCAAGTAATGAGCTCGACGGAGCACCTCTGAGGCATGCGAGGACTCCAAGTGTCATTATTGGGAGACGTTTGCGACGTGACGTTTCCCACCGAGATTGTGCCGGTCTCTCCTACCGCTATGAAGTACTTTCGTCCGTTCATCCATTTGCACAAGTCTGCGGGGAAGTCAAGGAATTCTTAAATTCGTTTCCCTCATCCGTTTTCGAGCTGGTTGCCTATGAGACTCGGCGGTAACGAAATTTTGAAACTGAACTAACCTCCATCGGGCCTCGCGAGGGCACTGCCGTCCAAGCAGCTAACGATAGTGAAAAGCAGCAGAACACAGGTTACATCTGGAAAGGTACGGCAAGTGGTCGTTAGAAAAGCACGATATGACGATTCCCCCTGAGAAAGTGGATGAAATGAATAATTGACTCGATTCTCCGTTTCTGGCGTGTATGAAGTCGGCTAGATTCATTGACCTCGTAATCTACTATGGGCCCCCGCTTGAAAATGCCACAATGAAATCGTGTTAGAAGATAGCACTAACTAAGAAGTCTCTGTCCCACTTTCGGCGTGGAATGCGCAATCCTATTATTTTCTGCCGTCGTCTGTCTATCGGTTCTGTCTTCTGGATCTATGACTTTCGTTTTTTTCTGAAGAATGGTAGCCTCGATATGCTGGAGTTATCTGCCAAGCGATAACGTTGCGGTTCCGGACAATATCTGCCGAGTTGCGGTTTGAAGTCTGCAAACTTTCCTTCCGTGCTCAAATTCGGAATTCGGAGTGGAAAAAACAGCCGAGTTCGGTATTCACAGGCTGAGCATACACAAAGCGCAGCGTTCACTCCAGTCGGAAAAGTGGCGGACAGCTGCCACGTTTCCTGCGCCTCGACTGAGTTTGGTCGCCAGAACGAACCACGGTTTCTGAAACTCTATTTTCTGTTCTCTCCGACCTCGAAACTCGTCGAGTCCTGTCATTTTAACAAACCTTGTGCCTGACGGCGAAATCGGGCCTCGGGAAGCCTCACGGAGCTTGAAAGGACTCGAGTTTCAGGACATGATTAAGGCAGGAGCGGAATTCCCAGCAATCGTCGACCGACCAACCGACCGGACCGACTGATTGACCGCCGAACAGAACGAACGTCTAGGTATTCCGCCGAAACAAAAAAGACATTCACGTGGATTCTAAAAGCAGGTCTTCCGAAGACTTCTCGCGTCGTACGTCCGTCAAGTAGAACAATGTGATGAGCGTATCTCGTGACGCCAATTTCGCTCACGTCAACACCGACCCGTTTACGAATCGGGGTGGTAAGACTTTTGTCGCGAAGCGAATATTGAAACTCTGACCACCGCCAGCAACGACAACAGGTCGAGTCTTCTTCGGTCGTGGGAATGATTTATCGAGTGAAACTTTCCACGCCGCTTCAGATTTCAGTCACGGCATGAATTGAATCGAAAGGGAACAAGGGGCCTCTCAGCTGTGACAGGTACGAAGCTTCCAAACTGAGTTCATCGTGTGAGTGAATCGAAGTCCCACCAAGGGCCCGGAAACGATGAATTTGAATGACACAGGAAATCGAAAACATTATTCGAGGAGAGGCCGAAGGGGATCGCCTATACTGATTACCTCGAAAAAGCATCAACAACAAGGATTTGGATGCTCAATAAGCTCGATATAATACGATATTCTGTGTTCTCGGGAACAAATTATCGGTATCAAAAGTGGTTCACATCGGATCCGATCGGATGACGGTTATCTTTGAGGCCGCGTATTCGGCGAAGTAGACAATGCTCTGATTCTGAAGAGATTGTTCGGCACTGATGAAAAAGTTCCTCCCCGAAACAATGAGCCATCTGCAGGCATCACAGTTATCTTCGAGGATTCCGGTTACGGTGGCGCAGATTTGTACATCAGCAGAAAACCGATGTCTCTTGAAAATGTTCGTTATGATCTTGATACCATCTTCACTGATGATGCTGTCGGAATCCTCGCTGTAGTTATTCGTTTTGTAAGTGACGACATTCGAGCTTTGAAGATCGCCGAGAGGCCTGCAAAAACCGTTGTGTCCTTCAGGTGAACCGTGATCGGCCTGAATGAAAATTCCTGCCCCTTTTTTCTTTGACAGAAACATTTCCGAGTTTTTAGGAACATTTTTTTGCCTGCTCAAAGTTATTTGTTGCTGACGTTGACGAGACCTTCGTCGCTACTGAATATTGAGAAGAACTTACGCCACGCGCCCTCTGATAACGTTTTCCTTGATAATGGCGAGCTTATCGTCTCCAAAAGAGGCGAACAGAGTCGTTTCGTCAGGATCGCGAGACGAGCTGCTGACGTGAAGTTTCCCGAAAGCGACAATCCAAGCAACGGTGCAGTCTCTTTTGTTAACGAATTTTGAAACAGCTCGGCTGATTGCTCTGTTCTGGTCCGCGCTACCGTACCGCTCGAAACAGATGTTCTCGACTCGCAACAGGTCGTCCACGTTCAAAACTAAACTCTTCACCTCGTGCAGCTCATGATCATCTGGGGAGTGATCAGGCAAATTTATTGCACGGAGGGGACATAACGGTCCTCGAGCTGCCTAACCGGTCTACGGATGCGTCGTATCGAGCAAGAGCTACTCAAGATTTCGGGTTACCCGGCATTGTGAACGAGGGAACGAGACGACTTGCCGCCAAGCTGGCATCGTTATCGATGAAGATTGACAAGCAGTTTCGATCTGCCACACTCATGCAGCATGGCTTGTCAAAATGTGCCGCCGAATCGGATTCCGGTGTCGATAATGTTCGTCGATTGCCCGAGACACGTTTCCTATCGCACGGCGGCGGCGGCGGCGTCGACTCACCTGAGAAAGTCTTTCGAATAGCGAGTCGACAGCAGAAAAGCAATTCACGATCGAACACACCCTGAGACACCGCCTTGTCCGTGAGTACGTACAACCAGGTAGGGGCCGGACGGGTGATCGCGTTGTGTATGTCGAGTTTTTTCAGAAAGCCACCCCACCTTCGAAAGGTCATCGCGAGCCGCAAAGACAATATAGGGAGGGGTTTTCGATTTCTCTCCACGCTTTTGTCGGGCATTGCGGTTGTGAGTTCTACTTTTTTCGTTTCCCTCCGCAAACGATAGTCGGTCATGCCGACCGGATAAGAGTGACGAATTTCAGAAACCGACGGGGAAGAGCATCGGCCGGCCAGGAAGGGAGTTGTCCCTGTTCTTCTGCTTCTTCGTCTGGGAGATCCGCAAATTGATAGTCAGATCCCACGTAGCGAGGAATCATCAGACCCTTCGTGAGATTTTAGATCCTACGGAAAAGGATTCCTCACCGGTTGAAAGTTTTCGGCAAACATCGCTTCCTTTCAAGCCCATCTTAAATATCGCCGGATGTCCGGGAACTTCGATCTAAATAGTTCAGATTTCGTACTAATTCAAAGTTCCGACCTCCGACGCGGGCTGATCGCTCGTATCGAGTGCAACCGATCACGGGACATGATCCGACGCATAAATGACAATCGGAAACTTTCCATTTCATCGAAATGAATCGAACTATCCGCGAAGTTTCCACTAAACACGACTTGGTACCCTGCCAGCGATGCCCTATCGTCATCCGCAGCAGAAGTTTCGGATTGTTACGCAAGCATTGTGGTCGGATTTTCAAGTGAAAAAAAAAAGAGTGTAGTCGATGAAACGTTCTTGTTCCAGCCCATTGTCCGATATACGTGGCTGTCGCCGATCCTTCCAGCTTTCTATGGGTGGTTCATTCGCTCGGTTTGTCGGCAAAGAGGGTCACAAAGTCTCAGACTTCACCGCTTTGGATTCGCGCGCCTTCGAAGTACAAGGTCGGCTCGCTTGCCGACTGACTCACGGAAGGTGATCAAAATTTTTACACAAACCGCGACCGCGAGTTCACGCGCGGGATAAGAGATGATTACAAAGGATTTTCTCACAGTTGATTTTGTTTCCTAAAGTGTACACAAAGTGCATTTTCGCGGCTTATGCTTACGGCGAATGAAACTTTTTCGTTCGGGTGCATTGAGAAGCGAGAAATAAATTCTGACTTTGAATTACCCACTCAGCGAAGCACGCTTGTCGCGAACGGTGGAGAGTGTTGATCAGATTTGATTTGAGTGGTTTCCCCTTGATTGAAGTGTGTTCAACAAACAGGCTGTTTGTCAACGACTGTCAATCAGCGAAATCGTCGCCTCACCATCTCAGTGCAGAAGAAAGATTTACTATCGAACAGCGAAACATTGTTGTTTTCCGAGCCCGCCCCCTTCGAATCGGAATCAGAAATCAGGAACTAAAGGCGCTTGGATGTTTTATGGACAAGGTCGTCCACGCTCTCGCAGGTTTAGCTCTGTAGAACTCTCGACCGAGCATCCAGCTAGAAGTGACATGAACTATCGAGCAGTTCGCGTTGAATTTATGTCGTGCACATAAATTGTTCATCATCCGAACTCGATGCGCTGATACCCCGTCCCGGTGGGTGTTCGAAAGCGGGACATGATCTGGGCTAATGTATTGGTTGAACCGAAGCTCTCACGTCCACGATGACATTATAGCGCGCAGTTATCTTCTTTGACCAGACGTAGCGTCTTTTTTTTTCCTTGTATTTACGGAACTGCCGTGTGCGGGGGTGTTTTTTTCACACGGATGAATTCGTGGTGGCGTCGCGTTGTCGTCGCCGGCAGCCGCTTTCGTGTCTTATCTAAGTGTGTCGGTCGCAGTGACTCTCAAATTTACGTCTGTAACAGAAGACGTGACACGAAAGCTTCAACGGTTCGGCTACATCGTTCGAAAGCCTAGGTGGCGTCCTTTAACTCAGGCGTAGACAGCATGACATCAAGAGAGTCGCGCGACGGCCTTGTTGCTCACCGTGTCAACTGTGACAGTCAGCCTTGGTGTCCGTAACAAAGAAATTACCTCACGGCGCAACCGAAGCCATCTTGCCCCGACTAATTGCGGATCGGGCTTCGCACACACTGAAGATGAACAGCTGACTGGAATGAATCCGCTCCGAAAGAGCTTTTCGAATCGGAACGATATTCCACTGCGACGATCATTCGCCATTAACTAGCTGTGGACAGATAGAGTGTGGGGAAGGGACCGGGAGCGAGATATATGGAGTTCGGTTTGTTGCTTTTTCCAGCTCCCTTTCGGGAAGGAAGCGACGACGCACGGAACCCCCGAAGGCCGCCTCTTCCTCATGGCAGTGCCCTCTCTCACAGAGAAGAGTTTGCAGGATGCTCTCCGCGTGCCGCAGATTCTCAACAGCTCCCTATGCTACCTGTGTTGGTGGAGATTATTCACGCTACCAAACTTCCTGTGCGGATACACTTCCTCGTGGTAAATCGATGTTTCTGTTTAGCGATACTTTTTTCCCTACGTTGTCGATCCCAGAGTTCACGAATTCTGAGACTTCAGAGTTTCGTTCGTGAGTTTCTATCACACATGTCCTTAGTGAGGTGATGCGTGCGGCATTCAATCCCGAATTGAACTATTCCGGTTTGAGTGAAGTGAAGTCGAGGAAAAGTAAAGGTGGTTCAACTCAAGTGTCATCTTCCTGAACCGGTAGCTCGCCCTCAGCAATGAAAGTGCTCGCTATCGTTTCCCGTGTGTTTTCCGCAGTTTTCAATTATTCCCGAAATTTCCGATGGGATATTTGTTCTGTTATAGTTTTCCGGGAAATTCGGTTCGCCTTGAACGTAATTTCCGTCGGTGTGAGGGACCTAGATCCGAAAGAAGACCTCCCTGTCTGCGAAGGGGACTTATGCGCTGGCAGAAGAGACTTGCGAAACTGTGAACTTGAAGAGCGCCTCGAGCGAAACAAATGAATTATTGAAGAAGAAAATTCAGGACTCACCCTTACGCATATAATCCATGGCGTCGTCTTCTCCTGTCGCCGTGTGATCCACCGGTTCACTTCATGTCTGAAACGGAAGAGACTGAAGATTACTTTCTGCTCACTGTGCGTGTAGATCTGTTCGTCAACTCGGGAAGGACTGTTTAATCAATGTCGCTCGTTCTCTCTCGGCTAGCACAATATCAATCACGTTCTCTCCACAATCATTAACAGATCGCCGTCACTGGGCTCGTCTCTGTCAGGAGTTGATCTTTTTTCACAAATCTGCTTCGAGTATCCGAAGCTTTGAGCGTCCAGGCCTTGGTGGACGAGGCTCTTTCAAAGGCTCCCGATCGTCTCTCAGAGAGTCCCCTCGGCGAATGAAATTCCTTGTTCAATCAGTTGTGAAAAATGATTCGAGGAAAGACGGTGTGTCGACGTTTCCCGCTTTGAGCAGCGTCGACAGATCGTTTAGGGCCCAAGTACGCGGCGGACAACCTGGTCGGGCCCGAAGAGAACCTAATTCGCTCTCAAAGTCGTTCGGATGTCAACTTTGCGAACGACGGCCGGCGCCTCAGATCTCTGGGGGAAAGGTTTCAAAGTAAATTCGCACGCGTTCCCGGAGGCGGTTCTTCTTTGGATAGCTGTTCCAACGTCACTCTCGATTCTATCTGTCTCGCTTAATTTTTGCGACAGGTGGGCGTCCATCCATTTGAACACAGAGACGTCTCAGCAGCAAAGTCCTTCCGAAAGAGTAGAGATATTTCGATTCATTCGTTCTTTGGTTTTGGTTGAACTTCTCGTCGAAGAATGTTGAAACTTATTCTTCGCGTCACGTAGTATTGAGTACTCGGGACGGTGATCGATTCTCGTTCATCGATCGAGAGTTCGAGCTCAACAAGAATAGCCATTCACAGGCAACGCCTTCACTAGACAGGTTTATGAGGTTTCTCCTCAAGGCGGTACGCGCTGAAAGTGCTTTGCATATCTTGGGAAATGGACGGTGGCGCGATTTGCGTCAACTCTCTGCGAAACCTATGATGTATGATGCAGTGAAAACGGTTGTTTGTCGGAGCGAAGCCCTCAATCTAGAAACTCCTCTTCTCTGGAAGGAGCGGAAACAAAGCCGAATGTCACAGAGGAGAAGCGATTCGATCGGAGCTAGTCCGACCGTGATGGAAACGCACTCCGAGTTGCAGGCTCATTCCGAAGGCTAGTTTTAGCCGACTCATGGAACGAAGTCATTACAGTTGAGAAGCCCGGAAGGGTTCCGATGTTGAGACCCTCTACGCGATCTAGCTCCGTATTCATTCTCGAACTCCGTCCTCGCATCGTTTGCGTGTGGAAGCCACGGTTTCGAAATCAACTTTTGCTCGTCGTTGGGGATTTCCTTGAATCCCGTTCCTCTTCCGACAAGAAGCTCGATCATAACCACACTTTGGGGACGACACTTGACACCACAGATCCTCGACATTCGTTGTACGTTCGAATATTCCGTCAGGAATCGACAGGTATCGAGTCGTAGGTGTGGTGTGCAATGGAGACCTCGGCTCTTCTCAGGAGAAGTTCTGTCAAGGGAAAAAGGACAAAGGAGAACGAACAGTGAAAGGAGAGGCAACGAACGAACGAAGAAAATAGGAAACGAGGATAAGCAGGAAGTCTGCTAAGGACGAACGGGGAACGGGCGAACTAAGGATGACTCTCCGCGTCCGTATAGAGAGGTCTAAGCTAAGATGGACGACTGGTGAGTGGAAGAAAGAACGTATGAGGAAGTCCCGCCCGAGAGGAGAATCATTTCACGCTCGATGAGCTGCCGTATACATTTAGGATTTCCGTTATTCTATCTTCATCGGCGAAAGAAGCTCATTTCGAGAATTGGTCAAGCTCCAAACGGCATCCCAGGCGGTCTCAAGAGGACAAGGCCTCAGATTTCGGCGCGGGAAGAATTTCGTGATATCTTCAGGCCCTCCCGACATTAGATGTTTCTGACGCAAGATGTTGCTGACCGAGTTTTGCAGCACATGCAACGGTCAACGGTCGCAACGATCAGTGAAGGGATGTCGTGTCGCTGCTAATGGACCCGGGGTCATCTTATTCCCATTCATATGGGAGCTCCTACGAACATTCATTTGCACCAGGGTGGACGACCTCTCTCGATCCAGCGGAACCTGTTGCTGTTGCACATCGCTGTCAAAACATCTACGTCGTGCCGCGTCTGTCGCTGCTGTCAGCATTGTGGCCTCAAGCGCTAATACTGTCGAGACTGTCTCAATGAACACGTCACAGCGCTGTGCTGTCGAAACCACCTCTAAAAGCTCAGGCTCCGCAAATTGGATGTCGAGATGAGCTTGAGATTAGACGAAAATAGAAACACAAGGCCGTTCGCTTTCTCGCTTTGAACTTAATGCAACCAGCGTCCGATCACCATTGTTTCATTTTAATCCGAAAAATAGCGATCTGTACTCGTGCATCACCTTGACAAGCTAATATGTTGCGTGATACGCCTTCAACAACTGACAGAGTCGATGTGAGGCTGGTCAGTCATTCAGCCTGCTGGATATGGCGGGCTGGCTGGTGGTCAGTCAGTTAGTCTGCTCCTCGCATTGACAACAGAACGTTCTGTCACGTCGGAGCTTCCACTGGATCAACAAATGCGGTTTGGGATGTCATTCGTAAACAATCCACATCGACGACACTGGTGAGGCTTCGTGAAATTTTTCTTCCGATTCGACGCTAAATATTCATGGGACGGGACCGCCGACGAGGACGGTGACGATCGCGAAGGTTTTCTACGTGTCCGCGAGCCTCGTCCACGCAGCCTGGATATTCAGCTTCGATTTCGAACGCCATTCAAACACTTGTTCGAGAGGATGCGCTTTCGCGTAAACACGGTGAGCGAGCACAACGAGTTTTTTTCCGCTCCACGAAGATTCCAGAGACGGAAATCTCGGGATGGAAATTTGGAAGAAGTGGAGGAAATACATGATTCCGCCCTCACCTTTGTCTGGCGTTGCAGTTACTTCTGCTTTTGTTCCCCGCGGCGTACCAATGAAAAGGTCGATATTGACTTCCGCCAGGCTGATTATTACCAATATCTAACGAAAGGACTGTCTGACGAATGAGTGTTTCCGTGACTAAGAAAACAGACGGCTGTTGACAGAGAACTGAGGGCGCCATGTCTCCGTATTTTTGTCGAGGAAGTCCGCTGAATCGCGAGTTGGACTTTTTCGAACTACGACGAATTGCGAAATGTGAAGTGGGCCACATCTGCAATCGACTGAACTCGACAGACTTCTTTCCGATACACAACTCATTCAGCTTCCGGAAGTTTTTGCTTTTGAAACCCTAGAAAATCTCGACTTGGATTCCTCAAACTTCAGTCCCCCAACAAGCAGCTGGGGGAATTGGTGCGAGACTCGGCCGTGTATTTATCGCCGCTTCCAGAAGCTGCTGTGTTCCCTTCCTCGCGTTTCTCTCTCCAGAGAGATTTGAGACTTGAGATTATGGGAACTCGAGGTTCGCAACGAAGGCTCGAGGTCGCGGCTCATTGTGTTGAAAGTTCACGTCCAGAGCGGAAAGTGGCATCGATCCGCAGAAAAGTATCAATTGTCCACAATGACTTTCGAACGGTCGTAGAGCCGCAACTTTCTCTTTGTAGCGAGTTAGGTGCTACACGGCTCCTATCAAGGCTATCCCTTGCCGCTCCGCGTGACCGGCTTAAAGTAATGATAATGCACGTCAGACAAGTCGGCAGATATTCCAGCTCGATGTTGTAGAAAGCGCACTCTTTATTATTCAAGGACTGATCCTCATCTGAGATAGCTGCAAGTGTTCCAAGGGAGAAAGTCAGGGAACACTGTGAACGGGCCGTCGATGGCTCGGATCAGCGCTGCTGTCACCATCGCCATCGATTTCGCTTTGATTGCGGTCGAGGCGACCATCGAGCCCTCCAGAAATGGGAGTTCCGCTCCAGTGGGAGGTTGAGTCGGAGTTCGAAGCCGGAAACCGCTCCGTTCGGAGGTCGGAAGCGGAATCGAGATATAGTTCGCGGAGAACAACAATTCGTGTTGATACTCACGATTCTGCTGGAAGCACCAACTGCTCCAATCCAATGACATCGAATGGCGTGAAATAGAAGCGACGACGACGTGTCGTCAGGCTGTCTTGTTCCGGACGCGGCTGCAGCAAACGTGACCTTAGTGACAATCTGACTGGGTCCTTAAGGATTTCCTCTGTTGTCGTCGACAGTAACCAAAGCAGAGCCGAAAGCGAGGCAATACCCGCGATGACTGTACGAAATGCCTGATTTCTGTCGTCTGTTACAAAGCTCTCGAACAGAAAATCAGACGAACTTTGAGTAATGAGAATTCCGGAGCGAGCGACCGACCGACCGACCGGACTCTTCAAAGTTGCGAGTTCTGTGAAGTTCGGACGACGAGACGTCCCACTCGTCCGGCGACGTCCCTTTGATCTCGGGTCAAAGGATTGAGACATTCAGTGAGCGAAGTGACCGAAAAGCTCGCAGAAGAAATAAGACTTCGGGAGGCGCTCTTTGACGAAGCAACGAAAAATAGAACACCTGTTCGTCGAAACACAGACTTCTGACGGAGCGATTCGATTTGGCAATTATCCTTCAGGAGTAGCTCCTTTTTCTCGATTATTCAAGGTCCTCGTCACAGGCAATGGCTGAACATGCTCTCTAGTTCCTTCCTCCAATCGGAAGAAGGTAAAACACAAGATAGGAGACCGAAGGGAAGAAGAAGGGAATTAGCGTTGACCCTGACCTCTGGCTTACGTGTCTGTGAACTGGTCCAGTTCCTTGACGCCACTAACCCACAAAAGTGTGTGCAACTTAGCTCCAACAACGACCGTCCGGGGTAAATATTTGACACGGCGGCGGCGGCAAAACACAGAACGAAGCAGGGTCGGGCGGATGCTTTTCCAGTTGTTGAACGCGGGCAATGAGACTAGAAGACCGGAATAGCCAAGAAACTTCGATTCTCGCTCGGAAAATGCACGGAAAACTCGTGTTCGAATATATATATATATTTTTATTACGACGGTCGCGACGTGACTACAACTCTTGCGCGTGTGTTCGCCGCGTTATCGTGGCGAGGTATCACACAACGATATGACGGGAAGCCGCGTATCGCCGTATGAGAGGAGCTCTATTCGGATCAAATTAGTAGACAATGGAAATTTGCATTCGATCCCGCCGTTGATACGTTTCCAGTTCGGAGCGAGCCGATGCGCTGAACGCTCAGAAACGCTGTTGCATCCCTGTTTAAGTTGGCGGTGCATTGTTGCAAGCACGGTGTGTTTACTTCTCAATGCAATTTAGTTTGAGAACTACTTCAAGGCGAGTTATTGAACGCGTTCTTCAGTGCATGTGAGCGAACGCTTCCGAAAGATCACGGAATCGCGATTTTTCATCCTCGCTGAGCGTTGGTGTTCTCACAAGGCTGTCAACGAACCGCTGTACGAACAAACAGTGACATTTATTTTCCATTCTTCTAATCCACTGAAGCAGCCGAGGATGTGCGAAGATCGATATTCGCAGTCTTCCGCTTCTTGAAGGTTAGTTGGATTTGATGGCCGCTCCGCCGGGGTCGGCTGCTGGTTGGGTTCCGATCGCGATGGGGCATCTTGAAATGAATGCAAATAAGCGGCAGCGTTGCGCTTTTCCACCCTTTGTTTCCGGCCTTGACTCTTTTTGCCAGACAAAGGCGAACTTATCCAACCAACAGACGAATTCCGTGCGTGAGGAATGACCGAGTAAACAAGTCAGACGGTGAACGACAAGCTCGTGGCGGTATAACCAAGATTGAAGTCCGCTCGACGAGCGGGCTGAATCTTCGAGCCAGTATGTCTCAATTATCCGAACAGCGATCGGGAATTCTTCGGCGATGACGGCCGATGCTCACTGTGACCACTCCCTCCCAAAATGGCACAACCGAACGAATGAACATAGACGCGTATTGTTGCACCGCATTGCATGGTACTTGTGTGCCTGTTCAATCGGCACGTTCGGAGTACTTGCCACACCACGCCCTTTTGTCATCTCTTTTCATATTTATATGTCCATATAAATAAATATTCCCTCAGATCCATTGAGCGGTCGCTTTGTGCGCTGCACATTTTGAAGAATGGCCTCAAAGCAAGGATTTTTCGACCTTATGGCCAAAGCGCAAGTGCCCATATAACACACACACACAGAGCCAACAGTCGCTCGCGTCATCAGACAGTTTGTCACAAATTTGAGCGCGAGAATCGATCGCAGAAGGATTCGCGATTGAAAATCAAGGCTCACCGCGCTTTCGGTGTGGCCCCGTCATCCTTCACGATGAACGATGCATCACCGTTCGCTGCACTTGACACCATGGCTCCTTGCGCTGCGAAACGATCCTCCGCAGAAGGAGCGGATTCCGTCACCCGACTCCTGGTGTTATGCAAAAAACTCCTTTTTTTCTGCGGCAAAAAAAGAAGACAGCACTTGCGGAAAGGTACGCCGAGAAGCTTTGGCTGGAGAATTCCGAGTAGAAAGCGCTTCCGAACGAGAATTCCACGGATCACGGTCTGACTATTCACCACGGAGTGTGGGCGCAAAGCAGCGTGGACTTTCACCAGTGAGCAAAAAAGCTCCGTAGGCCTTTTATTAGAATTCCTGAGCCTGAGAATAAGGCCGAGGACTTTCGCTCTTCTCGAGTGGAGCTTTGGCATACCAAAAAAAAAACATGGCTCCGCGCCCGGCCTCAAAGAATATGAAACACTCAAGCGCTCTCTCATGGGACGTTGTTTCTATTTATTGAGCTGTTTAGAAGTTTCGCACGAAAGTTGCCATTGCGTAAACGCTTAAAATAGAACGTACTATGCTCCGTCAGGACACCTGCGGTCGGTCACTTAGTTTCTCGGTGGGTCGGTCACACCAGACCAGCGACAAAGCTCGACCTTCACTAAGGTCACCGAAAGGTGCCGTTGCTGATGCTGTCAGTGCTCATGGCGTTGGTGGAACAAGGGAAGAGGATTGAAGCCTTGTTGCTCATGCGACGGTGTCAATCGCTCACAATGGGTTTGGACCCTGGCGTTAGCTGTGAGCTCCGGACCGACCGATTTGTCTGCGAGAGGAAGACTTCGAACCACAAGCGGATCACTATGGGTTAGATGTTGATATCGGAACGGTTCGGCTTCCCAGCTGAGTGAGTGTGACTTTGGGGCCAAAAGCTACGAGTCCGATTGGAGCTCGAGCCCCGACTTGCGTAATTGGAAGCCTCCCTCGCTTTGGTTTCTTTAATTACAGCGAAACTCCGGAAACACAAGGATTAGCATAAAATATCACCACCACGTGCGGCTTGCTGAGAAACCAAAAACAAATCGGGATTCTACACTCAACGTCCTTCGCTTGAGAGACCGGAGAAGATTCTTTCGACCTCGTTTCCCGCGCTGGAGCATCCAACTCCTCGAATTGTGCGAACGTCAGGTTTCTGAGGGAGCAACTCGACGAAATTCGATCTATCCCAATTCCCAGTTTCCTTGCTCTCTCTCTCTCTCCCTTTTTGGGAGAAATTTCCGAAAGTGGCGGTTGTCAAGCGGTTGCCAATGGAAGCAATTCCTTACCTTCTACTGTTACAACGGCGAAAAAGCACTCGAAGCCCTCCGTAGAGTGGGGCCAGAACGTTTGCACGTTCACCAATGATACGAAAGCCACTCAGATGTCCATTTAGCAGCCGTCATTTAACAGTCCAGCGCAGGACACTTTGTACATCTATCAAACTAGACCGCTAACCGCACTCGGCCAGTTCATGGGACATTCATTCTATGACGATGAGTTTCGATATTGCTTTTGGCCAAAGAAGTGCCATCGTAGAGTGGAATCCTTTCTTCGACTTCTCCCTCTTTCGTTGTGAACGGCAGAGATGATTTTCAAATGGTTTGGTGCAGCCCAACGACTCGTCGACCAGGAGTTTATTTCGAGCCTCTCCAGAAATGTTCTGCATTCCTTCGCACACCTTCCTCGCCTGATCGACTGGATGGCTACCTGCGCGGTTGACGACGGCTCGTATTAGGTTCGTACAAGCCAAAAGAGTGCCTCAAAGCTTTCGCGCTCGGTGTTATGTTCATTCTGTGTCAAACGGTCTGATTCTAGAAACTTTCCTCTAGTTAATCAGTTTTCATGGAATCACGAAAGCAACGTGCTCTCTGTGTGCTGAGCGGCTGACAGACAGACAGACAGACAGACGAGGCTGTGGAGGTGGAAGTGACAGCAAAACATGTCATAGAACTATTTCGCTTTACAACCACTATTTTCATCCTCCGTGGGGAATTCCTTTGTTCCCCTTTGCGCCCGCCCCCATCTGCGTGATTTGATGAGAAAATCGGATTTGTCGCCGGAATTTCTCACTTTGATCATGCTGGTATGTTCGAATCGACAAACTAAAAGGATGGAAGCTCTGCCCGCGGACAAACTGACGAGCTCTACTCAAGCAGTTCACCTTCACGATGCGCGGAATCAGATAGCGACAACGCTGAGACAAGTACCCGTCAGTGCTACCGCGGCTGCGGCTGCCGCTGCCGCCGCCGCCGCCATTGCTGCGCTAGAAGACGCCATCACAACACCAGAAGTGGCACCGCCGCGCCGTCATTTGCTCCAAGCAGCTCGACTCCGTGCGCATCAGAAGCCCGTCTAATTCTTGATCGTTTGTCTGTCTGTTTTTCTCCCCTATTTTCGCGGAACGATTTTGTGCGAAAATTATCGTCTGTTCGAAAGTCCCATCGGCATTCTCGATCGATCCGTTTCTCGAGAGGTTTGGCCGCACTCTGGCGAATACCGGAAGTTCCCTTTGCAGCAGAGCTCCACAGTTGTGCGCGAGTGTTCAGTGAGAAACCTCGATCCAGATTGGCAGCCTTGAAGGGTCGGCTGGCCGATTTGGGGTTTAGTAGACTTAGTACTTGTGGACACAATCGGCAAAGCATGTCCGGAACCCCAGGGAACAGTACGACCGACATCAACAACATCAGCAGAAGCAGCAGCAAACATAACAACAAACGAGTGACCATAGTTCGCCGTTCCATTTCAGACGGTGAGGCTGCTCAAGAAATCTCAAGCTTCGACTCAAAGCTAACGAAGCTCTTCCTGAAAGCTTTTCCACCGACGACGACGACGACGACGACGACATCAGCAACAGCAGTGCCGCCACCCGCATCTGCAGCGAGTATGGCAAGTACGAGCAGGTCCCCTCTGACGGGCGCAAGCGACACTTTAGGCAAAGGTGAGTTCCGGACTCGAATGTTGCATCGGTCTCGTTTCCTCGGATTCGGAGAAGAATTCGAAAAAAAGTGACAACCGATGTCGTGACCTCGATGGAGACCTCACATGACTTCTGCTCGGGCCCTCGGTTCGGCAGCGCAGTATCGCGTGCAGAAGACCCATTCGCTAACAGCGTTCGTCAACCCGATCGGACGGATGTCCCTCACTCAATTCGAGTTCTTCGCTCTGGATTCCTCAATTGATGCTCTTGATGTTTCGATTGTCCGATACATACCGGAGAGAAACGATTGTTGCTCGAAGCGAGCAAGGTCTCGATCATCTTATCGAGGAGTTTCGTTCGTTTGGCGCAGCATGCGCTTCTAGTTATGTGTATCCAGAGTCAGTCGAATTAAGGAACTCCTGCGCATTGGAGCCTTCGTTTAACATTTTGGTCACGTTTTCGATGTCGGTCCGTCGGTCCGTTTATAGCTGCAATGGCAAGCGGTGCTGCAACGACGGCGGCGGCGATCAATAGGAAGTGGCTCGATGCAACCAACTGACGCCTACTGATAACCAGTCGACGACGCGCTGTTTGCTCGCTATGAAAAGTAACCGCTCGCCTGACAAGGTCGACAGCAGTGCGCTCCGAGTAAAAGTGAGACAAGGTTTCTCAAATATTCCAGACCTCGACAAAAAGGACGTCGACTCGTACCTGACGTCCCCTCGACGCCGATCCGTCGTAATCGACGACGACCGCTGTGTAGAGATCCCTATTCAGATGAATCCCCTGCTGGACGCTTCCAAATTACGTTCCGTTGCCGGACGTCCACCGACACCGATCCCTAGCGATGAAGAGGAGGACGAAGAGGACGAGAAAGATTCCACTTCGTGCGAAGAAGGTGAGATTATACTTGTCATCATCGGCCTCAAGGGCATAGCTGTGTTTGTAGAAGCCCGAGGAAAGACACATCCGGAATAAGATGTTCTTCTTCTCCGCTGTCGGCCATTGGGGAAGGAAAAAGGCAGACGGGAATTAGCTGTGGACTTTTTCGATGCTCGTTTTTTACTACGGGCCCCTCGATGTCCTGTTATGGAACGCAAAGACGCACATCTGGAAAGTCTCCGAGCGTCGAAGCTTCACGAGGGGGACTTTTCGTTTCGTTTTTATAGTAGCCGAAAACGCGCGGTAATTAATTCGTGTATAACGGCCTCGATAAGAGACGGCCGCGGGTCATAAAAATTGAATCCGCGCTCTTTCTTGTCTTTGTTTGTGATTCGTGGTCGCTTTGCCCGACTTCTCGTTAGAAGCTTTGATCTCGCGGAGTTCATTCCTCTGTTCGTTTCCCTCTTCCATCCGGCTAATGCATCGAGTCAGCGTTTAACGAACAGCCACCCTCCCTTGTTCATGATGATTCTCTCGATAACATTGTAACTGATGTAATGGACATTTTCCCGATTTCGTTTCCAGGCAAACTCGGCTCTGGAGAACGAGTGAATAACGATTGCTACGAAAAGAAAACAGAAACGTCTGAAAAACCGAGTGTCGCCTCGAATTTCACCGATGGTTCTCTTCATTAGGTACAGCTGGCTGTCATTCTAGAATTGAATCATCCCGTTCCATCATCCGTCTCGTATTGAATCATTCACGTTCACACACCGGAGCAAACATTCAAGAAAGCACATTTACATTTGAAGCGGAGCTCTCTGTTAATCAAAAAACTTACATACACACTGATTTGAAACAAAAAAGAACATTTGCAAAACACAATTTTCTTCACACGCCGAAGCGAACGAACGAGGACGGCTGAGTGAACAAACGCGGGAACGAGTAGACACCTCTAGAGCGAAGAAGAATGAACTCAAACAGACGAACCATGCTGCCTGAATGTTCCTTTGTTGTTTGACGAATAGGAGGAGAGATGATGACGATGATTATACCTATCCCTGTTTCCCCCAAATAAAATTTACAATCTATGTTTTTTAATGTGTTGTCTTCTCAGCCGCAACTGTGTGTATCGATCGATTGTTCGATGGACAAATCGCTCTCGTGATCGTTAAATCAAGAGCCGGCGCGGCGTCAGATAACGCCGATCGGAGACAGAAGATCCACCGCCGCCTCACAGAGTTCTCGTCGAATCCATTATTACCTGACTGACCGCAAAACGGGTCGTCTGACCGACCGCGTCTCGGTGACCTTCTTCTGACAATTTTGATTCGTGATTGTCATCGAAAATTGGACAAGCCCCGAGTGGGAGTTGACTCAAGATGCGGGCACAGGTTACAAGAGCTACGGACAACCAGAGAGATGAACGACCAAATGAGCGGAATGAACAGGGGACGAGCGACCCACAGCGACGGTGGTCACGCTGACCCAGAACGCCCGTCTCGAAAAGTGATTTGGAAACTTTCTCCCCGCTCGTCATACGATTCTCAGATCGCCACACCGCATCACAAAATTTATGCGGACGACCGATGGATATACATATAGTACGGAGCTTTGTTCAGCAACTTTGTCCGAGTCAAAGGTCGAGCGAACGAATCATTTCGCAAAGTGCAAACAAATCCAGCATCTGACCTTGAATATCGAGAGATATTTCTGTGCGAACCCGGGTCGATGACGCTCGTTGCTATTCCGATGAATACGGTAATTAAAATAATGACGGCTTTTCCTTTCAATCTATCCGAACATGTAATTATTACGATATAAGAGAGCGGAATCCGTTCGAAGAACTATCTGGATTGATATTGTTTTGTCCGAGGCCAGGCTGAGAGATTCCGTTTGGTAGGTAGGTGCAGGTATGATTTCCGGCTTCGTTCATTTCCTAGACGTCACGGAATGTGTTTGCCTTATGTGACAGATCGAGGCGTCTCGCTCGGAAGGAAGGACGAACGAGCGAATGGATCCACCGAGGAACAACGGTGGACAACACGAGACGTCCTAATCCGCAACTTCTGTCTGCTCGTTGCTTGGGCGGTGACGATGATCTCGGA
The DNA here is from genome assembly GCA_021527715.1 of Neoseiulus cucumeris. NCBI lineage: Eukaryota > Metazoa > Arthropoda > Arachnida > Mesostigmata > Phytoseiidae > Neoseiulus > Neoseiulus cucumeris. The sequence continues at coordinate 5,309,125 of JAJSRV010000035.1, read as the reverse complement.
GCAATCGTCTTAAAGAAGGTCTCGAGGGTTTTTGTCTCTTGCTACGAAACGTTCACCGATGCGACGAGCTTCTCAGCTGACAGAGGGAACTGTTGTGGATTAGGCCTCCGTGGAAACCACCATATGCAAGAAGGTCGTGGAGAACCGCGGCTCGGAGGACCACGGTCTCGAGATTCTCGCGCGGTGGAAAGCAAAATTATGACTTGGAACAGGACTCTCGTTCCAAGTAAGCGTCATCGAAAGCTCTGACGAGTGGGCGGTCTGTTGAAAGTTCGCAACAACTGTCAGGCGCCGTCACAGCGTTTGACATTTGTCGGAGTCGGTGCCGATCGGGGAAAGCAAAAGAGGCTCAGATCACAGATCTCTCTGTTTCGCACGCAGTCATCCAGGCAGGCACGCAGTTACTGCAGAACACAAGGTGTCTTCTCTGCACCCATACGGACAACGACGGAGCCATCTTGTTCCATCTTTCTTTCATCCCTTCACGAGCGCGTTTTATTGTTGGCAAACTGCTGGCATTGCCGCTCGGTTGGCTCCGGCAACGCTTTCTGGATTATTGTTGCCAGTTCAGTCGTCGACAACGACGTAAAGTTCATCGTCCGCCCACCCAAGCCAGGTTGTTGTTGTTGTTGTCACGAAAGCAGCTGAGTAGCGATCCATTCCCCGTTCACTCTGACTTTTTCTTCGGAATTAGCGAGCAGGCAAGCTTCGCGGCTCTACGTCTGACGTAGCTTACCAACGCTGCTCCAAGCTGCTCGACTGCCCGTCTGCCATTCAGAGCCTCTGCCTTCCAGCCGTCCATTCATCGCAAGTGGCGTCCTCGTCGCCATTGCTGTCACCCTCCTAGATACAAGCTCTCCTAGCTTGTTACTCCTTCTGTTGCTCAGCTTAATAGCACCGCCTCCTTTCTCCTTTTGCTCTCGTTCGCTCGCTACGGTGCAGCATCACAAACCCAAGCCACAATCGAGGCGGCCGTCCTCTCCGTTCATCATACTCAGAGCGTCTTCTTGACTTCGGCACTTTCCAGCAGCCTACCATCACATTTCTCTCTACGGAGTCGCTTAAGCTGATTCTCTAGCTCCTACGAATCCGCTTTCTAAACGATTCATTGTTGAAAATGAAAGATGAAACGTCGATGAGTCGGCTCATCTGTGCGTCTCGAGAAGAAGAGTTGATTCCTCTAACGACACGTTTCACTCTTCGCAAAAGTTTTCCATTTTCTTCCGACGTCGCTCCGCAAACCCTTTGAACTCATGCCGAGGAGTTTGCGGTGCACTCCGAGCTCATCGGTATCATGACATCATGATTCTGAAGTTTGCAAGCGATTTCCGAAGAAGCTTTCTCTCTTGCTGCCAGAGTGATGCTCGTTCTGCAAGCTTGGCTCGTTCGCGAGTTTTGTCTGCGACAAGCTGATGAGCGTTGATTTCGCCACGCTTCAAGTGAATTTCTTTTCTGCGCTAGCTTGTCATTAGCATGGATGGTCAAGTTGCCTCATAACGCAATTAGAAACGCGTCCGACCACTGTGGGAAGCGTTTCGGACGACATCTTGTTAGAATTTTTCCAGGTTGTCCTTCCACTCAGAAGTCGACAAACGAGCGCTCGCTCGCTCAGGTGAGCAAGAAAGCAAACAGTAAGCTCGTTGCTGTCTAATTGGGAACTCAAAAAAAAAATGAGAGAGAGAGAGAGGAACGACTAATTATGACGAGAACAACAACAACAACAATCACCGAGAAAAAATGCTTGTGATCCTCAGTAGTGCGCAAGCAAGACCGCCTGGAAAACGACCGACTCCCACGGCCCCAAAAAACCACAATCTTAAAGTTCTCGTTGTTTTCTTTTTCTTTCATCGTTCCCGCACTTCACACTAAGGTTTTCGTGCGGGCCTCGACTCAAACGCTCCCAGATATCAAGAATTGGTGGATAGACGGTTGGATTGGTGGACGATGAATGGGTATAACAACGAATCGTTTCTAGTTGTAGGCAGACGGTTTGTCGAGCACTCGCTCGCACAGAAAACCAATATCGTCCGTGGCTCGCTGATCCGATCGTTGGGTGGCGGACTTCGGTTGTGTCGGTTGGGAAGCGAGATGAAAAGAACACAAGCGCCGCCGAAAGCTCTTGCCGCCAGAATAGAAGGGGAACGAGTTGCATTTTGTGGAGGTGGGAATAATTACATAACTAACGCGCTTCAAGATTTACTGATCCGTGGCTGGCTGGCTCGCTCCCATTCCTTTTCTACTTCTCATCGTCGTTGGGCCGCCATCAAATTGAGTTGCGTGTCTTCCCTCGGATCTTCTGTCGGCCTCCGCCGCGAGCCATCGGAGCTGATCTTCCCAGTAGATGTCTTGCCTCAACTATTTGCTCAGCGATGTTCGGTTCAGATCGACGTAAAAATACGCTGCCACCGACGACGACTTCAACAAAAAAAAAGATCGGCAATCGTAGCCGAGGCAAGAGCTGCGATCCCACGATTGATCACAAAGACCTGTTTGTCACGATGTCGAGTTGTTCTTCTCGGAGCGACTCTGTTTCCACGGGGAGCTGTCGTCCCCCGTTCTTTCGAGCGCGCATTCTTCCAATCCGACATCTTTCGTCGGAGACAGAGCGACTTTTCGCAAACTCAGGTGCTAATGAGAAAACGAAATGAAGGTTCTTCGTGGGCTTCTGATCGACGTCATGCCAACCCGCAATCAAGCAATGACTTTTCTCCAAGAGTCCTCCTTTCGCGGTTTCTTGCTCTTTGCATCGAAAAATAACAACACGGCGCCCGTCGTCGTTCCACCATTCCAACTACATCACTATGCTGCCAGCACCAGTTGCTCCGGAATTATACATTTGCACGATCGTTCCCTGTCCGCTGGTACGAGATGATGCAGCGAGCTATGATACAAGTGCTCAAATCCTATTTGCTTCATCCGATTCCAGATGTGCGGTGGGCGGACAGCGGCAGTGCGTGCTCTCTAATGGAACTGATTGCTCCGAGTTTTTGTGTGAAGGTCGAAGAGGTTCTGACATCTGCTCTGAGCATGTTTCGTCGCCGCTGTTCAGATTCTGCTCCAAGTGCTCCGATGTTGGATATGACACAATCTCCAAACTACGAATTCCGACTCTCTCCAATGGACCCCGGATTTCGAGCAGATTCTTTACGCGGACTTTACGTGTCACGTCTGATATTATCGATTTTCATGATAAATTTTCGAAAACGACGCGAGAGCGGATCCTCAGCCCCGCACCACCTCCAAGGGCTCCTGTGCTGACTATACATTGTGTCGAGGGCCCTTGAGTCTCATCGCGAAGTTTCCATGACGGTGAATTGAGGGTCTCTAACTCCCCAACGTAGAGTTTTAGAGGTTCGCTTTTTTTTGTAACAAAAGTTGTGGAGTTTTTCGAACCCTCCGCGGCGAGTTGGAACCCTGGGATCAACACCGCTGCTCAGAGTTGACCCTTTGTTCTTGGTTTAGCGCCGAATTCATCCATTCGTCCACGTTCTCGACATTTTTTGGCGGCGGCGATGGGGTCAAAGAAATTCAGTGTCAAATGTGGGCGATACAAAACATTGCGTTTCTGGGGGTCAGCGATAGGACGTGGACGTCATCGTCGGTCGACGCTGATTGAAGCACCGATGGACGACTTAACGTCGGCGACTTCGAACCGGAGAGCCGGCGAGCGAGCGAGCGTTCTAGTAGTTTCAAAAACGATCGACGACGATCATCATCATCATCATCATCAGCGGCAGCAGCGTGTGTTCCTCGATCTAGGTAACACAAGAGCAATGCTAACAATGCGCCATATTTTTCAAAAGAGGTCAATGTACAGAATTTCTGATGCTTCCACACTTTCAGGAAGTCGCCGGCTCCGTCGCCGGCCGGTAAGCCTTCCCGTGAGGCGGTAGATTAAGAAAAAGGAGAAAAGGTGTCGCGCCGAGTGAGAAATCTAATTTTTGTCGACGCTGAGAGAAATTCAAATTCAGAAAGAAGTTTCATTCTCGTCGGCAGACTGAGGAAGTCAAAATCTTCCCGAAGTCCTTGGAATGATCCACCGCGCTGAATCGATAGATGGAAACGTCGGATAGACTTTCGGAGCCGCATCGAGTTTCCTCGGACGAAGGATAAAAACAAGGAAAATTCCCACCAAAGCGGTTTCTGAACACTCGACTCTTGAACCGATGCGAAATCGAGAGGCCTGGATGTTCCCTCCGGAAATCTCCGCTCGTAAAAGGGAAGAAACTTCTCACCGGTCGCGAGTGAAATAATTGGGAAACTTTTTCTCGTTGAGTGAGTCGAGACGGGAAGCTTCGTTTCAGAAATTTCTCAGCGGGCGTTCCGCGCAGCCGTTTTCTCTTATCGTCGTTCCAGTACACAATCTTTTCTCTTTCTTTCTTCAAAAAACACACACTATCTGTTGGCGGAAAACTCGGAATCATTTCTGACGTCACTTTTGGTCACTTCGTAGGGAGCAGCGAGTCCGCTGATCTCCAGTTCTGTTTCGAAAATGATTCTGCCCCGAGATACTGAGATGCCGCTTGAGAAAACTCGACGAAACGAAAGCCGTTTGCCGGCGTTTTCACCCCGTAGGACTCGCCATCAGAGACCGGTGATTGTTTCAAGATGCTACATACCACGAAAACATCCCGACGCGGGTTCTGAACTCTCGTCTCGAAACTGCCGACGACCAGTAGAAGATGATCCCGAGCGGTCTTTCGTCGACGCAGACGGCTCGGCGTTCAGAGAACGAAAGTGAGCGATGTTGTAAAGGAAGAACTCTCGCGAATTAGCTCAGTCTGTTCCTGATACTTCGAAAACGTATTTGTTTTTATTGCCAAGTGTGTCCGTCGCCGCCGTATAAATGTGTCTTTGTGGTCGGCACGGATGCGTGTTCGAATTTTCTATTCTTGGAAACGCTTCTCCGACAATTGAATGGCCGCACTGTTTGTGCGCAGAGAGGTTGTCTTCCTCTCGGTCCCGTTTTTCTCCGCGTCGGTCGCAAGGAACAACTCTCACTGTTGTAGCGTTATGTGAACACGCTTCTGAAACAATGTTCCAAATCCTCACGTTCAATGACCCAGACGCAGACTTCGTTTAGCTCAAACTAACACTAAAAATCGCACGTTCTGCTTTAGCCCGATTCCGCGAGAAGTTAATCTGAATGAGAAGACACTCAACGCGGAATGTTGATCTTGAGGGAAACTAAGATCCAAGTCGGCGAATTCTCCGTGTTTGTGATGAGGAATAAGAAACGGAAACTTTTGTCGTCTCGCGGAGATTGCTGTTTTGTCGATGGAAAGCTTCGGTTGAAGGTGACGAACTCAGATAACGGGTAAGCGCCTCCGCCTCCAGCTTCGACGGAGACTCAGGTCAGTCTACCGCTGCGTGCATGCCGTGCAATATGAACGAAGCGATTTCTTTGTTTCTCTTTTCATTACGATCTCGGACGATGTACGAAAACGGAAAGAATGGAAAACACTGCTTATGACATCGATCAGCTGTCGTGAGGTCTATTGTGCGTGGACCTTGAGGCCTTTTTGTCAGAAACAATGACCACTCCCACAATTTCAGCACAACGGACTCTTGATTGCGGAGCGCGAAGCTGCCCTCAGGACCAGACTCGGTACTTTTCTCGTGTCGTCCGCCAAACTACTTATGTTGACCGAGGAACGACGCAAACGCAGACGGAGTTCGCCGTTGCTCAAACACTCGAGACACATCTGGGAAACTCGACGATGGCCAAATTCAATATTTCGAGTTCGGATCTATCTTCCCGACTTCCAAGTTCGAGGTTGAGCGAGGAATAACTCCAGACGACAGGTCACCCGACCGAACCATTTCGTCCGTTCGCTTGAAGCATCTTGTTCATTGTAAGCGAGAAACAGTGCGCTAACCGATTCCTTTAAACCGTGAAGTCAGTAGCCTTCGCTCGATGTCGAAGCGAGCGAATTTCTTCAAGGACTCCCCGGAATTGTTCTAACGCAAATCCATTGTTCCGGTTGTTGTAGGTGAGGTGGAGTACCGAAAATTCCGAGCGAGTCAGCCAACAAACCCGCTTACAGAAAAAATAACTGTGTGTCCGGACGTCATTGCAAATTTTCAGTTCTTCGTGCGTTGTGTACCGTTTTCACGAGCTGTGAGTGATTCGGCGGAAGTTTGTGCGTATAGCTTTTGTGAGGCAGAGTCAGAAAGCGTACTGTTCCACTGATGCAATCTAGGGAGCAAACAATCGAGTGAAAAAAAGAAAGGAAATACAGAGCGAAGCGAAAGAAAATTGAAACAGAAGCGCGAGGAGAAAAAAAAGGCCGTGACCTTCGCATTGCTTCGGTAAGCTTCGTTTAGCATGCGGAAGATCAGTGTTTCTCTGCTTCTTGTGTTCATTGTTAGATCGGACATCGACTGATGTCGGGCGACGAACTCTTGAGCCGGATGCCGCTCCGTTCACGATAGCGTCTTTCGCTCCAAGGTCGCCAAAGCGATGTCCAGCTCGATCGTGGACGATGTTCGCTTCTACCGCGCGAAATCATCGGAATGAACGGTCGGGTTTCCCTTTTGCGCTCAACGAAAAACCGAAAAACTACTCGAGCTCGTTGACCAAGGACTTCATTCATGAAATGTGAAAAGAAACGATGTCTTTAGGAGCTCTTCTCGCCTTTTCCCAAAACTCCTCTCATCTCACTATGGATGACATCATCGGGAGCGGCAGTTCGTCCTCGGTCCGAATTTCCTGAATGGGAGCTGTCGATTCTTGAAGAAGAAATCACGCTCATTAGAGACGAGGATGGAAGATGAATTCCGGAGAATCTCTCGAATCGGAAATCGAAGAGCCACGGTGACATTTCTCTTCGGTCTTCATCAGTGGAATCGATTTCGCGTTCACCTTCGTGCCTGCCCGAGATTCCGGAATCGAACAATCATCTCGCGAGAACTCGCTCCCTGACGGGGATGCGCGGAGTGCAATACAGGAACAGAGGAAAGCAGATGAAGCAGACCGGCTGACTGAAGGCACAGCTTTGATTGAAAACAGCAAATCGCGGTGTGGTTCTTCACCGCGCCACTCGCGCTTACATCATCATTATCATTCTCGCAGAAGCTCCGTTCGGAAGAGAAGAGGAGATTGTCAGTTATCGATGGCAGAAAGAAAAGAAAGAGTTCCGAGAATGAACACGAGAGGAGTCGAGAGGTGTGGCAGTCATCCAGCGCGGCGGGGAGAAAATCGCGTCGGCCGAGTCCGCGCCAGTACTCAAACACTCGCGGGAGACATTGACAGTTCTCGACGGCAATGATTACCTCTTGAGAATCATGAGCACGGCCATCAGCGCAAAGTTCTTTTCGGCAAACAATTTTTCGTCTCCATTCTTCAGAACGCCGGCCAGACGTTCACTTGATGTTTTGGTCTGTTGCCGCAGCGACAGTCGTGCCAGTGATGGTGTCGCCCGCTTCTGAAGAACAGACCAGGCACCGTCAGACTCACGAACACCGGCTGCAGAAACCCGATGCCGCCGCCGCCGTCGTAGACGAATTCATCTCAAAAGACCACGCAAGGAAAAAAAGTGATTCCGTGCGCGATGGAGTACAGTAACTCTTTTCCTCCGATGAGATTTCCTCGAATCTGGACAGCTGGGTTCTCCATGTCGAAAACGTGCAGAAGATATCAGAAATTGTTTGATTGTTCGCGAGAGGGAGTGCGTGTGAGGAGAGGCACCTCGCGTGGTTTTTACCTGCAAGAATAAAAGAAAGCCCCTGTTAGAACGAACATTCCTCTCGCAAGCAAGCCAATATTGGAAGGTCCTCGGTCGCCTGTAGAATGCATTATACTTTTTTTTTCGAACGGTTTTCTCCTGGCGAGACTGATAGAAGAATGAGCACCCGCTCGCTCGCCCGCTGCCGGAGACAGAGAAAGCGGAACGACACAATGCCACAACTGAGCCGTGACGAACGCGATCCGAGGGGAACACTAAGAATGCGACCGAGAGGTTGGAGTCCTAACAACGGAGCCCCTCGCGTCTTCGATCTTGGCCGAGCGGCTAAGCAAGCCGCCACCAGCCGAGCTAGCAATCTTTGTATTCACCTTTGAGTCCGTCGAGAGATTTCACGACGTGACTCGGTCGTGATCTTGTTGTCAACGGATATTCGGAAATTCTACAAGCAACAATCCACCCGTTCGTATATCGGAACACCACAAGACTCGAAGAAAGCAAAACTGATTTGCATGAACTCAATTATTCCTCAGCTCCAAGGTCGAACGAGGTTTGCCGAACTGCTCATAATCTCTCTTCCGCTTGATTTTTCCCTCTGCTCCATCAACTTCCATGTCGGTCGTCGTTCTCTCCTCATTCTCACATCTTGATGAAGACATCGCTTTGATCCAATACCCTCGTCCAATTAATTCTCCAGAAGGAAGGTATGACTACGGATAGCGGCCGCCGTTGCAATTCCATTGAGCAGATAATAATTATCTCGGCACAAAAGAAGAAATATTCACAGTCACGATCGATCGAAACGTCGTCGCTCGATGAGAGGTTTTTATTTTGCTTCGATAGCTCAGGAAGTACTCCTCAAGGATTCTGGAACAACGGATCTAACTGACAGAGATCTTTTCATTTAGAAAAAGAACGAGATCGGGAAACCTTGATGATGGTGAGGTTCATCTTCAAGCGAAGCGATTTCGAGTTTTTCTGAGATCTTCATCAACTGTTCACTTTCAGATGTTTAAACTCCGACAAGATTCTTGGGAAGCACCACGGAAGATGATTCGCGACGTTGCAACTCGAAAAACTGTTTTCGTTGTTCAAATCAGCAAATCTCGTCTGCTGTGGCGGCTCATTGTTTGATACTCTCGTTACAGCGAACAAACGTCTTCGTTGTAACGAGTTTTAACTTCATGGGAATGTGTTTCCTCTCGTTTCACACCCCAGGATTCCGGAGAGAACGACGACCTGACCGAAGTGTCGCCGTGAAGATGATTCGCTCATTTCCCGACATAAAATTTGAGTAGCAGCCTTAATTATACTTTTGCGAGACTGTGTGTGTACAGTTGGCCGTATCATACGCTTGGACTGCTGCCGTGGAGAAAGCGAAGGGCGTGTTCTCTGCGATGATCGATGATGACTTCGTACCACGCGGAGTTTTTTTTTTTTTTTATTTCTCCGTAATGTATTCTCCCCGCATTGTTATTAAAGAAGTCGCTGCGGCTAACGTCGTTGTTGTTGTTGTAGTATTTTCAATTAAGTGTCGATTATTTAAAGACGATCGCCTGATGAGAACTCGGACATAATTGGGATCCGAGCGGACGAAATGGCGAAATTCTCGCGAAAACGATCTCCGCCGCCGTCTGAACATCAATCGAAATATTGCCAAAGGTTATCGCCACAGAGGCAGGAAAAGCGAATAATTAAAACTGTACGTTCGAACGACTTGGTCACATCCGATGGAACGCGCTGATAAGTGGTGTGCGAGCCGTGCTTGTGACTTGTCTTTCCCGAATGTGGCCGCGCAGAATCGCTTCTCAATTAGATCGGTGTCGATGATTTCAGATTTCGAAGAAAACCACGACAACGTCGCGTCGTAGCTTTCCCACCGAGAGTTTGAATCGTTAACGAAACTTTCTTTCGAAAACGACCAGGCTCGTCCTAAGCATGCTGGACGAGAAAGAATTACCAGAATCAGGAAGCAGACACACGCCCAGTCGAGACTTTCCCTCATTGTTCGAATCAGAAAAAAACTTTCAGCTTCCAGATGTCTTTTGACATTCGGGATTTCCTCCGCGGCGTCACATCTAATAAAACACACCGGACGGAACGGCCAGCGTTGACGATTCTGAAATGAGGCGTTTTCCTTTTCCATTCTTTTCGTTTCGTGATCCATTTCTCTTCTGATTTTGGCGTCGCGTCGCTTTCATTTTCTCCCACCATTCATTTAGCAACACCGCTTGCCAGCAGAAGTTTGAAGAGAAATTCCCACAGACCACAACGAAAACTTCGGGGCTTCCGAACTACCTACCTACCGGCCGGCCGGCCGGCCGGCTGCGTTTTGTTCGTTTGCGACAAAAGCTTCAAATTTGGCGATTGTTCTCGGGATCACAGTTTAGCACGGCTCCGACTAGACGGAGGTTTCTCGTGAAATTTCGATCGAGAACAGCGTTTCCCGACTGGAAAAGTTCTGCAAAGGCTTCTCACGAGAGCATCAAGGGCCACCTATTCCTAAACTCCTACTCAACGGACCCTCGATCGCTGATCGCAGCATTAATTTACTACTTGGCTTCATTGAAAACCGCAGCTCGCTCGGAACATCTAAATATGGCGCCAACCAGAAGCCGCTCTAGCAATAAGAGCGGATGGACGGGGAGGTAACCCGAATATGTACCAACTTGTTGAAAGTTGTTCTGTAGATCGGAGTAGACCTTGAAAAAAGAGATGTAGGTCCAAGCAATAAATAATAATAATTGAAGGGTTGATCCGGGTGCCGGATCACTGTCATTCATTATACATTTGTGTAATGAGTGTTTTTCCTTTCCTTTCAATTACACACTGTGCTTGCAAATGATATAACGATCCAACGGCTACGGCGACGTCGACGGCAGTAATAGAGGAAAAATGTTAATGCGATAAGTCGACTAGAAATCGAATTCTGCTTCCTCTCAAGCTCTCCTACAGACACCGAGATTATCATGAGGAGGCCACCACGCTGGTCGTGAGCATTGTTCGTGAGGGCCTTCATGCTGTTTATATTATTGTTGCGTTAGTCGTATACTGTACGACGGTTGCTTCGCTCGCTCGCTCGATCGGTCGTACTTTACAACAGGGCACCCAGGCTGTTGGAACACCCCGCTGCTTCTTCGAACTGTTTCAATCTTAGATCAAGCGGTCGAAAGAATTTTCCTTTCTTCAACGAGAGAAGCACGAAATGCTTGCGTCGCGTCCGCCAGAACAATCGTTCCCAGAACGTTCCTGAAATGATTCGAGTCCGTTGCGGGGTAAGTCGTCGTCATCGTCGTATAAATAAACACGAGTCTTGTAGGAACGCAGCTTTCTCTCACTCAGTCAGTCCACCGATCGCCGATCTTGAATCGATCGGGTGGAGGCAACGTTCTGTTCAGAATTAGTTCTAAAAGTTTATCCAAAAGTGAGGCTTCCAGCGCCCAGCGTTAGGTAGTTTCCTGATTTCCGCTTGTTAGAAGCTGCTACTCGTGTTTCGGTCGCTTATCGTTGTTGTTCCTGTTTCTATCGAAGACCATACCGTGGCGCAGCTTTTGTTTCAGTGAAGGACAGCATTGAACAGAGAATACCTCCATCAGGTAGTTACTTGTATTACAGAAAACGAACGAAGAAAACTCTCCGTCTAATCTTCAGCTCAGAAGCCACTGGACGGAAACCAGATCCGGCAGAATTTCTCCAGAGAGATGTGGTCACGGGAGCCGTGTCCACAGAAGTCACGTTTGTGACAAACCAGCTTTCGGGACGAACGGACGGACGGACGGACGGACGGAAGCGACAAATTGATGCTGATGCCCAGAAGAAGTTATTTCCGTCGGAGAGAGTCGGGCATGATGCATAGATAAACTTCACGTGTCGCGTCGTTCCGAAGACTAAGGAGAAAGAGAGAAATTTTCTGTTTCCCGCCGTCGAATGCATACGAAGCTTCTTCCTGGCGAAAGCAGCGGTTCCGGGCTTCCGGTGCTGAAGTTACGCATGGCTGCGTAGACAGCATTTGTTTCTCAGTCGGCTTTTTCTTAGGTTCGTCGACTTCGAGGGGGTGTGGGCAGACGCACTGGTTTGGTAGCCATTAAACGCTGCTACCGAGTTAACCAGTGTCTTCAAATTCTACGGCTCCAACAACCAGACAGCAGACTCGCTTCTCGCGTATAATACACACAACCACAACTAGTCCCATCGGTCGTTGAATGTGCATTAGTCGCCTTTTATGGCTTTGCAGAGTTTCGCGGTTTCAGGTCCACCAAATTTTCCATCTAATGTTTGGATCGAGCGTTTCTAGCTTCCATTTTAACTTGGACGAGTCGGACGACGAACTCCGTAGGCTTCGTTCGAATAAAACTCTTCTGCTTTTCCTTTTTGGAAGCAATCCCGCGTCTGGAAAATGATTAAGATCCCAGTATCTGTCAACAGCTGAGCCATCCGGGTGCGTGCCAGAGCAACCCAAGCGATCGGTGATCAGACGGATCGAACAGCTTGATGGCCATTATTACCTGGATGACTGCAGCACGGGTTTTTAAGAAGCATCGGATCTTTTTTCCCTTGGTGTCAATCAATCACCGAAGGCGATTTTTTCCTATCGTGAACTACACACAGACATCACAGAAAATTCACATCAGGCTCTTCGGGAGGTGGATATAAAAAAGCACACGTTGATGTCGCTCGTGCTCGTGCTTTCGTGGAATCGAATTTCTCAGGAGAAATGGAAAAGGGGCCGCAAGAGGCTGAGAAAACTCGAAGTACTTGAAGTGCTCATTTTCGGGGGAACTGATGTTTGATTAGCCAGCTCGCCTAGAAAACGACTGATTCAGGATTCATCACAGACTTGTGGCGTCTTGACCGGACCGAGAGAAGGAATAAGGCTTCGTCGGTCGATCGTTTGTTTTCGTTCGAAAAGGAGCCGCTTTGATAGCGGGCCGGGCTTATCGGGATCTTAAAGTCAGCGTACGACACCGAACTAGTAAAGAACTATAGGCCGCAATATATTGTTCAGCCGTAGACAGCCTTGACTAACATATGGTAGAACTAGCCGTGCTCGACCCAGATATGAAAACTACGCAGAAACAATGCTCAGTCAGGAATCATCAACCTTGATAAATTCGTTGTTTGGGCCGTTCGTTCGGGAACAATTCCTTATGGGCTTTTAGGGAGTCTGCGTATTAGGTGATTGTGCTGTAAATCCGACAATGCGACGTTGACTAAGCCGGTCGTCAGGAGGTTGTCCAAGACTTTATCAACCACTCAGTCGTTAAAGCGATCCGTCGTACAGTGTTTGCTGTTGTGATGAACAATGACGAAGACCCGTGGCCGGCGGAGGAAACAACTGGGGTCGGACTAAGGACAGAGCACTTGAGAACGGGTTTTGTGGGTCAGATTGCGGCGGGAAAGTTGACTGGGAACTCCTATAACGCACATGGCCGCTCGACCGCATGCTACAATTACATCGCTCCCATCGCATCCAGCTTACCAACCTACAGATGGCGGCGGCGGCGGCGGCAACGATGCCACGACTGCCGTGGATGTGAGGAGCTGTCACAGAAATGCCGCTGCCAGTGACGTCAGGACGAGGCTTGGATGCTTGATGAATTCGAAGGGCTTCCTCGCGACCACCGTTAGCAGCTGTGCGGATGACACCTCGTTTTCGACTGGCATGGCACGCGTTGCATGCCGCACTTGGTAGAAAGTGTCGCAAACATTCCAATTTTGTTCTGCAAACAGGCGAATGGGAACACGGAAGCACTCTACCGAACACGGGAAATAGCCCGAGAGACGGCGACCGCAAGGGAGCGGGAAAAGGGAGATGGATCGTAGAGGAAAAGCGACAGTCCGCGAGATGCAGCCAAGAGAGGCTCTTCACCGAAGACGGAGCCGAAATCTATCGAATCGAATTTTCGACGGAACTCTCGAAGTTCACTCGTGGATTAGCTTCGATCTCTTCTCTTCTCCCTCCCGCATCTCCTGTACGATCGTCGGTTTCTGCCGTCATCATTTGCGTTTGCAGTTGTTCTGGATTCTGCCTTTTTGATTCTCGAGATGACGAACTTTATCAGAACAGATCCGGTTGCGTTCAGCGAACTGAATTCTGCGAGATTGGCGAAAAAGCGATGACAAAAGCCAAGTTCTCGTTGTATAGGTCTCAACCCTGGAAGCGAAACTGCAGGGCCCACTGAAAGGGCCCACTTGACTAAAACTCCGAGAAGTGCAATACATCATGAGTCTGCAAGATGAAGTATCGCTGCACTCGCGGCAGGCGGCTCGACGAACACTTTCTGAGTCGAGATTCGAGAACGTCCAGGGTAAGGAAAAACGCTAAGATTCGGGCAAGAGCTTAATTCGTTCCATGGCTCCCATGAGATCTATCACACCTGGATGCTGATGATGGCTCTACTGCCACCACCGCGATTGCTAGCGACAACGGCAATTTTCGAACTTGTGTCAGAAGAAAAAAAGGGTTCCCGCATCTCACAGTCCAGATGCTCGCTGGTGAGCGGGAGAAGCGGCAGCTGCTTCGGAATCGGTTCTAGCCTCCAGCGCAGCGTCGGTGGCGACGGCCAACGGCGCGGCGGCGGGCTGCCGCTTCGACTGAACTCAACTCTGGGAATCCGTCCAAGATATCGAACGATCAAAGGCCTCCATCGAAAGTGCCTCTTCTAAAGTAGGTCCAAGGTGTGCCACCACCACCCGACCTAGCGCGCATACGACGCGCTTGTTTGGCACTGCCGCTCAATCGTTCCAAGTAGGTCGTTCGTGGTCTGTGATCGTGCATCGAGTGAGCGTGCAAGTTCTTGTTCGCTTGCTTATCAACTCCAGTCGTCCGCTCGTACGCTCCTCGACACGAGGGATTCACGGACACTGCGGCTACTATCTCATTCTCTCAACGGTATCGCCGGAACACTGGTTTTTCCCTCTTGATGATGAGTTCGTTCATTGTTAAGACAACATCGCGCCAACTCCGTCGACTGCTTGTCCATCATCTGCTTCTCTGTGAGCTGGCGAACTAACGAATCAGTCAGTCAGTCAGTCAGTCAGTGAGTCCGGTCGGTAGACTCCGGCCGCCGAACGGCGAAACGAAAACAGGCCACCATTGTTTACAACAAGATATCCTTTGCACTTTTCAGGCGGCTGTTGCAGTTGCTGTTCACGTTGATGACGACGACGTACTTTCTTTACTCCTCATTATGATTGCTGGCGCTGCTTTTCTGTCGCTGATGTACTTTCGCTGTTTCTTATTGTAACGAAGTCGGTGTTGTTGTCGTAGTTTTGTCGTCGACGTCGTTCCCGCTGGACTTAACAGTCCATAAACAACACGTCGAATCAAACTTCACCGAGTCTCGTAATCGACCAATCGCCTACTTCTGATAACCGTCCCTCGGTCTCCCCGTCGGTCCCCGATGAATCGGACTCCTCGTAAAACGAGAAAGCAAAGGGCTGATCTGTTTAGGCATACGGCGGACGAACTAATTGTTATTCGCGCATCTTCTACTTATCTTCAAGCCCGCTAATCAGATTTCGGATCGAACTGCTCGTCGACAACGGCTTGACCGGCGAACTTTGTCGAACGCTTTCTCTCGCGAATCAAACAACCCAACTCCCTTTTGCCCGTCCAACTTGTTCGGAATCAATCGAGCGGCTTTCCTGATGTCGACTGACCGAACGTTTTATCTTTCTATATATATAAACAAGCCGATCAATCGATTTGCTGCTGCTGATCAGTCGACAGAAGTACCCACCACCATTAGAGATGCGCATCGGCAACGTCGTCGGATGGATAGTTAGTCAGTCTGGTTGTTTGGTCCGTGAAACCAGTTTGCCGCTTGTCTCTTTGCCAGGAAGCCTCGTCGAAAAAGAAAGCAAAACAAAATAAACGTGCATTTCTATTTACTAGTCGGGAACGGGCCATCGATGCCGATACCGATCGAGCGAACCTTCCGAATCGAGTCTTCATCGTTTCAAACCCCGATCCTTCCTTCCTTCCTTCATTGCTCCTGACCTCCTCTTGTGGAACGTTTTCCGCTCAAATCCGCTAATTTAGAACAAACATGATGATGATTATTTTAGATTTCTGGTCCAAAGAAGATTTCTCCCGAAGAAAATCCCTGGACTCCGTATGTTCATCGCGCGGCCAAGAAAGGCATAAGCAGATGCTGTTCTGTCTCATCGTGTTGATTACAAAAGGCTTGTTGTTGCGCGTGAAAGCTCAAGGACAATGATTTTCAAATGTTTCAAAGCTTCTTAAAACCAAGTGTTGCATGTAATGACGGACACCAAACATCTAAACGGTCATCGAGGCGATCTGTTGGTCGAGGGCCCGATCGCGCCCGCCAAACGATCAGAACGAATTGTCTCAAGATGAAAAAAAAAAAAAAATGAAGCGAACAAAAGTCAGGAACACTAGAAGAGCGCTGTCGGACGACGCGACGTCACGACGAGGGAACCTTCGTTCTGGTTTTGTAAAATTTTTCGCCGTCGGATTTGACCACTTGCTTGGAGCAAAATTGTCTCCTCCAGGCTTGGACTGCCACTTGGTTCCCGATGGTTCTCGCTTCGGATAGTGAATCCACCGCACGAGAAAGAAGTAGACGTCGTGACTTCAATTCTCTGAGCGATCGTGCGAAGGAAACGACGAACACATGAGCCGAGAGTCTTTCATACACCTGAGCAGAAAAAAACGCCTCCGCCATTGAAAGGAACTCTCATTGCTTTTTCGGAACAACAGAAGGAGGGGAAAAGAGAAGACGAGAAGTCAGCCACATAAGAAGAGACAGCTTTCAGTGCAAAAAACCGCGGACCTGTCAACCGAAGAAAACGCAGGCGGGCATAAAGGAGTTGAACCGGCTCCTGAGGGAAACTCCTGGGGTTTTGAGCCCTCTCTATGAGTTCGGGGGAATTCTTGCACTCATGATCGATCGGCTCGTTGCTCCGGATTCCTGATCCCAGATTACCGGAGATCACTTCGATGGTGTTCACTTTACGGGATGAACAGTTCTCGAACGATTCTTGAAACGCTGTCCCTGAGCCTAAAGTACCGACAGCGAACAGGCTGACAGCAGATGACGATTGACGTAGGATGCGAATGCGTGTACGTAATTCCCCCGATACATAAATCAGTTCAAGGGAAGCAGAGCCCGAAGAGGTCGAGGGATCATCAGTATTGCGACCAAAATGAATGTCAGATTGTCGACCAACATGTGGCAATGGAGGAACGCTGACGGTGGAGAAGACGCGCCACGTTCTGGTTACACCTTTGCAGCGATCTGGACACGGAATCGCTCGCTTTCGACATAGCTCTGAAATGACCTATGCACCAGGTCAAATCGTTCCGCTGACCATGTTCTGGTAACCAGCCCGCTTCGTAGTCGGCCACTCTCTCGCTTTCTAGAATGTCGTCTTCGTCGGACAGAAAGCAACTGCTCGAACGCAACTTGTTTTCCACTGAACTGTCGTCGAAGTCAACGTAACTGGATAACTGGGGCGGCGCGTCATTATTATCGTTTTAATGATTGAACACTGGAAACTCGACGAGCCCGATCGATCAAAGTTTAGCTCTTGCACTTTCGGCTCCGATGGAAAGTAGGTACTCTGACTGAAACGAAACGTGACGCGATGAGTTTGAATCAACGCTTTCGATGGAAATCCACAAAATAGCAACAAACAGCTTTCCAGCGTCCACGATCGCCACGAATTCTCTTCCCCGTTGTGTCTTCAAATCCGGAATTCCGAATCCAGCAGAGGCCCACCCTCGGAGTCCCGCATGCGAAAACGAAATGTCACGAGAGCGTCACATGAAGACGGACGCGAGTCGTGATTTTCCGGGAAAACAGGATCGCTCTCTTCATCACAGACGATGCTCGGAGTCGAAGGAGAACCGCCATCGTCGCAATCTCCGAACAGCGCGATGGAATTTGAGGAAGACGTTGATGACAACGCGCAAATGGCTGACATAAAGCGGGACCGAGTTTTCGGTAACGAGCGGGAACAAAATTGTGGGAAGGAAGTCAGTGACAAAAACGACTGATCGGATGGCCACGACACTGTTTTTCATCTTCTGTTCGGCGGTAAACATCGAGAAGTGTCGTTTGTTTACTGTTCCGCAGTCTTTCCTTCCTTAATAGCTCTCTTGAGGACTAGAGGGGAGGCTCCACAACTCGAAGCAGATGAGCCGCCGATCGGTCGGTCGAGCAACCCGATCCGCGACAAGAAAAGCCGGTGATGATCGATGTGGGTTCGGAATCCGCCGCGATTGAATGCCATCACGTATGGGGCCAGTGTTCCGCGCCCAGTGAGCAATTACGCTCGAAGCCGAAGAAGAAAAGCAGCTTAATTTAGAGTCATGTTTTTTATTTTTTTCTCCCACCGGAACGTTTCGTCGAAGAGCCTCGCAGCGAATTGAAACAATGATTCCGAGAGAAGAACAAAAAGCAATGAAAGACGAACGAACGATGTCGTGTGCGACAGCCATACGTCTTTCCGATGTCACGACTTGAGGTGGATCGTACGCTTCCGAGAGCCGGCCTTCGCCAATTCAATGAATTTCGTTCGCTTTCCAAGTGAAGGGTATCCGGGGAGCAGCGATTGGAGTCCGTGAAGATGAATCTCCAGCGGACGGACGGACGGACGAGACAATGCAAATGCCTTCAACTGATGAAACGGGATCAACAGATTCCTCTTTCTGCCACGGAATCACGAGAAAGCGGACGACCAACGAACCCGTGTCAGAGCTTGAGACAAGGCGTAATTATGAAATACGCCAAGTTCACGGCCAGTTGCGCGGGCGTTATGAAAACGCAACGCCGTACGGCACGGCACGGCGCGGCGGCGGCGGCGTTGAAGAACGAGCACTGCTGGACGCCTCGACGACGACGACAGTTCCACGCAATGTGTGTCACCTATGACCATAATGGCGTTTAGGCACAAATTTTGAGTCGGGTTTCCGAAGCGTCTTCGAGTCTCGACCGGTTCGGATCGAAGACGATCGTGAAGCCGCGTGAGGTACCAAACAAAATCCTCCCTAACCTCATGGGGCCTCTTCGGTTTGGTTGGTCGGCTGCTGTGAGAAGCAGTCAAAAACGAAGGACTTGCCTGCCTTCCTTCCCCCTAATAGCCGCCACGAAAGAATACACGAACACATCGAACCGCATGGATGGAACATGGGCCATCAGAGCGAACACAAAAACCTCTCTGTTCGCTGTCTGCTTTCTGGAAATCGGAGAACGGGAAGAGGAACTCGACCGACAGATTCCTGGTGGTGAACCGAGCGGCGACGGCGGCGGCGGCGTCCAGGGTTCCTCGTGGACAGCCAACTACTTTTCGGAGATCGATTTCCTGGACAAACAAGCAAACTCCTGAATTGAGACGACATTCGGTTCGATACGGAGTCGGAAATTCAAGGATCGGACTTGAGTCCCTTAGTTCCGTCAATCGGGTTAATCTGGGAGAAGATTATCAGAAGAATGAGAAGTCGTTCGGGAGATAGAAACGGATCGAGATCACTGGAGCGCGTTTCATAAAATAAGAGATGGGGAAGAAAAGGAGAGGCTCTCAGACGGGCTCAAATTACTCCCGCAGAGGCCGTGCTAACGCTTGAGGGGTCGCGGTCGTCGTACGGGGAACCAAGAAAAAAAGGAAACCTGAAACGAACGACCAGAGAACCCGACGTGAATGACGGCCTGCTGAGAGGAGAACAACTCAGTGTTCAGTAGGCCACGTTCTAGCGTTCCAAGCATTCATTAGGCTCTGGGGCCGCAACGTGGATCGAGAAACACTCGAAAAGAAAACTCTCATCCACGTGATTCCGTTTCCATTTCCTCTTTCTGTAGCTGCCCGACCCAAAAGAAAAGGAACGCAGAGGTTCTCGATTCGGGTCCAGCTTCCAAACACGGGATATTGGATCCGGTGGAAGGTCGAGTTTGTTATTTGGAATGCGTTTCGGCATAAAACATGCACAGCAAGTCGTTCCAACAAACATATTCCTCGACATCCAACCGTACCACTTCGAATGCAGTTTCGAGCCGTCCAAGTTTGGAAGCCAGTTCACGTCCTCGGGGAAGTTGTTGCTCATTTTTATGTTGGTCCAGCTTCCTTAAGATGTCTCTGGCGTTTCGTCTCCGTCTTCTTCTGTGCTTGACCCGGACAGCGTTCCAGATCTGTGAGCTTTGTCTCTGTAAGTAAGAGCTCCGGCGCAACGAAGGGTAGACACGGAATAGTTCGCGTAGCTATCAAACGACACAAAAAAACAAAAACAAACGAGACGATCCCATGCTCGCTCAGGTAGCCGGCAGAGCTACCTTCCTAATCCTTTCCGCTTTGCGTCAACTCCGAGGCTTCTGCAGCTTTATTCAACCTTTGCTCTGCTTTGAAATACAGCCGGAGGCTTCAAACTCTTCGATATCTTCCTCGCAAAGGCTGTTCCCAATGCAGAAGAAAAAGAAACCGCCACTGTCTACACTTGTGCCTCTGTCGAAACACCGTCGAGAAAGCAGGGGACCCAAAAAAAGAACCGATGACACATTGTTTGGCTTCGCCACAGAAGAAAATCGCAAAACCAGAAGCGTGTTCAGACACAGAGCGAACGAGCAAGGATTCTGTCGGCCGCGAATCCACAGCAGCGATACCGCCTCGAACACAGCGAGAGCTTACAGCCTCGAGCTTCTTTCAGATCTTTGGTGGCGGCGTCCGCGAAGACGACTCAAATCCAGAATCGAATCCCGATCAGGGATGCGATAGAATGAAGGTATTCCCCATTTTCGGTACAAAATCTTCGTTCCCCTCGGCTCCTCACTTCTTGTCGCTCCCGGCGGACGCGCACAATTACTATCCGATGAACGCAACGACGTTTTGTGATAATTTCGAAAGAGATTTTTTGCTTTTTTGTCAACGAAATATTTACACGCATCATTCGACTCTGTCGCGGCTTCTGCTTTGCCTTCTGTTGCTCTCGCAGCAATCGTTGTCGATGTAGCTGCCAGCATTGAAGGTTTGTGGCCAAAATCAACAATGGATCCTCGTGGAGGTCTGGAACCGACCCGGCAGAGAGGTAAAAATATTCTTTTTCTTGCTCTCTTTTCCCTCAGAAAATAAAAATTCACCGCAGTGTTTTGCTTGTTGCTTCTTTCTTTCTTTCCGACTCTCGATGTCCTCGTCGCTGCTGGCAGTCGAAATCTATACTTTTCTTCCCAGTGGATACTTCAGAACGTTTGTTGGTGACTCGCCAGCACCGCGGTCTCTTGTTCGACTTCGAGCGACAACAAAGACGGAAAAACTTGGAGGCGAAACTACGAAGCTCCGCAAGACGTTGGATCCCCACCTCACGCCGAGGTGCTGTTGTGGTCATCAACGACGATGACGAGTTTTCGGTGTGGACGAAACGACGGTGTCGGCGGCACCTCAGAAAAGTCTTCTCCCAGTCAGCCGCATCGACGCTCGCCCTCATCGTCGCCGCTTGATGCGATGCCTCGTTATCTGTCGCCATCATCATCATCATACATGCGATGAACGCAACACAATCGAACGACGACGTCTGAACTCGACTAATACCATTCGCGAATAAGTGTGCTTCGGTCGTAATCGGTGGCGTGCCCTTGCCGAACATCGTTTGAGCAGTTCTAGTTTGCCGTTGCGGAGTCATTTAGGATCATGGATCAGAGAATAGACGATCGCGGTCACGAATCCTCCGAAAACTGAACCGGAATCGAGCAAATCTCGAAAGGATTCAGTGTTTACGCGACGTCTGGATAAGAGATCCCTCTCGATGAAGTCCGAAAAACGTGACCGATGTTTGGCCGACAAGCAGTTCGAGCAAACGTTGACGACGACAAACGGAATGAAGTATAACGTCGCTTTCTTTGTTCGCCGCAATTGTCGACATTCGAGAAAGCGATCAAATTAGAGTTCGGCTCTCTTCAAGAAGAGCGCAATTGTCATTCTCAGAGAACCGTGTTCGCGAACAAAAAAAAAATGAACGCGCGGCACTCGAGTTCGGCTCGTTGAAGAGCAATCGAGCTCAATCTCGTACTCTAGACGACTGTTTGACACCGACAAGTATCCGACTGTCGGTACTGCGAGCGATGCCTGTCGTTGACGTTCGCGAATGACATCGAGTAAACCACTTCTGTTTACGTAACACTCGAAAGAGATAGCGGCGTCGACGACGACGACGAACACTGCACGCTTTTGATCGGAAATCGATTCGGAGGCGAAAAAAAATGAAGAGAACAAAGAATCCTCACTTCGATCGGAAGAATTGAAGAAAAATGAGCTTGATGAGCGTTTTGAATGAAGAAACCGACGGGACGGGATCCTCACATTTGATATGCGAAAAAAAAATTTGAATGCAGCCGCTAATAAGCCACCGCACGAATGCGAGGAACCATCCAAAACCTTGACTGCCGATTCAATGGTATCAGCGCAAGAAGACGCGGTGAAAAGGCATTCAGCAAAAGGTAGATTTCCGGAAGGGATTGCTGAATTTCAGCTCGTAATAAATATCATATGAACGACACAAAGAATCACTCACTCAGTCAGTCAGTCAGCGGACGATCGATCGAGCGAGCGAGCGAGCGAGCGAGCGAGCGGACATGCGAACAAATCGAACAGGCTGTTGAAAAGATCTCTTTTGTCCGCCAAAGAACTCAACGAGGAAAATTGCAAATTCGCCCCATCGAAGGCCAGAAGATTTCTCGTCGAGCATTTTCAGTTTAGTCTTCACCGAAAACTAGAAAGATAGAACACGGCTGTCGACTTCTGGCTCGAGCGAACATTGACGAATGTGGGAGCCATTAGAGCGAACATCCGACGAGTTGGTCTGGTCGTCGAACCAGACCATGGAGTTCGGCCGAGTGAGTCGGAGAAGAAATGGAAAATAATAAGAAGATGCCGACGATGAAGATGCCAGCCAGCCGGCTCTGTGGGTGGTAACAATCATCCGCGAGAAAATTGTCTTTTGCCTTCGTTCCATGCGTTTGGCAAGACAAGCGCCATTGTGATTAGCAGCAGTTGCGCAGCGAGCGCGTGAATTAATTTCCATCGTATTACATTTGTGTGGTCGGTCTGAGCCCTCCCGACGACGGAAGGCTGTTCCCAAAACTCACAATCAGTCATTTGAGAGAAACTCTGACTGAGTGAAAACTTCGATCCCTGATTCACTTTTGGAGAGGGGCATAGGGTGTCGAAAAAATTTCGTTTCTGTTTCCCTGGCCGTCTTGTCCTGATTCGCCGGGATGCATTCTCAGTCTTCGGCTATGATTCTCCACGATTTGGCAAATTTCGAAGTTTCATGGATCGAAGTGACCATTCAGCGGAATGGCTCATTACGAGGCATCGATCCCGGACACCGTGAAATGTCTGAAACAAAGCCCAAGGACCAGTTTCGAACGAATTTCCCTCGAAATTCGGAAATAACCAGCGGTCGTTCCCTGTGTTCTGACATCTTGGGAGGTCTTTCTCTATGATTTCATGCTGAGCATCGTCTCGTTTCGAAGCCAGAAACTCCGCAATCGAGCGATCCAGACAGAGGTTTGGATACATACTAACAATTCTTCCTTTTGCCCCGAGATAACGAACGTGTGGGTCCGGCTGAGACTGCGCCAAGATAACCTCAATGCTTTTCTGGCGCTAACCAGAAGACAAGCAAAGCACCCATCCACGAATCGAACGGCGATCGATGGACTGTGACGATCAAGAACACAGATGACGATTTTGTTTTTTCTTTTTGTTGTGAATAAAAAAAAATTAAAATGGCATTGCGTTGCACGCTCCATTGCACATCTAAAATATCCTTGGACCCAGATCGAGCAGAAATCTCCATCGAACAAGCGCGAGAAAATCCATTCAGGGAAACTGCTCGCACCGTGGAGCGACCTCTCTTCACTTATTGCCGCTCTTCTGATACGAAATCACTAATTCGAGGTTTGCGGCTTTTGTCGGAGCGAAGCTTCAGCCGGCGACGTCAAACTGTTTTCCGTGCAGTAAATTGCTATTTGGGCGGAAGGAGAGCGATTCTCTCAACTTTCGTCCTGCACAGAATCCTGCGGATGGAAGCACTTCCGTTCGCGGAGAAATTTCGCTTTTTTTCCTCGCACTTCGTACCTTGATCGAGTCCTGGGTTGAGCGAGCACAGTATCCTTCGAGATGGAGCAGTTTTCTATCCTTTGGGAACGTAGCAAGAGGTGATTCGGTATCCACGGAGAGAATTCGGAAACACTACACGGCACTCGGGGAATCAGAAACAGAAACACATTAACCAATACTCGCTCCGAGTCGCACGGGCTTCTTCAACACAGGCTCCCTTAGCCGCTTATTTCTATTCTAGCGAATTTTGGTCGCTTCGAAACCGACTTGGCGACCGGCGCCGATGAAGAGAGGGCTCTAACCGTCGGTGAGGAGGATCGGCAAGGGGATATTCGCCACTTGATACCTTGACAGCCGCAACCAAAAAAAAAAAGAACACGGCGATAGTTTCTTCGAAAACCCAGAATACTGTTCGCTTATGCCGCTCCGGTCACATCAGACGACTCGGCTCTCGGACAACGGCATGAGCGGAGTACACGCAATATTCCTACCCTTCGACGAGGTTCTGGATCGGCGGCTCCGGCGCTACGATTGATGGGGCGACGACCCGGGCTCAGAGCAGTCGGAGGAATCGACGACGACCGACGCTGGCGTCCGATTTCGCGCTTCAGTCGCTGTCTAGGTTCCGAGTCCGGGAGCGATAAGAAACGCACGATGTTGTCGATCTCGATCATATTCTCTCTTCTTCATAGATTCAAATCACGAGGCAACGCGATCCTGAAAACATATTGACAGAATCACCGTTGGGAATTATTGAGCCGCCGCAGCGTTCACGGGGCTTGCACGCCTCGACGTGGGGCCTTTCCTCAGAGAACTTCAATCTAGTAAACGAGTAGCTCCTGAGACCAAGTTTTTGATGAGGTCAGCGCTTCTCTTTTGGGGCTTGCTTGGCGTCGCTTCAAAGTTGGAAGTTTGGCGATCTCATTCAGTGTCGGAGGTTCTGTGTGAGGGGTAAGCTTATTATGACGAAACAAACTTTTTTTTCAGCTTGCTCGATTCCTTCAGGGTTTTTTCGTCCGCGGAAGTGAGGGAGAACACGAAGCAAGGTTCCGCCGCAGTGGAAGATACCGCCATCGTTCGAGGTGCTTTTTTTGAAGGGCAACGAAGAACGTGGAATGTGACCGTTTCGCCCATCCAGTCCGGAACTTCTGTGCTCATCGATGCGAGGAAATATCCGTCACCGAAGCAGGTCTATTCAAAATGGCGTGTAACACTTCTAGAATTCAATGCCAAGGCTCAGCATCGGACGCAGTCTCTCTTTCTTCGGACGTCTTCCGGTGCGTGTCTCCTCCATCTCGGGAAAGAAGAGTAATCTCTGTGGAGACACACTCTCCGTCCAGATCGACATCCTCTCGACATAGGCGGATGTCGATTGAGAGCCTGCAGGTTTGCAACTGACCGTTCTCGTCCGCTTAAATCAAAGTATTGAATGACGCTGTCGGAATAGCGCGAAGGTAACGAACTACAGCGAATTCCTCGATACAACGAACAAAATCCGCTCCCCCTTCTGGCGGCCTGTCGTATTGACCAATGTTGAAAGTCTCTCTTGTTAGAGCGAAATTTCGTTACAGCGAGCGGATTTTCGTTGTAGAGAGATTCGATTAAGGTTGTTTAGAAACGAGGATCAGATAAAGTCTGCTACACTCGGGGATATCGATCGACTTCCCCCGCGAAAAGAGCCCGCAATCCAGTTTAGGGGATTTTCTGTGTCTTCCCAAGCTCAAGTGAGTTTAGGAAAAGATACGTCGAGGGATTGGCGGATCATCGATTCCAGCGAGCCGTTCCGCCAGATATACTATGCTCGACGGAGAGATCACATCCACCTCCGCACTCATTCTTCGAGAGAATCCAGCCTCGAGTGAAACCTGTGCATCTGATACACACCTGAAGAGATAAATGTGCTGAACATCCATCTTCTCCTTCATGCAGACCTTGAGTGCCCCACCTCTAACTGAGCAGGAGGCAGGAAGCTGCGTACCTTGATCTGGATTCCGTTCAGCAAAACGGAAGCATGAGCCGTCTGAATATTGAGCGGAATCCGAATACCGTAAAACTTCTATTAGAAGGGCAGCCCGTTCATTTTTCCAAACTCCCGAAACCTGCTCGTATATTAGAGACTAGCCGTTCTTTCCCTCGTTGAACATGTCAGTAATCTCTGAAAACGACGTTCATCATGCTAAATCATTGGCTCATGATGAATCTGAATGGAATTCTCAAAATTCATCTGGCTGCAAGAATTCGAAACGGGAGGGAAAAAAATGGTATTGCACATATATGTACGCGGATGCGGTTTATATTCTCAATAGATTTATGTTACTCATATGATCTCACTTCAAAATCTCACTTTGGAGGCTGCCCGTCCATTAGAGACTGCCCGTTTATTTTTTCAAACTCCCGAAACCTGCTCGTATATTAGAGACTGCCCGTTTATTTTTTCAAATTTGCAAAACCTGCCCGTTTATAAGATACGTTTATATCTACTAGGGACTGCCCTTCTAATAGAAGTTTTACGGTATTTCCAATTCGTGAGGACGCGGGGCAAGTCTCTGGATCTAGATGATCGCTGTTGCTTTTCTCGAAGCCCAACACCGGATGAACGATGCGAGAAGTTCGAAAGTAGAGGCAGGACGAGGAATGCACAGTCACGTGACGAGCTCCAGAGAAGTTTCCAAGCTCTCGGTCTCAGATTCCGATCTCTCTGGTCCTCTGGAGCTGGGGGACCAATTTTCGTAACGAAATACCTTGAAAGTCCGATCCTGAACTTTCTTCACTCAAAATATTCGTCAGCGCGGCAACAAGAACGCGAAGGGAGCCTCTGAAGACCAGAACTCTGAGAGAACGGATTTCACGTTCCGCTTTTCATCCCTCCCGGACTCGGAAAGTACGAGCGAAATCATTTGTCGCAGAAGATTGCACATAGATGTGGACGTTGATAATAATAATACGGGATGACGTTCCCTGACCTTAGAATCTCCGTTCTTTCCATTGTCCGAAAGAATTGTTGAGCCAACACTCACTCGTCTTGGGGAGTAATCACGCCGACGGGAAGAGACGAACGTCTGGAGTATTATGCAGAATTCCTAAAAGTAATCCCCTCTGTGATCCGCGAGTCCCAAAACTTCGAGTTTTTGTCGCGAGGGTTTGACCCAGCGACCTATTCCAGGCACGTGCGTTCACAGCATTCCTCACACTCGACGGTCTTCGAGCTCACGTATCGCCACGCTTTAAAAAGTATGTTAGAATTCTCCGAGTGCCGCCCCCGTTGGTTCGCTCTGACACCACGTCTTCACTGCGTCACCTGTCTTCTGGAAGTCTCCATTCCCGGTCGAAGTCGTCATCACCAAAAAGCGTACCAAAAGAAACCGGGAACCGAGTGGAAATCGATCTCGGAGAGAAATACTTGGCATTTATTACAGCCACATTTGTGATATTTACAGCGGACAACTTCCGGAGCCTTCATGCCCATCTGGACTTTTTTTTCTTCGATTCGTCTCCTCCCAGCTGTGAGGAGTTGGAGGGAGGGGCTGGAGGAGGAGGAGGCGGCGGAAAAGCGGATCCAGCCGTTTGTGCGGCACTCTTGTCCGCATCGGTAGCTGCTCGGAACTGAGTCCGGAACTGAGCCTGGAACGAACGAACGAACGATCTCGTTGAGAAACACTCACACGACCTTCTGCAGACCACTCCGTACGAAGACTCCCGGAAAGAACTCCAATCAAGAGAGGAAGCTCATGGGGTCAATACTCACTCCGTAGGCCGCTTTCATGACTGCAAGTCTGTTCACCGGCTTCATGTCTCCAGATGCTTGCTGGGCGGCGAAACTTTCACTCAGAAGCGGCTGCTGGGGCCGGTTGGAGGATCCGGCCGCGGAGGAACATCCAAGACCTGGTCGCTCTTTCGACTTCATCTCAAGCTGTTTGCCCTTGCCTTGCTTGAAACGCGACTTCCTGAACCATTGACTTTGCATGGCGAGATCTATGAGGTCTTTGGGCACTTTCTGGTTCGCCCCCTCGAGGTTCCGCACGAGGTGCCCGGCGAATTCTTTGTCTTTTTCCGAGAACAGTGTGTAAGCTACGCCTTTCTGCCCCGCACGACCCGTTCGACCGACGCTGGAAAAAGGTGAAACGTCTCCGAGTTAGCCGAAGAACGCTCGAACGGTTTCTCGATCTGGTCTCCGGATCGAGATTTTCCTCTTACCGATGAGTGTGAGTATCGATGTCCCGAGCTGTATCGAAATTGATGACAGTCCTGATATGACTTATGTCCAAACCTCTTGCACAAACGTCGGTTGCGACCAAAATTGGAAAATCCTTGCGCTTGAACGCAGCGATTAGCTTTGTCCGCTCGCTCTGGTCGATGTCACCGTGCAGCATACCCACTGCAAGAAAGAAAACCTCAGATCGGAGGTGGATGGGTTGATTTCTACGTAAAATGTCCGACGTATAAGAACACTCCCAAGACTACTCACAGCTATGATCCTTCTGACGCAATTTCTCCGCCACTATTTCGCAGCTGGCTTTCTTGGTCACGAATATCAACACGCTGCCCTGGCTGCAGAAGCCCACGAGGTTTTCTGCGAGCCACCGGAATTTCTTGTTTTCGATCTCTTTCACATCTTTGTCTTTGATGAAAATCATCATCTGAGTAACGTCTTCTGTGGCTTCACCCACATCTCCCTGAATGATCTTCACTGGATCCGACAGCACGTCTCGCGCCAACTTCTCGATCCGTTTTTTGAAAGTCGCACTGAACATGAGACACTGTCGATCGGGTCGCACGTGGTTGCATATTGATCTCACCTGCGAGAGATTGCGTCTGTCAGATGGATTGTCAATTTCAAATTACACTGCGCCAGTCGCGCGTCTATCTGCGGAAAATTCATCACCTGGGGTTCGAATCCCATGTCGAACATCCGGTCGGCTTCGTCAAGCACGAGGAAAGTCACCCTTTCCAGATTTGTGGCTTTCATCTTTATCATGTCGATCATTCGACCTGGTGTGGCGACAACGATTTCCGCGCCATCTGCCAGAGCTTTCGACTGTTCCCATTTCGACCCACCTCCGAAGCAGCAGGCAACATTGACATTGTACACCTGCAACCATGACGAATAGCTTAGAACGTTACTGTTCCCTTCGATATATCTGAAATGTGCAAATCTCCATGTTGTGAGGTCTGGTCTCATCTGACTCAAGGCGAACCTTGGCGAATTTCTTGGCTTCGGTGTAGATTTGCATGGCAAGTTCTCGGGTGGGTGCAAGTATGAGTCCTATGGGACCTTCGCCGGTTTTGAGCTCTGCCTGATCCATGATATGAACCAAGATAGGAATGAGGAAAGCGAGGGTTTTCCCAGATCCGGTTTTCGCGATACCTGGAATGCGATAAGTGTCCACGACCCACGAATATTTCTCTTCAGATCACCTCGAAGAAGGTACGAGCGAAGAAACACCGGAAAGAAAAAATAAAAAGCAAACCTATGAGGTCCCTCCCGTTCAATGCCAACGGGATCGCTTGAGCTTGGATTGGAGTTGGTGTTTCGTAGAGAGCTTTCCGTACGGCTTTCATTAAGTTTGAGTCCAGGTTCATATGGGCAAAGGAAACTACGGGTTTTGACGCCATCGCTCCTAAAACCTTGATTCCGAGAGCGGTTCGGAGTTTCTGAACTTCGTCCGCTGACAGCTTCATGATGTCCGGTTGTTCTGCAAGTGGAGAACCCGATGAAAGGTTTTGTTGCGCACTGAGTCGCTGCTCGGTAGGCGACGTTCTTTCGACCCCTTACCATCGTAAAAGTTTTTCTCGAAAGGTTGGTATTGAATCAAGGAATGGTCGATGCCGGGTAAAGGATCGATCCATTTGCTTTTCAGAGGTGCAATAGGGTTCCCGTCCGCATCGTATTCGATCTCTAAATCATCCTCGTCCGCAGCGGCCCCGGCTAGCGGGTTCTCCTTCATGAATTTGTAGTAGCTTTCCTGTTGCAAAACATGAGAAGTTGAAGTTTCCACGGATGAAACCGAAACTATATTTACATTTTGGTCCAACAAAGACGGCGAACTTCCCCCTTCTATCTCTGAGAGCGTCGGAACGCTTCCACAGACGAGACTGTGTCTTCGTACCTCATCGTCCTCAGCTTCGATGTCGTCCCTGATTCCTTTGTTTGGCTTCGTGTTGTCACGCGTCTTCTTCTGATCCTTCAAGTCTTTGTTGAGATCTGCCATGAAAGCATCCAGAGGATCGTCGTCGTCACCAGATTCCTCATCGGCTTTCTGTTTCTGAGGTGCCTCGTCTTCGTCTTCGTTCCAGTAGCTGTGACACGGCAAAAATGCAGACTTGATAGAGGAAGCGATTTCCCGCGAGATTTCAGAATCTTCTACGTCAGAAACGTGGAAAGCCCCTTACTCTTCTTCGGTGCGGGGTTTGTTGATCAGTTGATCGTAACTCGGCATCTGATCCATGGTCTGTTGTATTTGAGTTTGTTTTGTGTATCCTTTCGCAGCAGGGGAAGCTCTCAACTCCTGCTTCGGCGGTGCGACAGCTCTGAAGTCTCTCGAGCCTCCGGAACTGCCGGAGGAACGGCCGTACGACGAGTAACCGCCGCCGCCGCTATCGTATCTGCGGCCAGACATTCTGCGAGTACCTTTAATCAGGAATATCGATGAGACAAGTCGCACACACTATCCTGTTCGAAACATGATAGACTACCGTTCAGCGTTTTCGCGAGGTGCGACACAGCCAAATGCCTGGCTTCTAGATTCAGCGAGAACATGGAAAAAATCATTTCAATCAATATCTGTGTCGAGCGGAAAGACGTGTGCGAAGTGGAATCGGCGAGATTAGCGAGTTCCCTCTTCGATGCGAAGCTTCGCGAGCAGCTCTCACTTTCCTCTCGGAGTCAATTTTTTGGAGAATATCTCAACCCATGACATAGATCTCACAGAAGTGTTGTAGTTGACTCGTCTTCACGGAAAGGAGTTGAGAATGGACTAAATATATGAGGTTTTGACGTTTCACTGCAATTTCTACCTTTGGTCGTTCCCGAGCAAAGCACTTGGGCGGCGAGTATAGTCGAACACAGTCCTTGAAGCCGAACCCGATTTCACTCGATCGAAGTGAAATGAGTTCTAATGGCCGCTTCTCAGTCCTCTGGAGGGGAGAAAACCGATGGAACGTTATTCCATGATGGAAATGCTTGCGGTGGTATCAGAGAAAGCCGCCATTTGTTTAGTAAACAAACACCTGCTCGTGTCTGGGATTCGAGCTAGATTCTCACGGGACACGGAAAATAGAGAAAGGGATCAGTTCTTCACTTCTCGAACGCTTTCAGTGTTAGAAGAGAGATTCCGATTGTGAACATGTCGGGTGCCGGTGGTATACTCAAGGTAAGCTCTACGTGCTCTCGAATATTCCCATGAGGAGTTCTCTTCAGTTCCGCAAAGCACTCAATACCTCAATGGCTTCCTGTTTTCGCACAAATGAAGGTCAATAAGCAAAATAGAACGCTGTCCCAGCTGAGATGCGGCGCACTCGGAAGCTCATCAGACGAACGAAGAGCTTCTATATCTTGGCTGAGTGTATCCAAACTGAAAGCCAATCCTTGGTCATCCTCGGTTATCCCGAGAAGTCGATCCGATGTCCCAGTTTCTTGAGCGGAATCATTGTCCCTAGACTTCTGATCTGGTGAATCACGTTCGTTCTCTCATGACACCGGCGCCGATCACCGGCTCTAGTATGTTTCACAATGATTGAGGTTCTTCATGAAGCCGAATCGATTTGCAGGCGTTGCGGCCGCATGTTCCGATGATCAAGTTCCGCAAAGGAGGACGCGCCGGTGAGTTCCAGAAGCTTTCTTACGTGGACTCTCAAATCTCTGAGAGTCAGAGAAACTATTCTCCTGAATATTTGCCGCTTCCTCGAGACTTATAAGTAGCGGATGAAGATTTCCCACATCATGTCGCTCTTTTGTTTCCACTTTCTGTTCTGCATCATGTTTCGTTTTTTCCTCAATCACAACACATGTGTGCCACAGCTTCATTTTCAGTGGCTCAAGCAGAGCCGAGAGTATCCGCTCCGATTGGCTCTTCAGCTCGAGGCACGGGGATCGAGGAGGATCTCATGCCCAAAAGATATGCTCGTCTGGCATTAGGGGAACAGGAAGCAGAACTTATAATGGTGAGAGTTCAATGCTCAGTGCTTGCTTCCATGAAATCATATCTGAGCAACATGGTACATGATCGGCCAGGGATGGCGCGATGTCACCAGAAATCATCTTGATCACCTTCTCATCTTTTCAGAGTGGTGGTGCATCGTAGTCGCCTGAGAGCGGAAGCTACCGGGAGTAACAGCGCACCTGCGCAAAGGGCGTGAAACTTTTTGTAAATAAAGGAAGAGAGTAGAATTTTCCAATTGACCCTGAGGGCTGCTCATTCCAGAGGGCATGAACTCCTATACCAGAAACGGGGATCGCATGGAAATTCAGTGACTTTCTCATCGTTTTTGATCTTCGATCCGCTCCCTCAGTTAGTTGCTAGTGAGCAGCTAGTTAGTCATAACTTCCCTCAGAAATTGTTGGTTCCTAGACACAGGATATTCATTGGAAAATCACGAATACCTGATCCATCTATCTTTACATATGTATCTTTGGAAGTCTAAATCTGTTTGCCTATCTGTTCGCGATAGACCTCCGAACATGGAGTTCGATCGGGATGGAACCCTCTGCATGGCGAACGAGGGCATAAGGGCTACAAATGCCTGACCCGAGTTTGTCAATGAAGCAGTTGAGATAACGACATGGACAGTCAGCGACGGCGTACCTCGACTTACGTCGTTTTCGGACCTAAGTCGGTTATTTTTTCTGAGGAAAATTTCTATCCTCTCATTTTTTCCTCCAACTAAGGCTCAATTCTGAGCTGACCAGACTCCGATGAGGACTTTCAGTCATCTTCGAGTTTCCTGACGATCATTTTGGGGAAGGATTGGATTCGAACCGTGAACCCTCATGGAGCGCGGAATCCTCGCTTGTGCTGATTCCCGATTTACTTCCTACTTTTTCTCCTCAAGAATTATTCCCGCATGCTAGGTACGTCGTCAGGAAGTGTGGAAATTTGGCTCATGCATTCAAGAGCATGAATCGATGCTGAAAAACTATGTTTTCGAGCTAAGTCGTTTTTCGAGTTACGTCGCTTCCGCGGGCACCAGTTACCGACGTAAGTCGAGCGATTTCCGAATAATATAATATGTATACCGTTTTGTATTCAGCTCGTTCTACCGCAGTTTGCTCACTGCCCGGATATTGGCATCGAGTGAATCTCGTCCCCTACAGCGCGAGAACCGCATTTGAAAGTTCCTTTGGTTTCCCAACGGTTGACATATGCCGCATATTTATACATTGATATGAACTTGGCATCTTAATAAAAAATACGGATTATATGGTACAACCCAGTCATCTGTGTATGGGGAATCCCTATCTTGAGCCACGGAGAGGTTCATTCTCGGGGAGAGGGTCAAGGCGATTGCCGAAATTTGAAATGTTGACCAGCTTGTCAGACTAACGTCTATTATTTTGAAAGAACGCGTAGACAGATTGACGGTTGTGATTCGGCATCCTGCTTGATCCAAAAAACTAAAGTCGCAGTTGTTGTTCTGAGGTAAGCGATGACTTCCAATGCCTGTCCGTTTTGAGCTAGTGAGCACCGAGGAGAAATCCGATTTCATCCTCAAGACAGATTTGGTCCAATTATGGCTCTCGGGAGCAACCGAATAAAAACCCTCACGCATGAATCGTATATTGTAAACAACGATTCTGTTGGAATGCCCCTGATGTCTAGTGCGTGCGGTGCAGCATGCCGTCGCGTAGAGTCCCAGTGTCAGAATATCGTCCGGCGGAATCGACAATCCTGGCGTCCCGAGGGTCAACTCTCGATTTGGAGACTGAAATTGCGAACACCGGAGATTTCACAACCCGCCACACTGAAGATCTCTCCAGAGCTCCCTCGTCAACCGCACAGAGCCGCCGAACTCGATTGTCTTCAGCTTCTCCCCACGATCAGATTTAGAGTTCGATTGGCACGGGCTTCTTTCACTACACGGATCTGCCGTATCAGAGCCACATCTCGACTTATTCTAGCGGAGCCTCAAGGACGAGCCTCCCGTACTCAGAGACTGCTAGAAGCCTCAACTCCCGGTCAGGATCGATGTTTTCCACTCAGATCGCTCCAACGACTCTAAGTTACAGTAAGTGATGGATGGTTCGAGCTCTTCGCTCCGGAGTCCGTAGATCGGTGGAGCAGCACCGAAGTCTTGATTTCCTTCTACAGTCTCTCTTATAGTCACTGATGATGGCTTCGTCCACGGATGGGACGCCGCAACCAAACAGCGGTATCCCTATGAATCCGTTGGTCATTGGCCTGGCAATCGTTACAGTTGCAGTGATCGCCGTGTTTCTCATGGATCCGAAGTTATTGGGTGTCGACAGTAAGGCAACGATTCAATTACTCTTCAGTCGAAAACTCGTCATTTCTGTGAAACCGCTGACGCCGATCTCTCTTCCCGCCAGCGTTCGAAACGACCGTTGCAACGACATGGAGAAAGACATTGAAATCCAGCACCGCTACAATATCGACTGAACCAAGAAGTGAGAGAACTTTTTATACTCAGGCGTAGATGTAGATCAAATCTGTAATTGAAGAGCCCAGATCCAAAGTGGCACCTCTCATTGTCAGAATTTTCTGATTTTGAGATTTTAAGACATCACGGGTTGGTGTCTTCGTGTTTTCCTCGGGGGTAAAAAACGGCAAAGAGATCCACAGAAGCACATCTCCATCATCCTTCCAGAACCAAAATGGCACATTTTCACTCTGGACTGAGAATTATTAGCTTGGATGGTGTTCGAAAATCAATCTTTAACTCATCTCACATCAGGGAGGGCTGCTGATGTGAGAATCGCAATGATTTGTCGACATGATGACAGCGATGTTCTTTCTGTGAGAGCATGTCACGGGACATTCGTATATGTGGAATGTATCTGACTCCGTCTGTAGTTCAGACAACGCTAGAAGTTCCGAATCTGTGCTGTGCTGTTTTCTGAGGATGAGCTCGGAAGAACTAGATGAGATGCCTGTGACCCCAAGTGCCCCTGGAAGCGATCCCGTCAGCTCGAATCGAGGAAGACAACCCATACAGAGCCGTCGGGCGAACCAGAGTGACGGTTCACGCCCGTCCGTAGCTTGCTCCCACAGTGGTGATCACGGGTGTCGGATAAGAACGCTCTCTCAGGGAGACTATGAGAGACATCACGAAGCTTTGCTTCGTCAGGCCACGAAATTTCTACAGGACGCTTATATGTATAACTCAACGCATCACGATGCAGGCCGTGCAGAGACGCCGAGGTCCAGTTGTCTCGTTCGAGCGTCAATATAGTGCAACCCATTTCCTGAGAAGGTGAATGGAAGTGGAGAGTCTGCTTGGAAAAGTTTTGTTCAGTCTTCTGTGTCTCAAAGCGTCGAGTGCAGCGACTCGCCGCTCATCCTGATGAGACCGGCGTTGCTCGACCCGAGTGTCAGGTCTTTCCCGCCGTCGATACCATTCGTGATACATTTCGGCAGCATATTATGAGCTTCAAATGCGTCTCGAGTCATTATGGGAGAAAGAAACCCCGAATCGTCGTTACCTTCCGGCGACACTTTCCATTCGTCACATCTCAACAGACACATGCAAGCACATGCGACGAGAAGAGACAAAAGATAAAGACGTGTTGCGACGGAGAGAGGAAGAGGGTGATAGTCTAAGAGTTGCTCATTTACAAACGCGGGGCTCGTGAGTTCTATCGCTAGGACCTTCTCGGATTCCTGCGCCGCTCAGAACAAAATTTTCTCACTTGTCGTCGTCCTGTCGGGGTTCGCTCGCGAATTCGGTGTGACATCTGAGCTCAACTATCCCATACTCGGGTATAGCTCCTTCCCGGCTGATCGCATGTTTGGTCGTCTGGAGAACTATTGAGGAAACACGATACTCTTCTCACTCCGGATGATTGTATGTGATGTGTCTCTGTTTGAAAGGGAGGCGAATTCGAGAATTCTCGGACGAGATTGGCTTGTTCATGGCTTCAAAGCCGCCACCAAGCCCTTCCTCCGATCACAGCCGTCATTCAAAATTTCGGCCACAAATTTCGGCGGTACCCCACGGGAGGTTCGACTGATCAATAGTAAGAGAACGAACTGGAATTTATCCACAATCAATAGAAGAATCGCTCTCAATTTCCAGAACTGTTTTTATTGACTCGGAACATTTCCCATTCTTCTCAATCATAAACATTGATCCTAAGTACCTAATGCAAAACTATGTTCCCTTGATCTGTGGCATCGACCATGACGTCGATCGTCCAACTTCCGTATGAAGAGATTCCGTAAAAAGTAGGCCGGAAAAGTGGAAATGCTCGTTGAAGATAGCCTTTTCTCTCTCCCCCCGTTTCTGCTTTCTTACTTATTGGGATATCGTCAGTTGTTCGTATATACACAGTGAACGAGTGAATTCTCAGCCGTTGCTATTACTACTCCAGGGAAAACATGCGCTCCCGACAAAAGTTTCATCGCCTATCCTCAAAATGGCAGTGCTGCGAGACGATTGAGTACAGTAATTCTTAAGTCGCTTCAGATCTTTGGAGGTTTTTTCTTCGTTTCCCTCTAGTGATACTCGATTTCTCTCTCAATACTGACGAACTTCAGTTGCTCTGTAGGTCCATACCTGGAAAAATGATGAAAATAAGCTTAATTATCAAGATTCGGATTGACGGAGAATCTGACACAGAAGCTTATCCAAACGCAATGCTAACCTGTAATCGAAGAACAGCTCTTCTCCGGGCAGTATGTTTCGATTCGCAAAAATTCCGATTCGGTGATCACCGTTCACCATTAGAACTTTCGCATAGCAATTGGGTTGGATCGAGTGATTCGCGAATCGGATTTTGTTGCCTTTACGCGTGGCGTCGACCACGTATTCACTGTTCAAGTTGAAAAGGAAGGAACACATATATTTATCGTAGACCTTCCCTCGCCTATCGGCCTCATCCTGGGAGATGATCTGGAAGGGAAAAAGCTAATCAAAGACAGCGTCTTGATTCTATTGTGCATTCATCGAGAGATCGATCCAGCGGCTGGAAATCGGAAGAAACTTGGAAACGACGGCACACCTCTCCACAATACTCCGATATGAATTCGTTTTTAGCTGCGGCGTCCTTCAGGTAAATCCCCCATCCGGCTATGTCACTGGGAGCCATGAGAAGATGTTTTCGCAGGCCTCGTTGTAGGCAAATATTCTTGCAAGTGATGTTCGCAACGACCATTTGGTCTGCCCCGCAAGCTTGACACAGATCTGGGTCGCACTCGCGGACGGCCAGGTAGCAAGGACATTGCTTCGTGTTGCACTGCGCCTTGCACCGACAGCCCGGGAACCTGAAACGAAGAGGGAAATTTGATTTCTGGAAACGAATCGGCTCGATGACAATGATTCGAAATCAAAATAAGGATGAACGACAATGAGGCGCTTGCCTCCCGCATGCTTCCTACCGATGATCGCAGTCTGGGCTGCAATGGCAGAACTTTTCGCAGAAGCCCACTTGGACGCATCGGCAGTTCTGATCGCAGAGCTGTCCAGGATGATTGCAGGGCACGTACTGGCACGCGAGATTGGAACCCGCGTTCTTGACTTGGAATTTCCGCGAGTGCGTCGACCACATTTTGTGCTTTTTCTTCTTCTTCTGTCGTCTGCTCTCTTCGTCTTCAGTTTCGGGTGGCAGTTGGACCTCGGACTGCTCGATCTGTGCGAATGTGTAAACCTGCGCGCATGTTTTGGACACGAGAATTGCTGACATGGCGCAGAAATTCTTGTAGAAAGGTTTCGAAAGAACTCGAAACATCGACATCTCGGCAGGACTCCAGCTTTCTTCTAACTCCTTGGCAGTAAGCTGGTTGTGAGGATACGACGGGGCCAGATTGGTGCGTTCCGAGTCTGCAGTTGACGAGAGCACTTTAACATTTGATTCCCCACAATATTGAACGCGGTGCAGGGTGTGACCGATTCTAACGAACTCTACGGAGTTCAAATCATACGAAAAGCGCGAGAAAACCCAAAAAGGATTCGGGGAAAACGTCCGATGCAAGGAAGTTCCGCGGATAGGACGCGAAATCAGCAAAGTGAGGGAAGTCAGGTGGCCAGAGGCGGGTGTCAAGGACATAATTCTCCACAACATCGCTGCAATCATTCATAAGCGCTTCCGTGTACCTGAATCGAAACTGCATGATGGTGTACGGGGTGACTTTCTGCGATTCGTAGAGCGAAATTGTCGTTCTAGGATTGATAACAATATCCAAAGTTACTGACGAACTCCTCCTCAGCTCTAAAGATGAATATTCACGAGAGCCAACACTCGAATGATAAACTCGGCTTCTGCACTGACTGTTTCTTCTTGCATTAAGAGGGCTTCGACGTTCTCTCTTCGTCAAGACTGAGGTTCAGGGAGTTTTTCTCTACCCCGGCAGGGACCACATCCTCATTCGAATGTTAGTGATCGCAACAGAGAATTGTTCGTGGGACATGCCTCCCGTAGTCGCCCAGTGTACGGACACCGATTCCCCTAACCTACCACAATATTCACAACGCGACCTGAACTCTGATGGAGATTCTCCGAAATCTCGGAGGCACTTACTCGCTAATGAGTTGACGGTGACTTTCTGACGTTGGACTCCGCAGTCACTGCTGTCCTCACTTCCTTCGTTACCGCTATCGTGCCCCTTCTCGTCCAAACCGTTCTGGGCTCCTTCAATTTCCTCTTGAGCTCTCTCTTCTTTCACACGAGTTAAATGCAAATAACATTTGTCTCCGCAAGCTTCGCTGTCAACTTTCATGTCGTAATATCTTCGTTTCGGTTGTGGGATCGACCTTTGAGCTGAAATGAAAGAAAACGCAATCTTTCTTGAGCCTTGCGTTCAAGGTATCGAATTTGCCAACATAGATGACGACGATTTCTCGGAGTTTCACTCACAGTGTAGGAAACAATCGTATTTGTAGCACCGTCGGCAGAAGAGAGCTTTGAAGGAATGCATGCTCTGCTCTCGCGGCACTGAGAGTGCGTTGCACCCGTCGATATTCGGTGTGCATTGTCCGACAGGTACCTTAGGACCCTTGCCTGTCAACTGGCGGTACTTCTCTAGGAGATCATGGGGTGAAGCAGCCAGAGACGGACACATCGACAGCACACATGCAAATAGATATTCCGGCGGATCCGATGAATTGTCTTCGAGCTCTGGAAGAAAAATCGAGTTCGAGACATGGGCTCACTGCGGAGCAGCGGTGATCAAAGATTGACGTAGCATACTCTGCTTCTAGGCTTGTTTCAATCATTCGACGAGAAGCAGGATGCATCAGGTGCAAATCTTTCTCGAATGCAGAAATCGCAGAAGTGGGATCGGCTGGATTACCTTTCGGAGTGTACATTGTTCCAACATCCTCGTAGTTCATGAGAGCGTGCACCAACTCGATGAGTCTCTCGTCATTTACAGAATTTTTACAATCGCTGTCCCCGTGGATTTTACCATCGTAATTGCTGATCAATTCTTTTATGAACGTATCATCTTGATCATCACCCATGTAGGGAATGTTGTGCAAAACAGTTTCATCTTCAACTAGAAAATTTTGCTGGGTAGGAGCCCATGTGTACATGTTTGGAATGGCCTGTACAGCGTTCATAAGCCTGCACGGAACGGTTTGTTTAGCTTCATTCTGGATTTCGATCGAGACCGTCTTGCCAAGCTTGCCCTGAGGCGGCATCTCCGGAAACGATGATATGGGTCGTCGGGTGTACTTTTTCACGCTC
Source organism: Neoseiulus cucumeris (assembly GCA_021527715.1). NCBI lineage: Eukaryota > Metazoa > Arthropoda > Arachnida > Mesostigmata > Phytoseiidae > Neoseiulus > Neoseiulus cucumeris. The sequence goes on along the minus strand of JAJSRV010000035.1, from coordinate 5,269,507 downwards.
CTCGTGGCGTCCAATGTGCTCTGAATGTATCGGCAGTTGTCCGAATATTTTTCCTGCACGAATAAAACGAGGCCTTAGCGAATCTTTTCTTAAGATGGAGAACTCTGGTTGACTAGAAGTCGATCCAGTCGCTTGGGTTACTTACGATGATTTGTTGAGTTCTCATCTCTTTGTGAGCAGTCAGTATTTTTTTATACTCCTGCTCGACTCGCTTCTTGATCTTGAGCGGGATGTCATATTTCGAAACGTCTGCCTTTTCGCGTCGTTCAGGCCTTCCACCGTTTTTAGATTCCTTATCGGCCGACTGTGTCAGCCTTCTACTGCTCCGACCCTCCATTTTTGAGGGAGACGAACCTGCGGAAGAATCCGTGTCATCACAAAACTTGACCAAACTCTGCGCAATCGTTATTATCTCGATCGATGCCATTTGACCAGCGAACTAGTTGGGCGAATATTCTAGCCTCCGTTTTGAGGAGGGCATAGTGACGTTGGCGTATGAGGCTAGCAACATTTGGAGCCGAAAGGCTGTAATGACTCGTTACGGAGCGATTCTTTCGACTCCACTCTCGGTCATTTCGCAGGTTTTTGAATCGTACGATGATCTTCTTTAAAAAGGTGAGTGACAGTGAATAAGACACGACTTCGTGGAGAACGCGCTCCTTCCTCTCTCGGGGCGAAAAAGTCGGATGTCAAGTTGATGTCGAAAACAGAGAGCATGGCATCCAACAGAGCTTCTGTCGAGCCATACGATAACTGAGTGAAAGGTCTCTCTGATTACAGCGGATCCTTTTCTTAACTCAGCTTCTTGGTGAATGCGATGCGAGAAAATTTTCGGGATCTTGCAGACGAAAAGTATCCCGTGATGATTGCGATACATTTAACTGACTCGAGCAACCTCGGAAGCGACAGAGATCAGCATTCGGCACATTTGAAACAAGAGAAACACCTATGATATTCAAACACTCGAATAGGTGGACGCGAATTATGATTCCAAGGACGCTTGGAGCATTCCGTGACAAAGAATTGTCGCTTCAGCTGATCGCAGTATTCGTCGAAAACCGCCGTCATTCGAAAGCTTTTGACGTCCCTTAGTTATTTTCGAGCTTGTTCAACTTGGGCGGAACGATCCACTGAGCACTAGGCTCCCGAAAACTCTGGACGATTTTCGAAAGCTCAAGGTTCGGGATGTCGCACTGATCCAGTTCAAAAAAAAAGCCCCTAACCGTCAGGCTTATTCTGTCAACGGATACGGTGCAATACCGTTGTAGGCATCAGACTCTCGGAAACACACGGTCACTCCATCTACGCCTCGTCTGACTTCGAGGAAAAACTATCCCTGCAACTAGAAGTTTCGATTCAAGCCACACGTTCGGTGGCGTTCGGGTTCGATATTGTTCTGTGCCAGAATCAGTTTCGATCGATGGAATGAAGACTCACCAAAATCACCCGGCTCAATACAGCATCCAACTAATCATGATTCCGCTCGACAATCACTCGAAATCGATGTCACAGAATCGCCCGGGCCAAATTCTATTCGACTGTTGTATTTAATCACTCATCCCGGACTCAGCTGGATAAAAAAAAATGTAATTTGGAAGCGTTCCAACTAGATGCAGAAGCGGTCGCGCTGAGAGGCGCGCTGACTCGGCCGCAGTCTTCTTCAATGTTCGCACTGGGGCTTCTCAGCACGTTGCGTTTGCCTGAAATCTGGATTTTTTGGGTGTATTCTGGTTCGATGAATGGATTGCGGACAATCCTGGTCATCGGGTCAGGGAATCGATTCAATTAAGAGAAGCAAAGCAGCGTTGTTCCGTTGCTCCTTCCGCCATTTTGGCGACCGTGTTGTGTTTGTAAACAAGTGAGGACTCCGGTGCTGCTTGCTCACGTTCCAACATGGTGGCGCTTTCGGAGTCGTTGTATACTTGTGCGGCGATTTGGTAATATTGAACTGTATAGCATTGGAAGCAGTGTTTGAGTAATGCCCAACAGGTGAGTGAATGATGAAGCTAGATGAAGTCGTGTCTTTCGCCGCTGCCGTTGGCGCCGCGGTTCCAAACTCAATCAAAAAGCCGAAGGGCTGCGGCCGAAGTCCAACATGGAAACAGTCGTAGTTTCTAAACGGACGTTCCCAGTGGATGCTCGCGATACGTTCAAAAAAAAAGATTACGGGTATAATATCACGTTGGCAGAAATGTCATTGATGTGTTCCTCACGCGGCTCTAGGAGATCTATCGCGTTTGCTCCACCTGGGCGGGCCCGGCGTAAAACGTTTTCTCGATTCGCGGCGTCGAGTGATTCAACCAATCAGATTCCGTTCGAACAGAAGACACATGCATTCTGCTTCTTGAGGAATATTTCGTCGAAAACACAAAATTATCATTGGCATTGGGCATACGCGTGTGTTTCACGACAACGTTAGTGCGTATATACAATAGTACGTGGTAGAGAGCGGTGATTTTGTGCAGTTTCAATCGCATCGTTTCCATACGGAGGAATCACGAGTGATCGATTCTTTGTAGGCGTAACGATTCCTCTTCATCTTCTGATGAGGAGCAGGAACGAAAGACTACGAAAAGAGCATCGAGCTCCGATTCGTCAAGGAGCCCAACCCCAGAACGCGCGGCACGTGAAGGCACAGTAGATAGCAGCTCGAGTCGAAGAGACGACTCCAGAGACACAATCACTCGCGAAAGAGACCGACGGTATGAAATGCATGGAATCGATTCGCGGCTGGGGCCGAATCTCGAGCAATAATAGCTTCTTCGATTCTTTCTGATTGGAGATTCTTCCATGGGGCAAATAGGTCTGGGAGGGGGGTTTTCTGTCTGAAAGATGGGCGCCGTGAAGTTGCGGGAAACGCCACGGTGGGGAGAAATCGTCTGATCTAAGGGTTGAGGTCGCTCAAGCATACCGTTTAACTGACAGGATCGCATGGATGTCCTATTTGATCCCTTTTCTTCGAATTCTCTTCATCTGATCTTATTACAAGTGTTTTGTATTGCAGCTACGCCGAGGAACGCAACGCTGATCGGGATCGAGGACGGTGCGAGGAAATAATTTGCGTGAGGACTGAGTCGGCGGCATCATCGAGAGAAACTTCAGTCAGCAGACGAGGCACCTCACAAGAACGTGAGAGCAGCGAAGACAAAAGCCAGAAAACGCTCCCTAAATTGGAATCCATCAACGAAACCAATCAGGAAATGACCAAAAGCAAAAATGGTAGGTCTTGAAAGGCGAAATCTTGTTCTTCTACTCATGTCAGTACCTAGAGATTTCGGATCATACTCGATTTGTTAAACGGCATTCATTATGGAGCAACCGGAATCCATGCCGATATCTCAGAGAGACTTTCTCTGATTTCCCAGGTAGGACGTCCCAGACGGATGCGTCATCGTCACCGACGCGAGCAGTGGAAAACAGAGATCATCCCGACGTCCTCCAACTGCAAGCAGCTGAAAGCGAGGGCGAAATCGAGGAAGCGGTACAGCCTACACCTGAGCAAGGTGAAATTGTGAAAAAAGTCCGAGGAACTGTCGCTGACTCATCGTCCTCAGGCAGTGAAAGCGGCGACGATACGGCGCCGACGCAAGAGGCCACAGCTCCGCACAACAAAACAGTTCGGAAGCGTCGTAGATCAACAAGATCTGAGCCGGTGGAAGAAAGTGACAGTGAGAGCAAGCGCTCCGATCAGGAGAATCGAAATCGGAAAAAGAAGAAGACCGGTAAAGTGAATCGACACAGCTCTGAGTCTGCCAGCGCCACCGACGACGAACGGAGCGACTCAGACAAGAGAATGAAATCCAGAGTCGTCATGGTAGCACCGAATCCTCCAAAGGCGGTTGAGCCGCCGAAGAAGAAGACACTGGATCCGATGTTGACGAGAACTGGAGGTGCTTACATTCCGCCGGCGAAACTTCGGGAAATGCAGAAGCAAATAACTGACAAAGGGAGTGTCGAGTATCAGAGAATAGCATGGGAAGCCCTGAAGAAAAGTATCAACGGTTTGGTAAATAAGGTGAATGTTTCAAACCTGAAAGAGATTGTCTACGAACTGTTCCGGGAGAACCTCATCCGAGGTCGTGGTATCTTGGCTCGATCAATCATGCAGGCCCAAGCTTTCTCGACAACGTTCACCCACGTCTACGCCGCTTTGGCAGCTGTGATCAATTCGAAATTCCCTCAGACTGGCGAGTTGATCCTGAAAAGGACGATCTTGCAGTTCAAGAGGGGTTTCCGACGGAATGACAAAACCATGTGCGTCGCGGCGGTCAAGTTCCTCGCTCATTTGGTTAACCAGCAGGTTGCCCACGAGATCATCGCGTTGGAGATCTTAACCCTCCTGTTGGAGAAACCGACAGAGGACTCGGTTGAAGTGGCAATAGCCTTCCTCAAGGAGGTCGGACGCAAGCTCACTGAAGTGACGCCACGCGGCGTTCTTGCCATCATGGAACGGTTGCGGCACATTCTGCATGAAGGATCCGTGGACAAGCGATGTCAATACATGATAGAAGTATTGGCTGCCGTGCGGAAGGACGGCTTCAAAGACCACCCATCAGTAATTCCTGAGCTCGATCTCGTACAGGAAGAAGATCAGTTCACTCACATGATCACCTTGGAGGAAGTCAATGACGGTCAAGACGGTCTCAACGCATTCAAGTTCGATGCACAGTATGAGGAGAACGAAGAAAAGTATCAAGGAATCTATAAAACCATTGTTGGAGAGAGCAGTTCTGAAGGGGAAGACGGTTCCTCGGGCTCATCATCAGACGACGATTCAGATGCGGAAGACGCTGAAGCCAAGCCGGATACAATCGTCGACAACACAGAAACGAATCTTGTCGCGTTGAGGCGAACCGTTTTCCTCACCATACAAAGCTCATTGAGCTACGACGAATGCGTCCATAAGCTCATGAAACTGCAAATTCAGCCCAACCAGATACCCGAGCTGTGCCACATGATCTTGGATTGCTGTTCGCAGCAGAGGACGTATGAGAAATTCTTTGCATTGATCGCGCAAAGGCTCTGTCTGATTCGAAAGGAATATCTCGAACCGTTTTGTGAAATTTTCGTTAACGCCTATGAAACTGTTCACCGTCTGGACACAAACAAGCTACGGAACTGCGCAAAATTCTTCGCAAGCCTCCTACATAGCGATGCGATTCCCTGGCAGGTGTTATCAATAATCAAGCTCAGCGAAGAGACAACGAATTCGTCGTCGAGAATTTTCATTAAGATACTCTTCCAAGAGCTCGCTGAATTCATGGGATTGATGAAGCTCAATGAAAGGATAAAGGACCCCACGCTTCAGGAGGCGTTCGATGGACTTTTCCCGAGAGACTCGCCTGAAAATACGAGGTTTGCCATCAACTTCTACACGTCAATCGGGCTCGGCGGACTGACGTAAGTCTTTTGATTACTGTCGGAAAAGTGTTTGTAGCAGTGGTTGTTGACAAGTTTCTTAATTCCGCCTTCGACCTCGTTTGAATTTTGGGATGGGCTCTAATTTTATTCCTTCCACAGGGACGATCTACGCTCTCATCTGAAGAATGCGCCGAAAAAGCAAGCAGCGCCGCCTGCTGAATCCTCATCGTCGTCATCATCATCATCATCATCTTCATCATCGTCGAGCGATTCGTCTTCAGATTCGTCGTCCTCGTCATCATCGTCATCGTCGGATTCATCCTCTGACAAGAAGCGGAAGAAAAAGAAGCGGAAGTCGACGAAACGTCGATAGTTTCCAAATGTCTTCGGTATTTGTATATAATTCGAGACTAAATAAAGCTGGCGTGAGGGATCCCTCGTGATGTAGATTTGGTCTCTTGTATTTTAATTCAATGTATGAACTCACTGGCACATGTATAATTGCTAGAAAAAATTGAAAGTCTGCGGCATTCATCGCTGAGAAATCAAATACTCCAATGATGAGTCCGTACAGGGTCATCATATCTCGTCTGAAGCTTCCGAATAACGACGTCCACGGGAGAACGTCAGGAAAATGTTACAAGTCCCCTAAGGCGTCACACTGGGCGTCACATTCCCTTTCTGCACTTCTATGGCAATTCGCTGCCCTAAAAACGAGGCCGCAGCGCGCCGCCCTCTTCTGTCTCTGAGCTCGGAGAGCTTCATCGGGCGGTTTCTCTACCAGAACGCTCCAACTCAGGGCTCCTGCGCTCGACCGAAGTTCTCGAGATCTTCCTGCATCACGACTCTTAACCTTCGTAGCAGCTCGTAAACTCGGCGAGTTTGATCGGGCGGTATCCGTACCAGATCCCCGGCCTCGACACACTTCGTTTTGTTGTTTGAGTTTCGTTTTGTTGTCGAAGCGACTCATCAGAACTCCGTGATCTTCCAAAGATCGTTAGGATGTTTTGCTGTTTCCTCATCATCCCCTGAGGGATTCGTGGGGAAGAAAACGTAGACGAAGATCGTCTTGTTGCACGACTGTGAGGGAAGGCGAACCCGTTCTCCTAATGGCGGCTTTGCGTCTTCGTTCTTTTCGAACACCCTTCCCTCGCAGCAACGGTTGTTCAGCGGCGGCCTCCGAGAAACCTAGACTTTTCTCTGGCTGAAAACTCGAAAAATCTCCGCGGAACCCCGAAGAAAGTCTCTCACCCCCCTAGGGGGCGTAACCCCCCCCCCCTCGGTTGGGAAACACTGCTCTAGACAATTGGGAGAACAGAGTGGACCATTGACACTGCGGTTCTGCCATCGGCCCCTGCTGTGTTATGTGGAGAATCACAGTGCCGCACCTGAGAAAACAATACCGTAGGGAGGGTTGCTCTCTAGGCACCTCCTTAGGTAGCCAAATTCTTTCCCTCTCGACCTGCCTGAAAAATTCACTGCGGATCAACAAGATGCATGAATGGTCAACATCTTTTGATCATGCGCAGAAGGCGCTGATGCGGCCGTTCTCGAAGAAGAAGTTACCAAATTGAACATACGCAGTGCGAAAGCAGTGTGAGCTTTGAAAATCAACAACAACATCAACAATGTAACAATGTGCACCCAGTAGGCGCTGCGGATGTTGAAATTCCAGCGAGAGTTCTGGTTCCTTCATTGGAGAAAGGAGAAGAGCGGAGCGGGCATTGATCAGCGCTATTGATCAACGGTATTGAACAAGTGTGAACGCGCCTAAGGAACCACCCATCTACCTGGAATCTGATCTGTGAGTACATACTTGTGTTAATCCCAATTGTGCCTTATCAATCCTCCCATCTGAGTATCAAGGAAAGTTCCTCTCAACATCGAGCTCACAAGTTCTACTTCCAGCTGTGCTGAACAACTTGTTTCATGACAGTGCCATGAACACCAACACCAACGCCGCGGCGTCCTTCACATTTCATCAAGGCCGAGTCGTGATACGGTGGCGAACGACAAGATGATAAAGACGGTTTGTGGGCGCCTTTAACAAGGGATCATCAATCCCCGCCCATTCATCGACCGTGTCAATGTATGGGCATGGTGGAGGGGAGGCGACGCCCTTCCCAGAACTTACTCACTGTCATAGAACGGACAAGTGGCCTCCAATCCGTATGAGCTCATCTGGATTGAATTTTGGACTAGCTCATCTAGGAACAGCCCGACTGAATGCATGATGAATCGTCGGCGGTCAACGCTCTGGCTGAAATTGGCAGGCCTCACATGATCACGACTACGACCTCACACCCATGCGCCATCCATTCGGCGATCACGGCAACGCGAAGTCAGTGAATATTCGCCCAACATATGATGACCGATCAGATCCACAAATGCCGCCGATATGCGAGGAGATGGGAACGCTGATCGAGGGAGCAACCAAAAATGAGTCTAATGCAGTTCTCCTACACGTATCGGGGCACACCGTCTCTCAGAGGAACCCACTGATTTTGAGACTCTCGAAGGTCTCAATTGGCTAAATGATGTCATCGTGAACGTATACCTCAGGCTCATCAGAACGGGCTCGGACGTCGTTCATCGGTGGACGCGGGGACACGACATTTTCGCGTGTGATATTCTCCTCATTCCGGTACCCTCACACATGCACTGGTGTATGACGTTCATCGACTTGAGGGTCAAGCACATCAACCACATGGATTCAATAGGCGGCAGGAACGACGACTGCCTAACAACGCTACTGGATCACCTTTCCCAAGAACTGGCCACCGAAACAGGATGTCAAAATGATCCTGATGATTGGCTCCTCATGGATATGAAGCGTTCATCGCAAACCAAGATAAGTCCACTTTTGCCGATTTCGAGAAAATCGCAATTTTCTCCTGAGAGGCTGTGCAGGTGCATGATTGCGATGATATTGGGGGATGGGCTGGACGACGAGATTTTGAACATGCACGGAATCAGCACAACAAACATCGAAACCAAACGGTGGCCGCAAAGGATCAGCTGCAGTTCGCTTGTTCGGAACTACTCCCAAACTGCCGAGAAGAACCTTCGAAAATGGATCGGGAAAACAACCAAAACTGCAAACGAAATATGGTTCGCGCACCAACAGGTGACTGCATACCGCTCGCTGCAGCGCCACCGGTGCTCGAGTTCACTGATTGAATCTTCCTGACCAGGGTCGCTCGGGATGTCAGTGCCAAGAAGCTGTTTATCAGGGATTAATAAACTCGAATATAAGATATGTGCTTCCAATATACGAGGGCACCTTCTCCTATCTGACCGACCGCATCTAAAAATTACAAAAAAAAGGCTGTAAGACTAGCGACCAATAGCCCATGCAGAGAGCACTCGGAACCGTTTTTCATCGAACTGAGAGCCCTACAAATGATGAAAATGTACGCAACGACGACTACTCTACTCTTAGCACCATCCATGGGCTCGCTCTCGCGACTGTCGCATGGCTATAGTACTCGCTTTCTTGACTCTGGTTATCTTCTGACTGCAAACTATCGCAAAGAATTATGTAGAAAGACTCCGTTACCGAATTCCCGCGCCCTTTTCAACATCTCATCGGAAGAGACTCGAAATTATCTAGCGAATCAAGTGGTCATACGAAGAGAATTCATCAAGAGAATCGTGAAAAATCACCATCAAGAAACAGACATGGAACCAGGGGCGGATTTCTAAATAGGCTCACTAGGCTGAAGCCTTAGGCGGCGAATTTCAGATAGGCGGTAAATTTTCAATGGGTGTCGAATTGAGATATTGCTCTACGGAGGTACAAATCCACGACTATCGCCAATTGCTTGTCGGAACTTTCCTTCTTTTGTTTGGAGCATATTGAAACTCATTTGCGGTTGAGTACGTCTGACCACAGATTCATTGATTTGGTCATCTTGTGCATGAGGTCCGAAACGGCTGAATCGGTTTTTCGCGGGAGAGTTGAAACATTAAACTAGATAAATCAGTCAAGTCTTGCTATCAAGTTGGAAGAGGATAATGGGCTTTCTCACCAGCATGCAAAACGAGGAGTGCAGTCCGGCCACGTTTGCATTCCACCCTTCCGCCTCGAGCGAACTCGCAGATTATAGACTAGGCAGTATTTGAGTGTATCCAAGTCCCTCCCAGACATGATAAAGAAGTGGGCCCATCTTCGAGTCTCACAGAGAGAGAAGTATTTCAAAGGGTTTCTCGAAAGTCTTGCAAACAATCAGATAGATACCATACTCCCTTAGCTTTTTGAGGTCGCCTCCGCCTTATATTCCCCGGTCATGTCACAGTCTCCCCCCGGTATCACGGATAGGGCGACCTCGTGGAGCTATGCGATCTCGAATATACTTCACATATAAAAATAATAAGCCGAGTTGTGTTTAGAAGAAAAACATCAATCATATAGCGATCGCATCAGAACACCACTTGACTCATTTTAAATGGAGATATTCAATCTATTATTCTGGAGCTCTCTTTGTTGCTGCCGAAAACAGCATCATTCCACTAGCTATTGCGCTCGGAAACTAATTTCGAAAAAGTTATACAATCATTCATAGTCGACGGCCCGTGCTGTTAATTTGAATATGGGCGGCAATCCGGGTCAGCCTATAGGTGGCAATTCTGCAAATCCGCCCCTGCATGGAACGAGTCAGTAGACTCATTGCAAGCGATACTGAATGTTATTATTTAATGACTGATGAACAATCTCGTCATGCTAAAAAAGAAGTTGCCGTTAGATTGTATCGAGGCAGACCACGAGAGGAACAGGTCGACGAATAGGTTCTGCACGACGTTGTGGGACCGGAAAAGGCCGACATCGCTGGAGCCGACATGGACACAACCGTCATCGCCACCACGTCAAGATCGAAGGACTCATGAACCTCGCATCCCCGATCGTCACTCCCACGGAAGGAACTCAACCACAACACAACGGGTATTCGATCTTTTCATACAGAAGCATTATGCATTATTGGATTATGGAATTGCGAGGGATTCCGACGAAAAAATGACCCATAAGTTCAGATGGAAGGATATGATATATTTATCCTCACCGAAACATGGGAAGTTAACGACAATCTCAAGTTCAACTCATACTAGTCCGCAGTGTCCAGCGCCAAAGAATGAAGGCCCCTATGGCGGTGTGACGGTCAAATACAACAACAAGCTATCCAACGCCGCATGTGTGATGGCCGAGGACAACACGGGGATTATAGAAGCACGGAACGCAGTTATCATTGCAATGCATATAAGCCCTGTAGAATCTTCCGAAAGCTTCGAGCAGAAACTTTCCATAGTATCATAACACATTCGACACGATGTTCGCAAAATCCCATGTGGGGACCTGAACGCTCCGAGCAGCAACCCGAACGCAAAGCGCACAAAGATACTCACCGATAAACTGGGCCGTATTAGGCAAACTAGGCAATTGCCTACGGCGCCGGCGGCGAATTTCGAATGGGCGGCTTTCCAGTGAGTCACAATCTCCTAGATCCTCCTCGACGAATCTTTCTCGTTTCTGTCAAAAAATGAACTTCGTGTACCTCTACGCCTCCATTTCTGCCGCCGAAAAGAACTTGCCGCCTGAAGGCACTGTCGCTCAGTTCTCTTCTCTAGCCTCTCCCAGAGCTAATCAGAGCCGGTAGCCGGTCCACTTTTTTCACGGTCCCGGAATGATTTGAAAGGAGCAACAGGTATGTGACGAAGAATTATTCACTGCCGTTCCACGCTAGGAGTCCCAGAATGGAAGAGCCGTCTTTAGAGTCGAAATCTGTTTCTTCGCTGTTCCCTCGTGGTCCCGTGAGTGCGGTTCTACCCAAAGATCCCTCATTGGCAACTATTTCACCTCATCTGGTGTCCTTGAATCCTGATCGCTTTTCTCAAAGCTCTGCCTTGTCCTTCTGCTCTGGATACCTCTTCCCTGATTTTCAACATCAGCGAAAAAAAACCTGAAATTTCGACTCGCCCTGACTCGCCGAGGGAGGCCCCAATTTCAATGAGTGCCGCCAATAAATACGAATATTTTTCCCTTCTTTCCGATGGAGAAAAAATCGAAAACGGGGCAAGGTTTGGCCTAGTTATGGCTCTCGGGAACAACCGAACAAAAACCCTCACGCATTACTCGAATATTGCAAACAACGATTCTAGTGGAATGCCGCCGATATCCGGTGCGTACCGTGCACCATGCAGTCGCAAAGAGTCTCAACGTCAGATGATCTTCCGGCGGAATCGACCGTCCTGACTTCTCGAGGGTCAACTATCGATCGAGGGACTGGAATCGCGGACACCGGAGATTTCACAATCCCCTACACTGGAGATCTCTCGGGAGCGCGCTCGTCAATCGCGCAGAGTCGCCGAACGCTATTCTTTTCGAGTTCTCACCAAGGTTAGAATTTGAACTTGATTTGAACAGGCTTCTCTCACTCCACATATCCGCAGTATTCGAGCTGTGTCCCGACTCATTCTAGCGGAGTCCCAAGGACGAGCCTCCCGTACTCAGAGACTGCTACTAGCCTCGATTCCTGGTCAGGACCGATTTTTCCCATTCACGAGGAGAAGTCGCTGTTGTGAAGACACGGATTTCGCTAGAACTTGGCCAGCTTGAAGCTTATGATTGGTAGAGAAGAACGCTATCGGGATTTTTTACGAGAATGCGCAGATCAGAAGATATGGACTCATGAACATTCGGTTTTTTGAAATAGAGGGAAGCGGATTCGCACCTGCCTTCCCGAGGTTTAGGCACTGCGATCACGAATTCCGCGATTTTCAAACGTTCATATCTCCTGATCCGCACAGTTCCGTAAAAAAAATTCAGACAGAGTCTCTCTATTTCAATCATAGGCATCACGTTGACGAAGTCTCAGCGAAATCCGAGTGTTCACATCAGCGACCTCTCCTCGTCTGATCACTCCAACGACTCCAAGTAAACGGTGAGTGATCGATGGTTCGAGCTCCTTGCACCGGAGTCCATAGATCGATGGAGCAGCACCGAAGTCTTGATTCCCTTCCACAGACTCTCTTGTAGTTAGTGATGATAGCACCTTCCACGGACGGGACGCGCAAGCAAGGAGCGGTATCTCTATGAATCCATTCGTCATTGGCCTGGGAATCGTTACAGCTGCCGTGATCGCCGTGTTTTCCATGGATCCGAAGTTATTGGGTGTCAACAGTGAGGCAACGATTCAATCACTTTTTAATCGAAAACTCGTGTTTGGTCGTTCCTGGGTAGCCGCGAGGGTTATCAGGCTGACGCCGATCTCCTCTTGCCGTCAGCACTCGAAACAACCGTAGCAACGACAACAACATCGGAATCCAGCACTGCTGCAGGATCGACCGAACAAAGAAGTGAGAAGACTTTGTATATTCAGGAGTATAGATCGCATCTGTCTACGCGTTTCGCCATAGGCTCTGAAAAAATTCTCGCCATAGATCCTCTGACGGAACCGTCTTTTCGGTTTTGGTTTGTGCTCAGGAGCAGGCACCGAATCATTGCCATTCCTGTAAACTTTGCCAAATTAGAACGATGATTCGGTGATCTTGCAGATACTAATGATTTGACATTCAGGTTTAATCATTGCCTCACTTTTACAGTTCAATTGACGAAGAAAGAGATACACCGCATTTTCCAAGAAGCGCTTTCTCGGGCCATGCAACGGAGGCCGAAAATATATATAGACGAAGAGCTGAGATCGGCGGCGGCATCAGTTCATAGATCTAACCTCCGTTTACACCCGACGGCAGTTTATCTAGTCGGAGAACCTGAACTGGATACACTTTCCGGTGAGAGCATCTAAGTGATCTCGGCGTTAGTCGATAAAAGACTCCCTGTTTGAAGGGTTGAATTCATTTCCGTGAGATCTTCCTAAAGTCAAATCAGATATCCCCGGAAAACCATACGAATCTCATTCAAACCTAGTTGTCGATCCTTCCAAAGAACGCGTCGGAGTGTTTGGCGTTTCCTATTATGAAAACGTCCACGTCATGAAACGCTCATTTATGCTCAGTGTCAAAATCATCATTCTGCTGCACAGTGACTTGTCCAAATTTTGAATAGAGGAACAATGTGAATTAATGGCTCTCGGATGGCGAGTTGTGAGTGGGAACGTGTGTCTGATCAGTGCGTCCAATAGCCTCGGTTGGCCTCATAGGCGGCTAGCGTAGGCGTGTCGCGACGCTCTCATCATGGCATGACACAGATGGGATGGTCTTTATGAACATCACAGGGAGGTTGCTATCATTCCCAAAGCGAGGGAACTGCAACGCCGCAATCTGAGAGTCTTCTGTCTAAAGCGCCGTTCGCGTTTTCTGCGTTTATCACACGATCAGTAACGATGATTCAATGCTGAGTTGATTGGTTGGAAAACTTCGTTGTATTCCGCACAACCTCGAGACCACTTGCCTTCTTCGAGCCGCTATCGTTCGAATCGAGCGATACCCTATACAGGGCATCCAAAGGCATGATGTGCCATCGCATCCTACTGAAGGTGCCCTAGTCCTTAATAGCTGGTGATTAACCTACTAATACCCTGACAGCGAAACACTGGTACCTTAGTGACCAGATCATCGTCATCATTTGATCGATGTGGTTGTGTTCCAAGAGTTCTCGTCTTTTCTGCTGACCCGGACTGTTGCCAACCGTCGGTTTAAAAAATCATATTCAATCACTGCATCCCCTCAGGGCCGCGTCAGAGAGTATTTCCTAAAATTCAGCTCCAAAATAACAATCCTTGGTCGGCCGACGCGCACTTGTCGTCCCGCGTACCACAAAACGCGCCTTCTCATCCGACCGGTGAGGACAAGAAGCCATCCTGGCCTGTGAAGCCCGTGAGGCTCTCGACTTTGACGGGTGCAGAGTTGCGAATACACCTTCAGTAAGATCGTTAAGGCCCGTCTATCGATTGACCAACTGCGGACAAGGCTGCGGAACAATTTCGAAAGAGATTTCAAAGACTTCATTTCGAAACTTGTGATGACGGAGGTGGATGGCGGTCAGCGTGAGGCTGAGGCCTCCTTTGACGGTTGTGTTCTCGCTAAATGGAGCCTTTACATGCAGGTAGTGTTAGGGGAGAGAAAGATGTTCGAAATATAGACGTTCGGGACAAGACCAGCCACCAGTAGTTCGGGTGAGCTGATATCGGCGAATATGATCGGTCCATTTGATGCGTCTTCTAAGAAGAATAGAAACGTTGTGGTATTCAAGGATGATTTTCTTGCGGGTAAATTTGTGATTTCCCGATGCTCACTAGCTCTCAACTCCCTTCAGTTCATGCACGGGCACAGACACTCACAAAGCGGACTTTTAGTAAGACACGTACTAGTAGTAGTAGTTGAACAGTATTGTTTATTGAAGAGAGAATGGGTTAAATAGGAGCTCTATGGGGAAGGGTTACTGTGTGTCTAGTCTCTACCTAGAGCAACCCTATGATGATCTTATGTGGCTTCAGTAGACCCCTAGTGGGTCTTTGATGAATCATTGTAATTAATGAGAACGGAGTTCCTCATGAAGATACCATTTGAGGTTCCTCACGGTGATGGTTTCACTGGGGTAGGATTCTTATTTTTGTACCGACTCTAAGTTTTAACGATCTGTTCGACCGCAGAAATCTCTTCGAGTCTCTGCGTCTCAACACGCCCCCTGTTCGTGGAAACTCTGGAGTGTTGGAGTGATTTTCTTGAATTACCCACTCGGGATGACATTTCGATGTTTCGTCGATGTTCATCTCTTGACACTCGTCCTGTTTGTTCTCTTTAGTTTCTTCTGTGTTGATATCCTGATTGAGATCTTTTTTTGATTGCTGAAGAATCCGATTTGTCTGAAGAGATTGATTCGTCTTTTCTAGGGGGTCTCGAATTTCGCGCCTTTGATGATGCGACATGAACACGTGTTGCTGGTGTCTTATGTCATGTTTGTCGTTTCGGTTCTCTTTCGGTTGGCGCCCGCCGAGTTAGACTTGGGTGTAAACGCAAATGACGACTGCGGCGAGAATAATGCCGGCGCAATTCACAGCACTGGCCGGCACGTGCCGGCAGCACGCTCGAGCAGCATGGGCTCGAGCGTAGCGAGCGGCATGCGCAAGCAGTTTCCTGGTACCACGCGTGCAGAAAACTCATCTTAGCTTTAGCGATGGCCTGTTGGCGCTTTGTAGTTTAAGTCGGTGGGCGTTATCCGAAAAAATTCCGTCGTTTCTTCGAGGCAGCGCGAGCTCGGTGCAGTCTCGAGCCGTTAAGATGCTGTTTAATCTCTCTCCCCCTGCGCCGAGGTTGCGGCGGTTGAGAAATGTATCCAATGAAATTTTGAGATTGATGTTGAGGGAAAGAGGAAAAAGTTGGAGTCATCGGACGATTTCTTTAGAAACGCCTGTCGTTCTCTTGTGGTCTGAGGCCACATGATTCGAGAAACAATCATGAAGCCTGCGACTGAGCGTGAGTTACGCTATTTAGCACGTCAAGCTATCAAGCATCGTGGAGACGTGATGACCAGTGATCAGTCTGTCTGTGAGGAGTCGTTCGAGATGCGCAGTATTCATCTGGATCCGTTTTGGTTAGCCAGGGTTGATTTGCCCGCAACCATTCCCGATGAAGATGTGGAGTGTGCCAGCCAAGCCAGTGGGGATTCGAACGAGCGTGAACGTCCCATTTCCGGAGAGCAGACCGTCGCGGTGTCGAGTCGTCGTTCACTCCGCGCGCAGGAGTGCGCACGCTGTAGAGATCTTGGATTTTTGGTTAGTCCAGAGGCAAAAGAGTTTGTGAAAGTTTTCAATGAGATGTACAAGGAGTCCAGTGCCGAAGAGGGGTCCGCGGGGGCCTGTCGCTTGGAAGCATCAGCCATTGTTGATGATGTTGATATTCAGGATTCAAGCCATCCCACCAATCGTTCCCGCTTGACTGATCTCGATGGCTCTCTGGGAACCACTGCGGCCCCGAATCCTCGAACGAATGTTGTGTTTCCCGAACAGCCCGTTTTCCGAGGGGCCGAAAACCTGATTGAGCTATCCACCGCCAATCCGCATCGAGAATATGATGAGGACAATGCGCAAATGATCGAAGACAGTGAAGAAGAGTCCGACCTCTGGATCCCCTGGAGAGACTGGTTGTTTTTCCTCCTGGGTGCGCTTTCTCTGTTCGGAATTATTACTGTGATAACGGTCGTTATTGAGCTGCGCGTTAAATTCGATGTCCTCCCCGATGAAAACAATTCGACTGATCGCACTGTCGTTGTTCGGACAACATCAGCTCCGTTGCCGCATGTCTCCACAGAAGTCCCAGCCCCCCGTCCGCGGCCATCGCCCGTGCTGATAACGTCTTGCGGGTAAATTCGTGATTTCCCGCTGCTCACTAGCTCGCAACTCCCTTCGGTTCATGCACGGGCACAGACACTCGCAAACCGGACTTTCAGTAAGACACGTACGAGTAGTAGTTGAACAGTATTGTTTATTGAAGAGAGAATGGGTCGTATAGGAGCTCTATGGGAAAGGGTTACTGTATGACTAGCTTCTACCTAGAGCAACCCTATGATGAGCTTATGTGGCTTCAGAAGATCCCTAGTGGGTCTTTGATGAATCCTTGTAAATAATGAGAACGGAGTTCCTCATAAAAATACCATTTGAGGTTCCTCATGGTGATGGTTTCACTGGGTTAGGATTCTTCTTTTTGTACAGACTCCAAGTTTCAACGATCTGTTCGACTGCCAGAAAAGTGCGTTTTTTTTCATGAAGAACAAGTTTGAAGTACCAGAAATGCTCGCGCGAATGATTGCTCACGCAAAGAACCTGGGACACAAGCTTCGTGCGTTCCTTTGTGATAACGGTGGTGAGCTCCACAACAATGATGTCAAACGTATCTTGTCATCCGCTGGAAGTTCGCAGAGATGGACAGCGCCGTATCGTCCGGAGACCAATAGGGGGAGTGAGAGAGAGAACAGGACATCTTGAACAACTCCAATCAAGACATTGAATTACCCAAGGTTTGGGAGGATCTAGTGAGCACTGCCATATATATTCTGAATCGTACAGGAAAGTCGTCTGTTGAAGATGCCAGCCCTTATGAGCTCTGGATTCAGAAAAAAACTCGGAATACGGCATATGCGTATCCTTTGTTGTCTGTGTTTCCCGCATATTCCCGCACAACTTGACAGAAGATGGACAGGAAGGCCAAGAAGGGTTATCTTCTCGGCTATGCCGGGGATGAAGGCTACAGAGTGTACATAAAGGCGGAAAACAGGTCAGGCATGTGGATTTCCGGGAGAAAAGTGAGAGTTGCGGCCTCCAAGTGAAGCTGCCATTCAAAGATCTTCAGCAGGAAAAAACGGAAAAGGAGACGACGGACGAGAAAGAGAGAAACGCTCGGCTCGCGGAAGAGGACAAAAAGGAAAAAGACGAGTCAGAACGAGAAGCTCAAGAGGAAGACTCACCTTCATTGAAGGCAGTAGAATGCGTTCTGCACCAATTCTTGCAGCATCATTGCTTGCAGCAAAGACTGTGAGTGGGTGTATCGTATCAAGGAAAGTCAGGATGGTCAGATAGAGAGGTCGAAGGCTCGTTTCGTCATCAAAGGTTTCAGTCAGCGATACGGAATCGACTACAAAGAAACATCCAGCCTATTGGGGAAAATTGTCAACAACGCGCTCTTTACTCAGCGTAGCTGCGAATGAGGGCTTGCATTTGGCACAGTTTGACGCGACCACGGCGCCGGCGTTTCTTTACGGTCATCTTGGGGAAAACTTTGACATTTGCGTGGAGAGTGTTGAAGGGTACCCCTTCCCGGATGGGAGAGTTGGAAAACTGAAGCGAAGTTTGAATGGGTTGAAGCAGTCCCCTAGACGCTGGAATATACGATTCATCACGTAGATCAAGAAAATGGGTCTGGTCGAGAGTCAAAATGATCCCTGTCTATTCCTACGAGAGACTCCGTGTGAGAAACTCCTTCTAGCCGTGTACGTCGATGACGGGTTAATGGCCGCTACGAAAGAATCCACGCCCAAGGCGTGCTTAGAAGGTCTTCAACTCCAGTTCAAGACTACGTCAAAGGCTGCGACATATTTTCTTGGGCTTGAGATTGAGAGAGATGACGATTGTATTAAGATCAGTCAAGCTCCGCAAGCTGTGGCAGCGATTTTGTATTTGATGCTAGGATCGCAGCCTGATTTGGCTTACTGTACTTATCGGTATCCTGTTCAGAAGTCTTGAGTGTCCATCAGAGGATGACGTGAGAATGCTCAAACGACTCTTGAGGTATATTGCAGGGACGATTGATCTCGGAATCACCTAAACGCGGACTGGTGCATCGGCTGCTCTAGTAGTCTATAGCGACTCCGACTACAGAGGATGCTTTCAAACCGGTCGCTCAACGCCCGGGATCGTTGTCAAATATGCGGCAGGTGCCATATCCTGGATGAGTCAGCGGCAAAGTTCTGTGGCAACTTAAACTACCGAAGCCGAGATAGTTGCTGCAATCGAAGCGGCGAAGGAACTTGTCTGGCTGAAGCGGCTCTCAGTCAAATAACCAGTTCAGATGGAGTCCCCACACTATTTGTTGATAATGTCGCTGCCGTGAAACTCTAAAAGAATCCAGAGTTGCATCGCCGTGCGGAGCACATCTCCTTACGACATTTGTTCATCAGGGAAAGGGTCGCTGAGAAAGATTTGGAGGTGCAGTAAATCGTTACAAAGAATCAAGTTGCTGACCTTTTAACTAAACCCTTGCTCAGGATCAGGCACAATTATCTTTGCAAATTGACAGTATTAGCCTGATGAGTTCAGGCTGTACTGATCGCTCAGCTCAAGGGAAACTGTTCGGAATTCTGACCTTCGCATAACGAAGTTAGATACGACAGAGGGGTTTCTTCTACAACTTGTCTTCAAAGTATAAACAACGAAAAACTTTAATCCTCGTTTCTTCTTGCTCTACCTGGGGTTAGGTATCGGATGCCAGAATTCTCATATGCCAGAATCTCAGATGCCAGAATCTCATGTGCCAGAATCTCATACGCCAGAATCTCATATGCCAGAAAACTGCACTCTCCCACTCTGAATGCGGTAACAGCGAAGCTTCTATGGATTGATAACTGGATTTCAAGAATTCTCTCTGGAGAAATCTCCCACGTTAATTCCTCCGGGAAGGGGATACCAGATTTCAGCATGGCACAGTCGGACTTTCATCCATTCCAATGGAGCACAGCCATTCGCCCGAACGTATTGCCAACTCTTTCATTTTCCATAGCCGGAGAGATCTTCAAGTACCTGAATTCTAATCTGAACTAAGATGTCATCAGCCTAGAGTTCCTCCGAGATGGATCCGACGCGATGTAAATGCTCCGCCGATCAGCTGCCGTTCGAGCTAATTTGACATTCTAGTGGATTCGCGGAACGGAGTCCTTGAGTTTGGAGATACTCGAACATAATCTACGGGAAAATTATGATAGAGGCTCCCCATTTGCCCCTTCTTACGCAACAATCGATCAGCAAAGAGAGTAATTTTGTTCCTGCTATCAGGGAACTCTAGTTAGCACATGGGGCCAAGCTTTCTCCTG